>CM039529.1:6927174-6944561 GCA_022433055.1 Begonia peltatifolia | reverse complement strand
CAAATATTTTACATCCATGTGCGATATAGATCATTGTCCAATGGAGATTATGACAATAATAAAGCAGGTTCTGGTTTCATTATGACCCATACTATACTCATAAGAATTTTTTTTTGCAGCCAATTGAGCTATAGACTTTTCAATGGACTGGTCATAATTGATTTTGATCTTCTAAAGCTAACGAGAATCAATGACACTTCTTCCTGGTGTTGAAGGTATTGTCAAAATAAATTAGGTATGTTTATCCATAAATATGAACTATTTTATATAAAAAATAATGAAATTATTAGTCAAACATTTATTCGTTTCACTAATATCACTAATGGTTTAAAGTTCTTGAAGAATTGGTGAGAAAAATTCTTAGGTGCCAACTTAGATCATGGAAATCCAAGACGACAACAATTTGATAAGCGCACGACCTTAAGATGTTGAAAATGGAAGAGCTAATTGAATCTCTCATAATTCATGAGACCTTGATGAGGCCAATGAACACAAATAGTGGAGAGAAAAGTAAGTGTCCAATAAGAAGGACATTACCCTTAAAGAACCCTCTAATAGCCAAATTGACATTTATAAAGACGAAGATAATGAGAAGATAATATTCATCATTAGAAGATTCAAGAAAATTCTTCAACGAAGAAAGTTACAAGCAAAAGAAATTTCAAAGGCGATATCGTCCCTAAAAGGAGAAGAAATCCCCATGTTTTGTGTGTGGAAAGCTGAGGCACTTCAAGGTCAAGTACCCTGAAGGAGAGAATGATCCTAAAGTCTCTAAGAAAAAGACAATGAAGTCTACATGAGACGATAGAAGAAATGACTCATTATTTGAAAAAGAAGTGGTCAACATTAACACGGTCATGGCTTACAAATGCTGTGTTCTACCCACAAAACAAACTGGTTAGGTTCTAGGTGCTCAGCTGAGCCGAGGTTGCCCAAAAATAAGCAATAAGTTGAAAGAGCAAACGTATTCCAAATCAAATGAAATTTTAAGGGTTTATTATATTATGAATGAGAAGTAACACCTTAAAATATCAAGTAAAATAACAAGTGGAAGTGAAGTTGTGCAAGGGAAACCGAAGGCCTTTTCGATGAGTAAAGATTATGGCTCTCGGCAAACACTTCTTTTCAAAGAAAGAATGACAACTTAAGGTAAAGGGTTTGGCCACATTCTACTGTTTTTCAACTTTTAAAAGAGTGTAGAGAAGGATGGTAATAAGAACCTTTAAGCAACCTTATGCTTGACGTAATGGAGGCGCACTTCACTCGATGCAATGCAAGCTGAGGCTTACCTTTCAGCAACTTGAAATCTTCACTCAGTTTCTTCAGCAAAACATGGTTATTCTCATTCATTCAAGCATTACAAACACCAATAATCATGCTTATATAGGGCTAAGGATGGATGGAGATTTGGTTCATTTTGAACTTCTAAAGAACCATTGGAAGCTTCGGCCGCACATGATATGATGTGGTTTCATCTCTACTTGGATGGCTGAGAAATTTGTATGTCATTTGATCCATAGGCTAAGGGCTGGCATGTCACCAATCCAAGGCATTCTTCAAGAAGACAAACTCCAACATAACATCTACATTTTGCAGCAAAGTGATTGGCCAAAAGGGATAATGGTCCCCACTTTCATTTTGGCGCCCAAACTTTGTGAATCTCCTTGGCCGCACCAGTGTTGCATGCATTCCATGCACTTGTGAATTGAACCAAATCCAAACAATCATCTAACCTAGTATACATTTAATCATAATGTCGAATTATACATGCATTTAATAAAATTACAATAAGACCAATGTTTACCAAGAAAATACAAAATATAGCTAGGTGTATGCCAAAACAAGTAAAGTAAATTATTCGGTTACAAAAGTGATTTTTAAAGAGGACACATTCTTTCTTCAAGAGACTCTATCTTTGGCTCCCAAGTTAGCATGTGCAATGGTTGATCCATCTCCATTGTGCTCGACTTCCAATCCCAAGTCATTAAAGAGTCATTCAAAGTTATCAATACCTGCAAAAGAATAAAGTATATTAGTGAATATGTTTGATAATGCTTGGGCTATTTGTTTATGATCGAGTGATGGCCTTCTAGGGCACATCATTCTCCCCAAGTGATTGAGGATTTGACCTCAAATCATTTAATTCAGCCTCCTCGATGTCTTTCTCATCGCCTTTGTATGGTGAGAGATCTTGGACTTTAAAAGTAGCCGACACTCCATAGTCTCTTGGCAAATCTAACTTATCGGCATTATCCTCTCTAACGCCTTGAATAGTCCATTAGCTTTAGGCAATAACTTGGATTTTCTCTTGGCTGGAAATCTCTCATTGCATAGGTGTAATCAAAGTAAATCTCCTTCGTTAAAGATAACTTCCTTGCGTCTTTATTTCCTTGTTTGGCGTAGCCTTCATTTTTCTTTTCAATGTATTTACACACTATTTCATTCATCTTCTTAATTTTTGTCACTTTGTTACCTCATAAGGGGTTCACTATATCCTTAATTGGCAAAGTCAAAATATCTAAAGGCGTGAAAGGGTTAAATCTATATGCAACCTTGAATAGTGTTTGTTGGGTGGTGGAATGGACACTTCAGTTGTAGGCAAACTCTAGGGCGGGTAAGAGTGTATCCTAATCCGATAATTTCTTTTCTACAACATTCCTCAATAGGGTAACCAGGGTCCTATTAATCACTTCCGTTTGTCCATTAGTCTGATGATGAAATTATGTACTAAAGCATAATTTTGTTCATATTTTCTTTTATAGAGTGGTCCAAAAAGCACTAATGAATTTAGCATCTCAATCCGGCACTATTGAATGAGGTATACCATGCAGTCGGACAATCTCTTTAAAGAATAAGTCAGCTATATAGATGAAGTCAGTGGTTTTGGCACATGTAATAAAGTGTGTCGTCTTTGAAAGCTTATCCACGACAACCAAAATGAACTCCTTATTTCTTGCAATCCGTGGCAATCCTAATATGAAATCCATGCTGACTTCAACCCTAGGGTGACAGGAACATGTAGAGTTAGATATAATCCTTGTGGTAAGACTCTATTTTTGGCTTTCTTACATATCACACATTATTTTACTACTCGGTGTACATCTCTCATCATGTGATACCAGTAGAAATGTTCTTTAAGCATATCAAAGGTTTTCTTTTCACCGAAATGGCTGGCTAATCCTCCCCTATGACCTCCTTTACGATGCACTTTCTTAGACTTTCATGAGGGATACATAGTTTATTTCCTTTCATAAAGTAATCATAATTGATATGATACTCTCCTTCAGCTTTATTAAGACATTTGGTAAAGAGAGATCCAAAATTAGGGCCAGTCTTATAACTTTTCTTGATCCACTTAAATCTAAAAAATCTAGTTTCTAACTCAGTCAAGAGGATATGTTTTTGAGAGAGCATAAGCTACAATAGTGTTTTCTTCCTTTAGATATTTAAGGATATAAGGAACCTCTCTAAAAATTCTACCAATTTAGTATGTCTCTTGTTCAACTTATGTTGACTCTTTATATGCTTTAAAGCTCGATGGTCAGTGTTGATAACAAATTCCTTTGATAGAAAGTAATGTTGTCATTATTCTAAGGCTTTAATAACGACATAAAACTCTTTATCATAAGTAGAGTAATTAAGAGCTGCTCCTTTGAGATTTTCACTAAAATAGGTAATTGGTTTGCCATCTTGCATAACCACAGCTCAAATGCCTATCCCTGAGATATCACTCTTAATGTCAAATACCTTATTAAAGTCAAGTAGTGCAAGTACTGGGGAATGACATAACTTATCCTTAATCAACTCAACTCTCTTTTGGTATTCAGGAGTTCATTCAAAGTCTGTACCCTTCTTTGCACAGTTGATGATTAGTGCAACTATTGAGCTGAAATATTTGATAAACCTCCTATAAAATGAGGCTAGACCATAAAAGCTATGAACTTCAGATATTCCATTTGGTGTAAACTAATTCTTAATAGCCTTGATCTTATCCTCGTTGGCTTTTATAACATTCGTTGATCTTATAACCCCTAAAAAGTAAACTTTATCTTGTGTAAATGAGCAATTGCTAAGGTTGCCGGATAACTTGACTTGTCTAAGGGTTAGGAAAAGTATGCTAAGGTGGGATAGATGCTGGGGAAGGTCTAGACTGCACACCAATATGTCATCAAAATAGACAACTATAAACTTATCTAAGTACTATTTAAGTACGTGGTGGATAAGACGCATGAATATGCTAGAGACATTCGATAGCTCGAATGACAAAACCATCCATTCAAACAGCTCATACATAGTCTTAAAAGCCATCTTCCATTCATCTCTTTTTTTCATCCTTTTTTAGTGGTAACCAAAGGTCTACTTTTGAGAAAATGAAGGCTTCACTGAGCTCATCCAACATATTCTCGAGGCTAGGTATGGAGAATATATACTTCACAATGATTTGGTATATGACTCAACTATCAACACACGTTTTAATAGTCTTATCTTTCTTTGTAACTAATAATGAGGGCACGACGGGCTCATTAACTCTACTATTGCACTTGTCCAAGAACTCGTGCATTTGATTTTGAAGTTTATTTGTTTCTTCGGGGTTCCTTCTATAAGGTGATCTAATTGGGTAGCGTAGCTTTAGGTTGTAAATCGATTTGGTGTTCAATACCTCTAAAAAATGGTATTCGTTAAGGTAGTTCTTTGGGAAAGATGTCCTAGAACTTATGGAGTAGGTCCTTAACAGAGTTATGTATAACTTCTAATTTCATGATCCTATCTTTAAACATTATCATTATCAAGGGGTCTCCTCTTAAGACATACGCCTCTAATTCTTTTCTTGTCTTGAAGAGACTTGTTTTGTTCTTCTCTTTCTTCTTAATGACATGGTCTTTTGCTATGTGCTCGGGTATAAGAGGTGCTAACTTAAATGTTTTTCCTCTAAACTTGAGAGAATAATAGTTGGTGAATCCATTATGGTTGACCTTACGATCATATTGTCAGGGTCTACCTAAGAGTAAATGACTTGCACTCATCGATACTACGTCATAAAGGATTGAATCCTTGTACTTGCCTAATGCAAACTCTACAGTCAGTTGTTTGGTTACCTTGACATCATCTCTATCATCTAATTATTTTAGCTTATAAGAGTAAGGTGTGAACTAGTCTCTAATCCTAGCTTGGTAACCATTTCCTTGGAGGCTACATTGACACAACTCCCTCTATCAATAGTCATTGAATATAGCTTGTTCTTGACCATGCATTTACTATGGAAGATGTTCTCTAATTGGCAATCTTCATCAGAAGTCTTACAAATGAGGACTCATCTCCTAACCATGAGTAAAGGTTCAACAGGAGCATGAACAACTTCATCTTCAGACTCACTCTCCTCCTCACTTTCTTTCTCTTCTTATACTTCTTCTTCGTGTTCATCCTTACTAATAAACTCTCTAATGTCCTCCTAGACAATCATAATTCGTCTTTTAGGGCATTGAACCGTAAAATGACCAACACCATGACATTTGTAGCACTTCATCTCACGTGTTCTTTGTCCACTGGTATTATCTCCTACATCTCAACTACTTGATTCTTTGAGAACTATAGTCTTACTGTTCGATTCTTTGGGTGGCCAGTTATGCAGGAAAGGCTTCTTCCCTTTAGTCTTAGTAAAGTTCTTGTTGGGTTCAGATGGCTTTGGGGTAAGCTTGAGGGTAGTCTTAGGGGTGAAACTGACTTTTGTCTTCTTCTTAATCTGTCTCTCAACTTTTAAAGATATTTGAACTACAGTATGTAGAGACTCTAGAGGGTGCAACTCTACTACATCAAAAATGTCTCGGTTCAGGCCACACATGAATCTAGCTATAACATGTTCCTCTGGTTCTTCCATGTTTCCACGTATTCTAAGGATTTCAAACTCTGTGCGATACTTTTCAACTGATTGAAGTCCTTATCTTAGGTTGCGCATATGAAGGAATAGGTCTTGTTTATACTAAGTAGGTACAAACCTCTTCTTTATGAGAGCTTTCATAACTCTCAATGTGGTAATAGGGTCATCTCCTATTCTTTGTCTCTAGGACTTAACGTTAGTCCACCAAAGTGCAGCGTTTCCAGATAGTTCTACTAAAACTAGTTGGATTTTCACCCTGTCAGAATATTAATGGTAGTCAAAGACCTTTTCGACTTTATCCAGTCAATATAGGAATGTATCTACATCACATGTTTGATTGAATGAAGGGACATGTAACCTAACGTTCTTAAGGTCATCTAAGTCCTTTCAATGATTTTGTTGCGGGCGAAAGTTTTCTTATTTATCTAAAGTCCATTCATCTTCATCATAATAATCATAATTTTAGAACCTTCTTATAGAGTTTTCGGCTCTCTCTTCATCCATAGAAAGTTCTCAGCCGGGATATCTTCTCATAGGGTTATTGAGTCTCTTGGTCTCATTCTTGAAGTAGTTTCTCCGGATGATTCTCAAGAGTTATTCTTGTTAAGGCCCTCCATGATATGTCTCATGCTAAGAGTTAGGTCTTTAAGTTGTTGACCTAGGTTACTAACTTTTCCACTTAGATTTTTAAGTTGACGTTACATGCTTGATTCTCCTTAATGAGTTTGGTCTTCGGATTGAGGAAAGTTTTTACCCTGGTTTGATTCTTGATTTGATTCTTGGTTCGGTTAACGTGTTGTTCCACTTCTGGTCTTCATATTTCTAATTTTAAGTTTTAAGAAAATTTTCAATTAAGTTATCTCTTAATCTTACAGTTTTTGGAAAAGAGAAAAATTTTAACCTAAGTTTTCATGTATGATTGTTCTTTTGAGTTTTCTATTTTTTTTTTAAAACTAATCAAAAGTAAACAAACAAACTTGAACATACAAACAACAAGCTAATGAATTAAAAAGACAAGATTCATCTATATGATTCAGCTAACATGCAATATGTGATAGAAAGTAACAAACAACAAAGCAATTGTACTTTAATGTTTGTGTACTTAAAAGTTTTGGTCCTATGTTATTACTATACTTGAGGGATCTTCAAACATCAATTAAAAGAGTTCAAACAGCAAGTTAAAAGGGTCAATTTTTTTTTGCCAAGTATGCTAGAAAGTGACATAAAGCAAGAGTACAAAAGTAGCTATTTTTAGGTTGTGCACTTTTTACTTTAGATTTTTCAAAAACGGTAAGTTTTACTTTTTCAACACATTTTCCACCATAAATCACACATGCTTCAGATCATTAACACTTTGTGTCGAGCCTAGTTGACCTAATATGCATACTACAATGTTTAAAAACAGCAAACATAAAACATAAAAGCAAGCATATTCTCGGTTTGGCTAAAGAACGCATAAAATAGTTTTTTTTTTCATCTTTTGGTTTTCGATTTTTAGCATTTAAATGAGTAAACTTTTCATGCAATAGTTAATGTTTTGTGTCATATACTTTCACAATAATATAGCAAGCAGATTGGTGCAAGAACATAAGTACATAACTAAACAAATTTTGAGACTTAAACACATGCTTTCTCAGTTTGTGCAAAAAACAGAACACCTAGTGAGTTAACCATTAAAACAGTAAGCAATGACAAGTTCTTGAAGTGAAACTTTTATGCTTAAACCTAAGCAAGATATCAAAGTGTGCTGTAAAGATATTGACTAAAAATAAGAATAACAATAGTAAAACCAATATAGTATAAAAAAAAATGAAGGTTTTGGTTGAAATCGATAACCCGAATGTATACCACTTTGCAGCTATGTAAACAGAAGTGAAAATGCAAACCAAGATGATAGCTATCATTCATGGGAAGCTACTATGGCTCTGATACCATATGACACGGTCATGGCCGGCAAATACCGTGTTTTACCCACAAAACAAACTGGTTAAGTTCTAGGTGCTTGGCTGAGTCGAGGATACCCAAAATAAGTAATAAGTTGAAAGTGAAAACGGTTTCCAAATCAAATGAAATTTTAAGGGTCTCTTATATTATAAAGAGTAACACCTTAAAATATCAAGTAAAAATAACAAGTAGAAGTGAAGTTATGTAAGGGAAATCGAAGGTTGTCCGATGAGCAAAGATTATAGCTCTCGGCAAGCACTTATTTCCAAGGAAAGAATGCAACTTAAGGTAAAGGGTTTGACCATCTTCTACTTTTTTTCAAGTCTCAAAAGAGTGGAGAAAAAAGTGGTAATAAGAATCTTCAAACAACTTTGAGCTTGAGGTAATGGAGGCACACTCCACTTGAATGCAACGAAAGTTGAGGTTTACCTTTTGGCAACTTCAAACCTTCACACGGTTTCTTCAGCAAGACAGAGTTATTCTCATTCATTCAACTATTACAAGCACCAATAATTATGCTTATATAGACCTAAGGATGGTTGTAGGTTTGATTGATTTTGAACTCCAAAAGAACCGTTGGAGGTTTCGGCTGCACATGGTATGATGTGGCTTCATCTCCACTTGGATGGCCGAGAAGTTTGTAGGCCATTTGATCCACACGCTGAGGGCTGCAATACACCAATCCAAGGTATTCTTCAAGAAGGGAAACTCCAACATAGCATCTCCATCTTGTAGCAAAGTAATCGGCCAAAAGGGGTAATGGTCCCCACTTTCATTTTAGCTCCTAAACTTGGTGAATTCTCCTTGGCCGCGTGGGTGTTGCATGCATGCCATGCACTTGTGACTTGAACCAACTCCAAACTATCATTTAACCTATCATACATCTAATTATAATGCCTAATTATCCAGACATTTAATAAAATTATAATAAGGCCAATATTTGCCAACAAAATACAAAATATGACTAAGTGTTTGCCTAAACAAGTAAAGTAAATTGTTCAGTTACAAAAGTAATTTTTAAGGAAGAAAAATTCTCTCATCAAGAGCCTCCATATTTGACTCCCAAGTTAGCATGTGTTGTAATAACCCGGAAATTTCAGATTTTAAATCTAATTTCTGAAAACTTTTAATTTAATTTCGGTTGGAGTTTTGGGAAATATCTAAAGGGTAAATTAAGTCATAGAGCTCGAAATCTAATTCTAGTGATGGTTTTTGAAATTTTAAAGTCGGGAGGACGATAATTTAACGAAGTTACGGACGATAAAAACACGTGAGGGCATTTTGGTAATTTAATTGAAAAACATATTATATGTGACAGCCGAATGGCTTCGGGAGGAAGCCATTCGGCTGCTGTTACTCGTTGACACCCAAGAAGAGCACGCGAGAGAGAGAGACTGGGAAGGAGGGATTTGTCGAGCTCCAGTTTTTCGGCCGACGAACGTAGGTGTGGGAGAAGCTGTCGGCGATAAGGTGCTCGGTTGCGGCTTGTTCTCACTTCGACCGAGTGCTCAACGAATCCGCGGTAAGCTTTCCCCCTTTTTACCATTTTCCCCGTTTCTTTTTCTGTTTTGGCCGAGCTTAGTGCTCAGCCTCGTTTCGTTGTCGAGGAAGGTGGTCGCAACAATGGATTGTATGAGGGGGGAGTGCTGTGAATCGAAGGGAAACTGAAGGAGGCCCTGTCGATTTTCCTGTTTTGGGCGAGCTTGGTGCTCGACCTCCTTTCAATTTCGATGAACTTCGCTGAAGGATGTGAGTGAAATGTGACTAGTTGTGTATAGAAATTATGAAATTCGAATTGAAATCAAGAATCAGACCTTTTTTTTAGGGGGCAGCCTCTGTTTTTGGCCGTTTCGGCCTATGTTCGATTGATCATTTTAAATCCTGTTTTAGAGGGTTAAAATAGATGGTTAGAGGAACGTATGGCCGCTGGAATCGTTCGATTCGGATATCCGACGCAAAAGTTATGTGCGTCGGAAGTTTACGACGAATTTTGGTCGAGTCAAATTAGTGAGCGTTTTTCGTAGGATTGTGACGTGTGGTAGTAGCATGGCTGTTTTTGGTGCATAAAGCTAAATTTGAGTGAGTTTTGGTTGAAAAGAAACGAAAATGTGAAATTGGATAAAAATGGCAGATTCAGTTTTTGGTATTTTTCACCTATCTGCGGCTTACCGTTTTAAAATCCGTCTTAGAAGGTTAAACTAGTTTCCTAAGGAAACGTTTAGCTACTTGAATCGTTCGATTCCGTTGACGGACGCAAAAGTTATGTGCGTCCGAACTTTAAGCTGGTTTTCGGACGAATCCATTTTTGGTAACCCGTTTTAACTGGAACTTTATAGGTTTAGTTAAGGAATATTATTTTAGCTTATTTGGTGAATTTTGAAGCGAAGATTGATGGGTGATTATTTATGTTTTAGGTTGAGACAGTTTTTTGGCGAATCTGTGCGTCGAGCGATCTTAGGACGCCAGGTAACTAGTGCATCCATGCGTTTTGCTCAAGTAGGCCTACACTGTAGAACTTTAGGGCTTATGTGATTGATTGTGGTGTGCGTGCGTATTGTTTGACATGCATCATTTTTAAAAACGAGAACGAAAATGGTTTTGAGCATGTTTTGAGTATGTGGTGAGACGCGTAGCGGTGGTACCGCGGATCCTGCTAATGTGCGGGTCGGTACTTCACTAGTCGCGGATTTCACTTGAGTAGTGGGCCGGCTAGGCTGTTACGTGGCGTGAATGTGTTGACGGTGAGGGTGATGGGCAGTGGTACCGCAGATCCTACTAGTGTGTGGGCCGGTGTAACACTAGTTGCAGATTCCGCTAGAGCAGTGGGTCGGCAGGGCTATCGCGAAACGTGTGTGTGTGAAAACAGTGGCCCCATGCTGGGGAGGCTGAAACGGGGACGACGTGTCAGGGTGTAGTGTGGCGCGAGGTACACCCTTACCCTGATGTGTTTGCACTGTGGTGATACGTGTGTGTAGCTTGTGGGCCTCGTTGCTGGAGAGTCCTGGACGGTGGCGACGTGTCAAGGTGTAGGGTGGCGTTAGGTTCCTCCTTACCCTAGTATGGCTACACTACGCATCACAGATGTGACAACATGAATGTAAGTGTAGAGACTGCATGTGATAAGATTGCATTGACGACTTTTTACTTTCATATTGTACTACTTACTGAGCGTTTTGCTTATGATGTGTGTTCTATGGTGTAGGTGCTGACGACCTTGCTGGTGAGCCTCGATAGCCTAGTCCTGAGGCATAGGATAGTTGCCGACGTACAACCGAGCACCAGACGACGAATTTTGTTAGGGCGACCCGACCTGTGGGGATGGTAGGTAGTGGCTTGGTTTGTTTGCATGTATCTTTCTTTTGTTGTGATGAGGTATAGTCGATGAGATGAGTTGTATATGTGTCAGTGTATAAGTGTATATGGAGTGCGTGTGATTTTGGCGACGTACGCATATATTTTACATGTAGGAGCTTGACATTGCTCTATACTGTGAATTTTTTTCATTTGTATTTGATGGATTTTCGTCATCTTCATACTCTGATTTTGTTATGGTAACTTCTCTGGATGATTGATAGATGAATACTTTTAGTTTTTGGTGAACTGTGTGCAGGGTTTAAATTTTTGGTATAGCCAGTTTTTAGGCATTACTCTGCCGAAATTTCGAGAGAGAGGTTGGGAGTCGAGAGCACATGAAATAGGTTGGGATGTGTATAGTGAATACTTGAGAAGTGTGGATGGTCGTGAGAGTGAGGCGTGATCGCAGGTGCGCTGGGCACGCGGCCCTGCGGGTACTCACGGGTCGTGCGGCGTCGGGTGAGGGCATGCGTGCGGATGTGTGATACGGAGGCAGGGTGCGTGGGGCACGCGGCACCGTGAGCGTGCGCGTGATGCAGTGATGTTGAGTTGGCACGCGCGGCACCGCGAGGGTGCACGCGAGGTGTCGAAGTTGGGACGTGAGTGCGCGGCTCCAGATTGTGTAGTTCGAAAGGTGCGTTGGATTTTTTTCTAGGATTTCGAGTCATGTCGTTTTATCTTAAACTATTTTTAAATTTTTCTTTTCTGTGGCGTATTTTATATTGAGGATCTCGTATTCCCTTTTCGGGACGTGAATTGTTTTCGAATCGAGTCGAAAAATTTTCATACTTACAAATTTTCTTTTGAAAATGATTTAAAAACGAGAGTGGTATTAAATTGGTTAAGTTATGTCAAGTTTTAGTATATGTCGTAGTGTGTAGACGTACTGTAGCATACCAAGAACGTGTGGGTACTCGCGGTGTTACATGTGCAATAGTAGAACTATATCCATTGTGGTTGGCTCCCGATCCAAGTCTGTAAAGAGTCTTTTAAAGTCATCAATATATGCAAAAGAATAAAACTTATTAGTGAATTGGTATGATAATGCTTGAGTTATTATTTGTGATTGAGTGATGACTATCTAAGGCACATCAAACATGTACTTCATGGTTAAGAAAAATGAAGTATGTGAAGTGATTTGGAAAATAAATGTGTTGAAATTGAATTATTAGAAACCTTTGATGAATTGTTTGAACAATATAATAGGGTGAAGTTTGAATATAGATGTTTGAAAAAGAAAATAACAAAATAACAAAAAAAAAAAAATAGTGATGTTTTATCCTTAGTAAAGAGATTAATAGACTTGAAAATTAAAAATAATGATTTGCATGCTACTTTACTTAAATTTGTGAATGGTAACAAGAATTTAAACATATTATTAGGTAAACAAAGGGTTATATTTTTGGCAAACTAAAGTTGGATTATGAAGTAAATACAAAAAAAAAAAGAGCACAAAGTGTACGAGGATGACTTCGGGGCAAACCTCGAGACATAAGCCGAGTGTAGGCAAATGCTGGACTCGAGTATAGGCAAATCTCGGGTTGTGAAAGAGGGGGTCGTCACAATCTCACATCGCTTAGGGAGGTATATGGAAATGAAACATATGTAAGAAAACCCTCCCAAGATAGTAAGATGCATTTTTGAGCATAATTGACAACGGATCCCATAAGAACTCCAAGTTAAGAGTGCTTCGGTAGAGCAGTACCTGGTTGAGTGACCGACTGAAAAGTTCTCGCCAAACAAATTCGTGAGGGGAGGATGTTGTGCTACGACCCAATCCCCAAAGCAGACAATATATTACTGAGAAAAAAAGTTGTTACAATAGGATCAACTTTTTCGGGCATGTCATTTCCTATGAAGGTATTTCAATTGATCCGATGAAGATTCAAACCGTAAAGTAATGGCCGCGACCGACCAATACCAACAAAACTCACAGTTTTCTGGGATGGACTGGGTACTATCAGAGATTCATAGATAGAGATGTTAAACGAGCGAGCCGAGCCGAGCCGAGCCTAAAAAGGTTTGGCTCACCGAGCCTGTCGAGCATAACGAGCCGAGCCTAACGAGCCTGCCGAGCCTAATGAGCTGAACCTAACGAGTTGATTCAAAAAAATTTTCAACCCGAGCCGGCTCGCGAGCCACGAGCCTAACGAGCCGAGCCGAGTCAGCTCAATGAGTTTAACGAGCCGAACTTAATGAGCTGAGCGTATATAAATATTTTCAACTTATATTAATATAATATAAGTTTTTCAAACACTTTACTGTCAGTAAATAATAAAAACAACTTGGATTGTCTAAGTTGCTATTTTTTTAGGGTGATCGTGGTTGGACGATTCAATTTTTAGAGAAATTAGAACCGGACAACAAAAATTCGGTTTTTAAATTTTTGCATCAATAAATCCAAAAAAATTTTCAGAACCGGGCCAGATTTCTGGTCTCGGTTCTGATCCTCCCGTTTTTCTTTTCTTCTTCTCCCTCTCTAAACTTGTCTGTTAATTACAACTTAAAAAATTTTCTTTTTTGTAACGCATAACGAGATAGATGTAAAATATCAAAATCAAAGCCACAAGAAAAGATAAAAAAAACAAATAGTACATGACACAATGTAATTAAATAAAAATTGAAATATAAAATAATCAAACATACACTGTAAGAATTAGATGTTTTGGCTATCTACTAATTTTCACAGTGATTACATTTAGTTCTGAAATTTTTATCATCGTTATCGTTAACAATATTAAAATAATTTTAAACATCAGATTTCTTTGTTCTTTTCCTTCGAATACTAATACTAAAACTAGTCATATAAGAAATCAAAACATGGTAAAATCTTAAAAAGCTATTAAACATTCAATTTTCACAATGATATATAAAAAATCACCAAATAAAAGAAACAATGAATGAATACAACATCGTGATAATCACTTGATTCAATCATATAGTTACCTAATTCAAACAGCAAGTAAAATGGTGTTTTATAACAAAAAAACACAACGTTTTCTCAGCAAAATTTGTCACGACTCAAAAACCATAAAGTGTTCAGACCGCAACTCACTAACTTCTCTATAATTCTTGTATGAAATATTTAGATATTTTTTAAAACATTTAAATACGTAGCGTATTCGATTAAATTATTATTAAAATTTAAAAAAAATATTTTTTTACTATTTAGACACTGTACACGCACTGTTCACGTGAACAGTGCACGCACTATGCATGCACTGTTCACGTGAACAGTGCATGGGGCGATCAATCGCCCCACTCCAGTACGTAGGGCGATCAATCGCCCTTTGAGGCGATGTAATGCCCCACTTCAGCAAGTGGGGCGATGCAACGCCTCACTGGCAACATCCCACTCCAAAGAGTGGGGCGATGCATCGCCCTTTTTTTTGCGATACATCGTCTTCTCAACACACAATAATTATTTCGATTTTGCAGAACTGAATATAATTAATTATAATGAAAGAAAATTAGAAACGAAAGTTCGAAAGAGTTTTCTTTCTTTCTTTCCTGCTGAATCTGGCGTCGTGAAAAACAGAGAGCGGTGAGGAGAGACAAACAACGAGAAATCGGCCGATCGGGGCCGATTTCGACGAAGTAAGTCTTAAATCGACTATCTTTTTTATGCTCGTCAACTTTGTGACTAAAAATCCCGCCGTAAGTCAAAATTTCTTCCCCATTTTTGTAGTTGAATGTTAGAGCAGCACCATAGACGTTGATTTTTGCAAGAAAAAAATAGTTTTGTTTGTTAAAAAAAGTTGAAATTAACGGCCACCGGTCGAGAGAAGAAGGAGCGGGTTGGCTCGCGAGCCTAGCCCGCCGAGCCAATGAGCCAGCTCGTTGACTCGCGCGTTTGGCTCGGTCTCTGGCGAGCTCACAAGCCAAACGTTTAGGCTCGGCCCTACTGTAGCGAGCCGAGCGAGCGGGCTGGCCAGCCCGCTCGTTAAACATCTCTATTCATAGAGGGATTCTCCCAAATCGCAGTCCCTTTGACTCGATTGACCAAGAAGGATGTGAAGTATGAATGGTTCGATAAGTGTGAAGGCAGCTTCCAGACATTAAAGCAGAAGTTGACTACGGCCCTCTATTGACGCTGCCAGTGGTGGGTGAGAAGTTTAGTATATATTGTGACGCATCCAGGATAGCCTTGAGGTGCGTATTGATGCAAAGTGGGACGGTGATTGCCTATGCTTTTAGGCAATTAAAGACCTACGAGCAGAATTGCCCCACACATGCCTTGGAGTTAGAGGCAGTGGTCTTCGCATTGAAAGTACATGTTCACGCAAAAGGAGCTGAACATGAGGCAGCGGAGGTGGCTCGAACTTGTTAAAGACTATGACTTGGAAATCAAATATCATCTAGGAAAGGCAAACGTGGTAGCAGATGGCTTGAGCCGAGTATCAGCTTCAACGTTTGCTATGATCTCCAAAGCGCCTACCAAGCTGAAGGCGAAAATTCTGAAGTTTGGATTAGAGATGATTTCCGACTTAGCAACCACTCTCTTGGCGATATCTCTGAGGCTAACTATCCTAGATAGAATCAAACATGCCCAAGAGGATGATTCTGAATGTAACAAGCTGAAATTGAGTATGAAGGCCAATGTTAGTTCCGAGCAATGCTATTCAGAGTATGGGATTATGAAGTTTTGAGATAGATGGTACGTCCCAAGAATGAGGAGCTGAGGAAGTAAATACTGTCAGAATCACACTCGTCTTCTTTCTTTGTGCATCCCAGGAGCACTAAGATGTAAAGGGATTTGAAATAGCACTATTGTTGGCCCAATATGAAGTAGAAGGTGGCCAAGTATGTTCAGGTCTTCGTAGTATGCTAGCAGGTAAAGAGGGAACATCAGAGACCGTCAAGTATGCTTCAGCCACTGCCTATACCAGAGTGATAGTGTATAGGTTGACGAAGTCGTCCCACTTTTTACCTGTTAGAATGACTAATTCCATGGATCAGTTCACCTAGTTATACATTCAGGAGATGGTTAGATTGCATGGAATCTCGGTGTCGATAGTTTCAGACTGAGACCCTAGGTTTACGTCCAAGTTTTGGAAGAGTCTACATAAGACTATGGGTACAAGATCGGATTTTAGTACGGCCTTTCAATCGCATACTGATGGATAGTTAGAGCGGACTATACAAATCTTGGAGGATATGCTCAGATCCTGTGTATTGGAGTTTCAAGCAACTTCGAGCAGATTCTTACATTTGGTGGAATTCTCTTACAATAATAGCTATCAGTCCACTATTAGTATGACACCGTACGAAGCTCTATACGGGAGGAAATCCAGATCGCCATTGTATTGTGATGAAGTTGGAGAGGCAAGACTTGTAGGCCAGGAGATACTGCAGCAAACTATCGACAAGATTGCTATTAGTGAAGAGAATTGAGACAGCTCACAGTCGGTAGAAAAGTTACGCAGATCAGAGATGAGGAGAATAAAAGTTCAATGAAGGTGACGAGGTGTTTTTTAAGATCTCCTCATTCAAGGGAATGGTTAGATTTTGGGAAAAGAAGGAAGCTTAACCCTCGTTACGTTGGACCATTTCTGATCGTGAAGAGGATACGGAGAACCGCCTACAGACTTCGGTTGCTCTCTTCGATGGATTTCATTCACGATGTCTTCCATGTTTCTATGTTGAGGAAGTACATCCGTGACCCTTCTAAGATGTTAGCACAAGAGAAAATAGAGATTCGGCCGACACTGACTTATGAAGAGAAGCCAGTGAGGATACTGGGGTTAAAGTATTGCGCAACAAGGAGATTCCGTTAGTCAAAGTTTTGTGGCGCAATCACATCGTGGAGGAGACCACTAGGGAAATGCGGCAGTACATGGAACAGCAGTATCTAAAGCTATTCGGTATGTAAATTTTGAAGACAAAATTCTTATAAAGTGGGAGGGATGTAGTAACCCGAAAATTTTATCAGGCTAATTAAGGCACCGCATAAGTTCTGAGAGATATTTTAACTGACTAATTAATTAGAGAAAAGTTAGTAATGAACTCTGAAGAAAATTTTTGATTTTTAAAGGCAAAAGGACGTGAATTGGAGGAATTTTGGAGGATTCAACACGTAAGGGCGTAACAGTAATTTAATTAAAAAAAGAGATCATATTTTTAATCTGATGCTCAGGTGGTTTCTCGCAGAAGCTCTCCCCCGAGCGATCCCTCTTCAGCCGAGGGCGATGGCGAGCTTGGCGACGATTCTTCC
>CM039529.1:6908676-6926674 GCA_022433055.1 Begonia peltatifolia | reverse complement strand
TCGGGAGGTCGAGAAATTTACGAAATTACAGAAAATTTAAACACGTGAGGGCAGTTTTGTAATTTGGTATTTAGAAAAAAAAAACACATAACAACTGAATGGCTTTGGGAAGAAGCCATTCGACTGTTTTCACTTGCCACCCGAGGGAAGCAAAGGGGAGACGCGAGAGAGAGAGGGCGATCGAGAGTTGAGGTGTGATCTTCGATCGGTGGACGTGGGCTCGAGGGTGTGAGCAAAACCGCGACCGAGTGTTTCTTCTCTGATGATCGGGGTCGTTTAGTTGCTGTAGCTCGAATTTCTGAAGATAGCGGGCCCGAGCGTGTTCTGCTGACGACCGCGAAGGGCGGGTTGCCGACCAATTTTGCCACCGACGATTTGGGCGCCTTACTGGAATATTTCTTCTTTTCCGTTGTGTGCAGAACTCCATTTGCTCGGTAAGCCTCTCCTCCTCCCTCTGCTGTTCTGTCCGGTTTTGCCGAGTGTAAGGTTCGGTCTCCCTCCATTTTCGGTGATTTTGGCTAAAGTGTTGAGGAGGGAGTGTCGGGAATTTAGAGGGGGAAACCGAAGGCGAGCCTTGTTGGTTTCCCTGTTGTTGGCCGAGCTTGGTGCTCGGCCTCCTTTCAATTCCGGCAAGCTTGACCAGAATGTATAAGTTGGATACAACTAATTGTGTATAGGAGTTGTGAAATTCGAATTTAAATTAAGAATCAGACGTTTTTGGCTTTGAGGCAGCTTCTGTTTTTGGCCGTTTCGGCCTACGTTCGGCTGATCGTTTTAAATTCTGTTTTTGTGGGATAAATTAGGTGGTTAGAGGGACCTATGGCCGCTGGAATCGTTCGATTCCGATATCCGACGCAAAAGTTATGCGCGTCGGAAGTTTATGCTGGATTTTGGTCCAAGTCAAATTAGCGAGCGCTTTTCGTGAAAATTTGACGTGTGAGAGTAGCATAGCCATTTTTGATGCATATAACTAGTTGCGAGTGAGTTTTGGTTGAAGAGAAGTGAAAATGTGAAATTTTGATAAAAGTGACAGATTCCGTTTTTAGCGTTCTTCGCCTGTCTGCGACTTACCGTTTAAAATCCGTCTTAGTATGTTAAAATAGGTTCCTAAGGGGACGTGTAGCCACTTGAATCGTTCGATTCCGTTGACGGACGCAAAAGTTATGCGCATCCAAACGTTGGGCTGGTTTTCGGCCAAACCAAACCAAAGGACCGTTTTAGTTGGAATTTCATGAGTATAGTTAAGAAAGGTTATTCTTTTAGCTATTTGGTGAATTTTGATATAAATACTGATGAGAGATTGGTTGTGTTTTAGGTTGAGGCTTTCTTTTGGCGAAGCTATGCGTCGAGCGAGCTTAGTACGCCAGGTAAGTAGTGCATGCATGTGTTTTGCCCAAGTGGGCCTACACTGTAGAACTTTAGGGTTTATGTGATTGATTTTGGTGTGCGTGCGTATTGTTTGACATGCATCATATTTTAAAAACGTGAACGAAAATGGTTTTGAGCATGTTTTGAGTATGTGGTGAGACGTGTGGCGGTGGTACCGCAAATCCCGCTAGTGTGCGGGCCAGTACTTCACAAGTCGCGGATTCCACTCGAGGGGTGGGCCAGCTGGGCCGTCATGCGGCGTGCATGTGTTGACGGTGAGGATATGGGCAGTGGTACCGCGGATCCGACTAGTGTGTGGGCCGGTACAACACCAGTCGCGGATCCTACTCGAGGGGTGGGCCGGCTGGGCTGTCACGAAACGTGTGTGTATGGTAACTATAGCCTCGTGCTGGAGAGACTGGGACGGGGGCGACGTGTCAGGGTGTAGAGTGGCGCGAGGTACACCCTTACCCTGATGTGGTTGCCGTGTGGTGATGCGTGTGTGTAGCTTGTGGGCCTCGTTGCTGGGGAGTCCGGGATGGTGGTGACATGTCAGGGTGTAGGGTGGCGTGAGGTTCCTCGTTACCCTAGTGCGGCTGCACTACGCGTCACAGATATGACAACATGAGTGTGAGTGTAGAGACTGCATGTGATAGGATTGCATTATCGGCTTTTACTTTCATGTTGCATTACTTATTGAGCGTTAGGCTTATGTTGTGTGTTCTGTGGTGTAGGTGCTGACGATATTGCTGGTGAGCCTCGAGAGCCTAGTCCAGAGGCGTAGGATGGTTGGCGGCATGCGCACGAGGCACCGGATGGTGGATTTTGTTAGGGCGACCCGACCCGTGGTGGTGGTAGGTGATAGTGGATTTATTATTTCATGTCGGGTATTTGTGTAGATAGCAGAGTTGCATAGACATTGATCTTTTGAGATTGTATAGAGGGGTTGTAGTGTTTTGGGGACTTTCTTCATTTATATTTGATGGGTTCTCGTTGTCCTTAAACTCTGATTTTGATATGGTGGTTTTCTCTGGATGGTTGATAGTTAAATATTGTTGGATTATGGTGAATTGTGTGCAGGGTTTAAATTTTGGGATAGTCAATTTTTAGCCGTTACTCTGCCAAAATTTCGGGAGAGAGATTGGGAGTCGAGGAGATACGGAATGGGTTGAGAAGTGAACAGTGAATGCTAGAGAAGGGTAGATGAGCATGGAGGTGTGGCGTGATCGCAAGTGCGTGGGGCACGCGGCCCTGCGGGTGCTCACGGGTCGTGCGGCGCCTGGTAAGGGCGTGCGCGCGGACGTGCTGTACAATGGCAGGGTGCGTAGGGCACACGGTGCTGTGAGCGTGCGCGAGACACAGTGACGTGTAGTTGGCACGTGCGGCACTGTGAGAGTGCGCGTGGGGTGTCGAAGTGGGGACGTGAGTGCGCGGCACCGGATTATGTAGTTCGAGGGGTGCGTTGGATTCTTTTCTAGGATTTCAAATCTTACCGTTTTATCTTAAATTGTTTTAAATGGTTTTCTTTTCCGCTGCTTAGTTTTTATGTTGAGGACTTCGTGTTTCCCTATTCGGGACGCGAGTTGTTTTCGAATCGAGTCAAAAATTTTTCATATTCACAAATGTTCTTTTGAAAATGATTTGAAAACGAAAGGGGTATTAAATTGAGTGAGTTATGTCAAGTGTTAATGTGTGTGTAGTGTGTAGAAGCACTGTAGCGCACCGGGAACGCGGGGTTTCTTGGGGTGTTACAGGTGGATTTTGTTAGGGCGACCCGACCCGTGGTGGTGGTAGGTGATAGTGGATTTATTATTTCATGTCGGGTATTTGTGTAGATAGCAGAGTTGCATAGACATTGATCTTTTGAGATTGTATAGAGGGGTTGTAGTGTTTTGGGGACTTTCTTCATTTATATTTGATGGGTTCTCGTTGTCCTTAAACTCTAATTTTGATATGGTGGTTTTCTCTGGATGGTTGATAGTTAAATATTGTTGGATTATGGTGAATTGTGTGCAGGGTTTAAATTTTGATATAGTCAATTTTTAGCCGTTACTCTGCCAAAATTTCGGGAGAGAGATTGGGAGTCGAGGAGATACGGAATGGGTTGAGAAGTGAACAGTGAATGCTAGAGAAGGGTAGATGAGCATGGGGGTGTGGCGTGATCGCAGGTGCGTGGGGCACGCGGCCCTGCGGGTGCTCACGGGTCGTGCGGCGCCGGGTAAAGGCGTGCGCGCGGACGTGTTGTACAGTGGCAGGGTGCGTAGGGCACGCGGCCCTGTGAGCGTGCGCGAGACACAGTGACGTGTAGTTGGCACGTGCGGCACTGTGAGAGTGCGCGTGGGGTGTCGAAGTGGGGACGTGAGTGCGCGGCACCGGATTATGTAGTTCGAGGGGTGCGTTGGATTCTTTCCTAGGATTTCAAATCTTACCGTTTTATCTTAAACTGTTTTAAATGATTTTCTTTTCCGATGCTTAGTTTTTGTGTTGAGGACTTCGTGTTTCCCTCTTCGGGACGCGAGTTGTTTTCGAATCGAGTCGAAAATTTTTCATACTCACAAATGTTCTTTTGAAAATGATTTGAAAACGAAAGGGGTATTAAATTGAGTGAGTTATGTCAAGTGTTAGTGTGTGTGTAGTGTGTAGATGCACTGTAACGCACCGGGAACGCGGGGTTTCTTGGGGTGTTACAGTTATGGTATCAGAGCCACGAGGTCGACGTCGTTCAGAGGATTACCTAATACCGCCAGACGCTGCACGGGTGCACTCCACCAACTGTAAGTGTTTAGATTTGAATTTATTGTAGTACTAATGTGAGCTTTATATTTATGTTAAAAGTAGAAAATGTCAAGAGGGGCGAGAGGTAGAGGAAGAGGGCGGCCACGACGAGAGGCGCCTCCTAGAGCTGTGGGCGACATGGATGATACCGTCTGACAGCTTACCGAGTTGGTTCGCCGTCAGTCTCAGCAGTTGGAGAGGTTTATAAGCAGGGACGACCAGGGTCAGTCTACCGCCCAGGGTTCGTCGGACAGAGGGGGTGACAGGCTGCACAGACTTAGACCCCCGACCTTTGACGGATCATCTTCGGATCCTCTCTATGCTGAGGAGTGGATACGGAGTATGGAAAGGATGATGAGTTTTGCCAAAGTAGAGGAGCATGACAGAGTTTCTAGTGCGGCATTCTATCTTGCCAAGGATGTGAGCCATTGGTGGGATACTGTGGCGACCACGAGAAATGTGGAGGCCATGACCTGGGAGGAGTTCAGGTCGGTGTTTTTCGGCAAGTATTTCAATCATTCAGTTATGACACAGAAGATGGTGGAGTTTGCACAATTGAAGCAGACCGGCACTGTGGCCGAGTATGTACGACAGTTCGAGGCCTTGTCGCAGTTTACAAGACATTTGGTGAGCCTCGATGAGAATAAGGTACATCAGTTTGTGCAGGGCTTGAAGCCGGATATTTATATGGGCATGCGGATTGCGGGGACTCGAGGCATGCCGTACGAGGAGGTGGTAGCGAAGGCCCTTGCCATTGAGGAGGCTCGGGCGAAGCTTCCTAGTTATTGGGAGGTACACAGAGAGCAGCCTCGAAGATCATTCAGAGAGTCGCTGCCACAGGGCAGCGGGGAGGTGTCCGTGCAGAAGGGCCTAAAGAGGCCTAGTGACAGTTCTAGCAGCCAGGGGAGCACTAAGAGGCCGCAGGGGTCGAGACAGTTTTCAGTGTGCCCGAAATGTCAAAGGAGCCACCCGGGCGAGTGCAGAACAGGCCCAGTGAGGTGTTATAACTGTGGCGAGGTGGGCCACATGTCCAGAGAGTGCCAGAAGCCGCGTCAGAACCGCTGCTTCAACTGCAATGAGATGGGACACTTTGCCAGCAGATGCCCAGTGGCGAGCAGGTCGTCAGCCAGAGTTACATCGCGGGTCTTTGCCCTGTTTGAGCCAGATGATGCTGCTCAGTCATCAGTGATAGCCGGTAACATTTTTGTTTCTGGTGTGGCAGCTTATACTTTGATTGATACGGGCGCCACGCACTCGTTTGTGTCGACGGGCTTTGTGATTAAGGCCAACTTGGAGTTCAGTCCCGCCGAGTGACATTATGATGTCACCTTGCCATCCGGAGAGCATTTGTATTCAGAACAAGTGGTGCGGGGCAATGTTGTGACAGTGGAGAGCAAGCAGTTATATGCCGAGCTAGTCATTCTCCATATGAGCGGTTATGAGGTGATCTTGGGAATGGACTGGCTGTTCAGACATCATGCGGAGATTGACTGCAGGATCAGAGAGGTTCCTTTCCGGCCCCCGGGCGGGGAGAGCTACACATTTAAAGCAGGTAAGGGTCTTGCCAGGATTTCTGGTATATTTTCTCGTCAGGCACCACGGGTGTTGGGTATGGGTTGTCAGGGATTTTTGGCAAGTGTTGAGGATGCGCAGTCATCGGGCGATGCTCGGATACAAGATATTCTTATTGTGCAGGAGTTCCCGGAGGTGTTCCGTGATGAATTGCCGGGGTTGCCCCCTGATAGGGAGATTGAATTCGAGATAGATGTTTTTCCAGTTGCCGAGCCGGGGTGCAAGAACCCCTACAGATTAGCACCTACTTAATTTAAGGAGTTGAAGGCTCAGTTGGAGGAGCTGACAGATAAGGGATTTATATGCCCTCACCCTGGGGAGCGCCAGTTCTATTCGTCAAGAAGAAGGACGGATCCCTACGGATGTGTATTGACTATCGGGAGCTGAATAAGTTAACGGTGAAGAACAGGTATCCATTGCCGAGAATTGACGATTTGTTTGATCAGTTACAGGGTGCCCGAGTGTTTTCTAAGATCAACCTGAGGTCCGGCTATCATCAGTTGAAGGTGAAGGAGAAAGATGTACCGAAGACAGCCTTCAGGATGAGGTATGGGCACTTCGAGTTTCTGGTGATGTCTTTCGGGTTGACCAATGCCCCTGCAGCATTCATGGACCTGATGCACAGAGTGTTCAGGAAGTAGCTGGACAAGTTTGTGATTGTGTTTATCGACGACATCCTGATCTACTCGCGGAGTAAGGAGGAGCACCTGAGGATTGTATTGACCATTTTGAGCCAGCATCAGCTGTATGCTAAGTTCTCGAAGTGCGAGTTTTGGTTGGACAGGATTCACTTCTTGGGGCATGTTATCTCCTTGGAGGGTATTTCAGTTGATCCGTGAAGGTTTAGGTTGTAAAGGAGTGGCCGCGGCCGACCAGTGCTTGCAAGATATACAGTTTTCTGGGGTTGGCTGGATATTATCGAAGATTCATTGAGGGGTTCTCTAAGATCTCGGCCCCCTTGACCCGGCTGACCAGGAAGAATGCAAAGTATGAATGGACCGACAGGTGTGAGGACAACTTCCAGACATTGAAGTAGAGCTTGACTACGGCTCCTGTACTGACACTGCCCGTGGAAGGAGAGAAGTTCTGCATTTATTCTGATACCTCCAGGATCGGTTTGGGGTGTGTTTTGATGCAGAATGAGAAGGTCATTGTCTATGCTTCTAGGCAGTTGAAGGCTTACGAGCAGAATTATCCCACTCACGATTTGGAACTGGCGGCGGTTGTATTTGCACTCAAGATTTGGAGACATTATCTGTATGGGCAGTAGTGCGAGATTTACTCAGACTATCAGAGCTTGAGGTACATTTTCACCCAGAAGGAGCTGAATTTGAGACAGAGCAAATAGCTTGAGCTGGTCAAGCACTACGATGTGGAGATCAGCTACCACCCGGGAAAGGCGAACGTGGTGGCAGATGCCTTGACTAGGGTGACGGCTTCGACTTTTGCCATGACTACGATAGTGCCTATTGAGTTGGTGACAGAGATGCAGAGGTTTGGCCTAGAGGTAGTTTCTGATCTGGCAGCCACTCTTTCTGCCTTGTCATTGAGGCCGACTA
Organism: Begonia peltatifolia; assembly: GCA_022433055.1. Lineage (NCBI taxonomy): Eukaryota > Viridiplantae > Streptophyta > Magnoliopsida > Cucurbitales > Begoniaceae > Begonia > Begonia peltatifolia. The sequence continues at coordinate 6,919,400 of CM039529.1, read as the reverse complement.
TTCTGGACAGGATTAGGCAGACTCAGGAGACTAATTCGGAGTGTGGCGAGCTGAAGGCGAGTATGGAGGCCAGACCTGATTCTAGGTTCAGCTATTCAGAGGACAGGATTCTGAAATTTCGGGATAGCTGGTACGTCCCGAAGGATGAGGAGGGATATATTATCATAGGCTCATTCATCTTCTTTCTCTGTGCATCCGGGAAGCACTAAGATGTACAGAGATTTGAAGCAGCACTATTGGTGGCCTAACATGAAATGAGCAGTGGTTGAGTATGTTGAGGCTTGCGTAGTCTGCCAGCAGGTGAAGGCGGAGCATCAGCGACCGTCTGGAATGCTCCAACCATTGCCTATACCGGAGTGGAAGTGGGAGCGAATCACCATGAATTTTGTGGTCGGACTACCGAGGACTGCCAAGGGCCATCACGCGATCTGGGTGATTGTGGACAGGTTGACAAAGTCGTCTCACTTTTTGCCTGTGAGGATGACTTATACGTTAGATCAGTTTGCCCAGTTGTATATTCAGGAGATAGTCAGACTTCATGGGATTCCGGTATCGATTTTTTCAGACCGAGACCCCAGGTTCACGTCCAAGTTTTGGAGGAGTCTGCATAAGGCTATGGGCACCAGATTAGATTTCAGTACGACCTTTCATCCTCAGACCGATGGGCAGTCGGAGCGGACTATACAGATTTTGGAGGATATGCTCAAGGCTTGTGTGTTGAAGTGCAAGTCGCCATTATATTGGGATGAGGTTGGGGAGGCCCGATTGATAGGTCTAGAGATATTACAGCAGACTGTCGACAAGATTTCTGTGATACGGAAAAGGATTGAAGCGGCTCAGAGTCGACAGAAGAGTTACGCTGATCAGAGACATCGGGAGTTGGAGTTTAATGGGGCGACAAGGTTTTTCTAAAGATCTCACCGTTCAAGGGGGTGGTAAGGTTCGGAAAGCGGGGGAAGCTCAACCCTCGGTTTGTGGGACCAATCCCGATTGTCAAGCGGATTGGAAGAACTGCATATCACCTTCAGTTGTCTGCGTCGATGGATGTCATCCATGATATTTTTCATGTCTCGATGCTGAGGAAGTGTGTGCGATTCCTCTCAGGTAGTGCCACAGTAGGATATAGAGATTCAGCCGACGTTGTCCTATGAGGAGAAGCCAGTTAGGACCTTAGGATCAACTGTGAAGGTGCTGCGCAACAAGAAAATTTCGCTAGTCAAAATGATGTGGCGCAACCATGGTGTAGAGGAGACTACTTGGGAGCGGCGTGATAACATGGAGCGGCAGTATCCCGACTTATTCGGTACGTAAATTTTGGAGACAAAATTCTTATATTTACGATCTTAGTAGGCAAAATATTTTAAAATTGTGTCGTTAGATAACGATAGTAGAAGATTAATAGGAACTTAACAAGTATTTAGAAGTGGTAGTAGCAACATAGAAAATGTGTAGAAATGTTATGAAGTATTAGAAGTTTAAAAAAAAAAAGAAGAAGAAGAAGAAGAAGAAGAAGAAGGGCAAGAGAGTGCTGTTGGGCTGCAGCAGTGCCATTTGATCGCCCCTAGTGAAATTGGCCATAGCCAATCGGCCGGGTGATCCAGTTACTATTTCTGGTGGTAACAAGAATGGTAGCCGATCGATCGGTTGCTTCCAATTGATCGATTGGCCGTTCCAGAATTTAGAAAAAAAAAAAGGGAAATATATTTTTAACTTTTGCTTCAGGATTTTAAAGAAGGGTTTTTCACGAACGATAAAGTCTTCCACTATGCGTTTTAAATGTTTTATAAAAGTAGTTTTACCAACTTTTACGAGTTTCCTTATGTTAAAAAAATTTTACATTTTTATTGATTTCCAAGTATAAAAATTCTTGGTCGTTACACATTGTTGGTCTTCGGATCACTGTATTTCTTTGTGGTGTTGGAGTGATCATTGTGTGACACTCCTTTTTACTAAAAAGTTTTTTATAAAAAATTGTGAAGGTATTTTGATTGTATAGTAATCTATGTATATGATGACTATTATAAATACCTTACAGAGGCTTATGAAGCCAGATTTTAAATAAAAGAAAGAAAATATGTTTTCAAGTTTTCTTTTATTTAAGTCATGCATCATTGTAGAAGGTAGATCGCGTTTTTAAAGGAAAGATAAAAACTTAGTTTTAACGAGAATGCATTAAGTATAAGTTCCTAATTGAGTGGGTCATTTACTTCAAAGATCCAAAAAAAAACAAAATCAGGTAAGGAGAAGAAGAGGACACTGTTATTTCCTATCGTTATTTCTTTGAGTGTATTTGTTTTTCTAAGACTCTAGTTATAGACTTAGTTGAGATTTGGGTCTATAATTTAATTTCTTGTTTGGATTTTGCTTGATTTTCATATACCGTTGAATATGAATTTAGTTATCTATTATGATATCTGTTTGAGATTTTCTTTATGTGGCTATGACTTCTTTTATTCTAAATGAGCTTCCGCAACCAATCTACTGCCTTGGGCCGAATGACCGAGTTTTCTTTCAAGAAATTGAGTCGCTTAACATGATGTTTCTACTCTGATCCTTCCATGGATCGTGACAAAAATACTCATGATAAACTGTAATGTCAATTTTCATAAATATGTACCAGATTATCATGAGTAATCCATTTTAATTAATTTGAAGTTTACAAATTTTGTATTTGGTCACTTTTGTGGTTAATAGATTAATTAATTATACATTTAAAACTTAAAATGGCAATAATAATAATTTAATAAAATGATCGACATTATTTTATAAACATCAATAATTAGTTTAGCTTCTTCAATGATCAAAGTACCTCACTTTGATGTTTATTACTTAAGTCATCCAAACATAAAAGTGATCTATATTAAATTGGTGCCAGAGTGTGCAAATCGGACAAGTCTACAATGCAGCCTTAATGCTTGGCGCCGTAGCACTCAGCTTCGTGACCTTAAATGTGACAGCTGCTGCCTCAAGGTTTTTAAGCCACGATTTTAATTTAGATTTATTATACCTTTTTAAATTGTAATTTGTTGCACATGGAAGGGAATATTTTCTTTTCCCTTTCTGCTGCTAACCCTCCTCCCTCCCTCCTCTTTCTTTCCATAACTCCATCTCTCTCTGAAACATTCTCTTTTTAAGATAAATCCCTCAACCGCAAGAGAACATCTAACCTATATGGGAGAATAGCATGCTTGAGGTCTGGAGTTGAGAGGAAAACTTGAAGAATGTGGTCGGATAATTGTGATTGCCGACTAAGGTAAGGTTTTGGTTGTGTTCATAAACCTATTTAGGTTCTAGTTCTGATTCGAGAAAGTTTTTTGAGGAGGATTTTGGAATTCAGCCACAAGAACGTCAATCTGTAGAGATAAGTGCCATTGTGTCGTATAGGTAAATCAATTTTCACTTCCGTTGTTGAGGTTTCGGATTGTGATTTAAGTTCTAGAAATTGGATAGAAAGATGGAATTTTGGGAATGAAACAAGTTTATTTTGATGAAAATCATATCTTGAATGTTTATGTGAGTTTTACATGTTGGAATTAAGTTGCGTCAGCAATATATGGGATTTTCAGCAAAAACCAGCAGCTGGCATCTGAGGAGACGACGCCGGGCCATGGCTCAAGCTCTGCAGGGCCGCAGCTCACCCCTCTCGTGTTGCGCTGTTTTGATAATATTTAGGTCGTGGCTCAATAAGTTTTGTATCGTGGCTCAGGGCTTGTTTTAGAGCTGTTTTGGACCTTTGAGCCAAATGTTCTTGGGTCATTTTGGGTCCGACTTGGATGTTCGATCCAATCATTTTTTAGTCATTTTAGGGCATGCTGTAGAACCCGATTTGAGTTTTTTATTCAATCTTGCTTGAGTCGTTTTGATCCTAGTTTTTTAAGATTTAAATTGTAGATTACAATACTCATTTAGTAATCATATAATGACTAAGTTTGAGAACTTAGATTTGGACTAGATACATTTTTGGACCTTTGGATTGCTTGGGCTTTGTTATTAGTAAGCAAGCCAGTTCAAAGTAAAAGGTTAATTTTATGTCTAACATCATTGTTTTTCATGAACTTTATTTTGAAAAGTGTTGCATATAAAATGACATTCATTTTATGAATCTTCATTTTTTCTGTACTATGTATTCATTTTCATCGGTATTTTAAACTGACATATTTCATATTTAATAATTTTGATCGTGTGAATCAAGTTTGATCAACCTATGAAGGGATCTTGATTTCTTTACTCACATTCCTTAGTAAAAAAATTTTATTGTTTGTTTTAACAATAAAATTTGTCGTGTCTTAAAATATAAAACTCTAAACTTGATCAGAGTATTTATTTTAATGATCTTGCAATTGTTAAGTATTGTCTTTATTATTATATATACCTATGACATAATATGTTTGATGTCTATGAGTGACTTGTTTTCTTTGACGTTTATATTTAACAATACTGACCTATTTTATTACATTATAGTAGAATGTTTGACCACTTGACCTATTATATGTTTCATACTCAAATTTTTATAAAATGATTTATATTGGCATGTTCATTCAACATTTGTTACTTAAATTCATGAATGTAAAATTTCTTCTTTATTGAATTTAGTTGACTTATCTCAAACAACATTCCTTTTTAAGTTTTAGTTAAGAAAATTGTCATTTGCCAACTTAGGACTAAGTTCAGTAAACCTCTAATTTTAGTTAGTTTTTTTTTTCTCCTTCGAAAGACTTCTTTTTGCGAGACTGGGTCTTATTTAGAACCTCTTTTTAAATAATTTATTTTTGTTTTGTCGTCACTTTACTTCCTGATGTTAGTTATGGGAGTTTATTGGTAACCTAGTTACTTTGGGCCTTGGCTTTGTTATTATTTAAATTTTCCCTTGCTATTTAAGGTAATTAAAAAAAAGTTTGCACGATTCAGTTAATATTTCACCTAGGTCATTTTTAGTTCTATCTCGAGTTTCTTGAAGATTATGATAAAAATTTTAGTATAAGAGTCAGGTTGTCATCTTGAAAAGTGACATCAACATCATAGATAATGTAATAATATGCAAAAGATTGACGGTTTTTATGCCTTAAGATGTGTTTCAATAGGTGTCATAAATTTCTAAGATAGTGATTGAATATGCCTCTAAGAATAGCATATTGTGTATGTGCATAAACTAATAAATTACATCAATTTGGATGGAAAGAAGATGAAATATTTTTTAATATCTCAATTGAAGTAAAGAGCCTCGTAAAACTAGGAGGCGCTTTACTTTACTTCAACTAGTCTTGATTCCGAGAATGGATCTCCTAGCTATTGTGAGGTTTCCCCGAAAGCAATAAGCTATTCGCTTATTTAACATTTCTATTTTGTTGATGAGTTATAAAAAAAGAAAACTTATGTTCAATTTCATGCTGATGATAAAAGATGTCAAATTGTTTATTTTTTAATTCTCTTTCATAGTTGCCACTAATTATAGTAATAACAAGATCCTTATCATTTTAGACCTTCTTCTTAAAAGTAAAGACTGGATTCACAGTCCTATCATTTTTTTTTAAGAAGAAAACTCAAGTAAATCAATAATAATCATATAAAAAGTCACATAAGCATAATACTTATCTCATAATATAGAAATTTTTTTATGAATTAGAAAGATCTATATGAAATAGTTGAAGAGGAGAACCTCCAACCTTCAAGCAAAATTTTTATGTTTTTTTTAAGTATCTAAATTTTTTTGGGTTTTTGAGTATTAGTTTTGATTTCCTTTGGAACTCATGGGATCTTACTAAGAGATCTATCATTGGTATTCTTAATTGGGCATACAAATAATTTATGACAAATATATTTGGTGGTCCAACAATAAGAAAATTTGTGTCCTCTTTTTTTGTATTTAGTTCGTAATGCAACTTTAGTTTGCCAGAAATATGACTTTTGTTTACCTAATAACATGTTTAAATTCTTGCTACCATTCACAAATTTAAGTAAAGTACGTGCAAATTATTATTTTTAATTTTCAAGCCTTTTAATCTCTTCACTAAGGATAGAACATCACTAATTTTTTTTTTTTTTTTGTTATTTTCTTTTTCAAACATCTATATTCAAACTTCAGCCTATTAAATTGTTCAAACAATTCATCAAAGATTTCTAATAATTCAATTTCAACACAAATATTTTCCAAATCACTTCACATACTTCATTTTCCTTAACCATGAAGTACATGTTTGATCTGCCTCAGATGGCCATCACTCAATCGCAAATAAGGACCCAAGCATTATCATATCTAGTCACTAATAAGTTTTATTTTTGTACATGTATTGATGACTTTGAAAGACTCTTTAAATACTTGGATTGGGAGCTGAGCACAATGGATATAGATCTACTATTGCACATGCTAACTTGGGAGCCAAATATAGAGGCTCTTAATGAGGAAATTTATCTTCCTTAAAATTACATTAGTAACTGAACAATTTACTTTACTTGTTTAGGCAAACACTTAGTCATATTTTGTATTTTGTTGGCAAACATTGACCTTATTATAATTTTATTAAATACATGCATAATCAGGCATTATAATTAGATGTATGCTAGGTTAAATGATGGTTTGAAATTAGTTCAAGTCACAAGTGCATGGCATGCATGCAACACCCACGTGGCCAAGGAGGATACACCAAGTTTGGGAGCCAAAATGTAAGTAGGGACCATTAACCCTTTTGGCCGATCACTTTGCTACAAGATGGAGATACTATGTTGAAGTTTCCCTTCTTGAAGAATACCTTGGATTGGTGACTTGGCAACTCTCAGCCTGTGGATCAAATGGCCTACAAACTTCTCGGTCATCCAAGTGGAGATGAAGCCACATCATACCAAGTGCGGCCGAAGTCTCCAACGGTTCTTTTGGAGTTCAAAATCAATCAAACCTACAGTCATCCTTAGGTTTATATAAGCATGATTATTGGTGCTTGTAATGGTTGAATGAATGAGAATAACTCTGTGTTGCTGAAGAAATCGAGTGATAGTTTGAAGTTGCCGAAAGGTAAACCTTAGCTTGCATTGCATCCAAGTGGAGTGTGCCTTCATTACCTCAAGCACAAGGTTGCTTGAAGGTTCTTATTACCACCCTTTTATCCACTCTTTTGAGACTTGAAAAAAAGTAGTAGGTGACCAAACCCTTTACCTTAGGTTGCATTCTTTCCTTGGAAATAAGTTCTTGCCAAGAGCTATCATCTTTGCTTATCGGACAACCTTCGATTTTCCTTACATAACTTCACTTCTACTTGTTATTTTTATTTGATGATTTGGAAAACGTTTGCACTTTCAACTTATTACTTATTTTTGGGTATTCTCAGCTCAGTCGAGTACCTAGAACCTAACCAGTTTGTTTTGTGGGTAGAGCACGGCATTTGCAAGCCATGACCGTGTCATATGGTATCATAGCCATGGTGGCTTTCCATGAATTATAGCTATCATCTTGATTTGCATTTTCATTCCTGTTTACATAGCTGTAAAGTGGTATACATTCGGGTTATTGATTTCAACCAAAACCTTCATTTTTTTATACTATATTGGTTTTGCTGATATGTTTATGCTTATTTTTAGTCAGTATCTTTGCAGCACATGTTGATATCTTGCTTAGGTTCAAGCATAAAGGTTTAACTTCAAGAACTTGTCATTTGCTTACTGTTTTAATAGTTAACTCACTAGGTGTTCTGTTTTTTGCACAAACTGAGAAAGCATGTGTTTAAGTCTCAAAATTTGTTTAATTATGTACTTATTTTTTTGCACCAATCTGCTTGCTATATTATTGTGAAAGTATATGACACAAAACATTACCTTTTGCATGAAAAGTTTACTCATTTAAATGCTAAAAACCGAGAACCAAATAATAAGGAAAAAAAAACTATTTTATGCGTTCTTTAGCCAAATAGAGAATATACTTACTTTTATGTTTTATGCTTGCTGTTTTTAAATATTGTATCATGCATATTAGGTCAACTAGGCTTGACACAAAGCGTTAATGATTTGAAGCATGTGTGATTTGTGGTGGAAAATGTGTTGAAAAAGTAAAACTTACTGTTTTTGAACAATCTAAAGTAAAAAGTGCACAACCTAAAAATAGCTATTTTTGTGCTCTTGCTTTACGTCACTTTCTAGCATACTTGGCAAAAAATTGACCTTTTTAATCGTTTTGCTCCAATTAGCTACTTTTGTCCTTCCCATCTTTTGCTCTAATTAGCTTTTCGCCCTCAACTTTTAATCCTTTAATCAAACTGTTACTTAGTCCGTCTTTGCTTGGATTCTTATAACTTTCACTTGTCCATTGATCTTAAAGTAATCTTCTACCTAACCGACTAAATTTTTTTCCCTTAATTCTGACTATAACTCCGCCGTTTATCGATACGAAATTTTAAAAATTATTTAACGGGAAATTATAGACGTTACAAATTATCGTAAAGCATATCTTTTATGTGGCGTCCCGAAAACCCACTAGTTTCCGGTTCGCTCTGATACCAAAACCTGTGGTGCCCTGAGTTATCTTATACTGGTTTGCCACGCTATTATAAACCACTGAATTGTACCGACCCGAGTTGTTTGAACCCGAAACTTACACTCGACTACCTCTATGCATGAAAAAAATATTTTTCGAGAAATATTTAAAATTTATTCATTGTCTTAATACGACGTCGTTTAAAACATTTAAACACTTTGCAGCGGAAAACAACACCTGCGTGGAGAACTCATTATATGAAAAACCAAATGAATTCAAACCAGTCAACACATGTATGCAGCGGTCGACATCTCCATGCTCATTTCACAAACCAGTCAACACATGTATGCACAGGTCGACACCTTAATTCTCTCTGGTGCACTGGTCGAACATTGTACTCGACACTTTTACCATTTTTACACTAATGGGTCGACACTTACGCTCACAGGTTGACACCTAGTTTGGTTTTGTCTTCGTAGGATGACCCTCGCAATCGATATTCACCTAGTTCGGTCGACATTCACTAGTTCAGACGCATATAAAATTTCGAACTCAAGAAGAGGAAACGAACGACGAAATGTTTCAATCGATTAAAACCAAGAAAACTGAATTTTCATATCATAGTCTGCCAAATAGCTTTAAAATATGATTGTACATCATCCCGACTACTAGCATTTAAAGCCCATATATACATCAAAATCTATACACAAGTCCTATACACATGATATGGATTCCTCAAAACGAATCCTTTAAAACATAACCTCACCATACCCAGAACATTATCCACGAGTCGGATGGCCCTAACAAAGTCCACCAAACCAATGCGCTGGTCATGCAATGCCACTTCGCCTTGACTGGGCTCTCAGAACTTATCGACTGTATCCTCAACACGTATACCACAGAACACAAAACGTAACCCTAATACTCAATAAGTAGTGCAATATGAAATATAAAACGGTCAATGCAATCCTATCACATACAATCCCTACTTCTCATACATGTTGCTATTTTCTGTCATTGTTCATACGATCCTCTTATAGAGTTGGGAAACGGATTAGCCTTCCCAAGTCGATTCTCTTATTGCATCGAAGAAAAAATCACTTTCTTAGAGCCACGTCATACAGCCGCCCTAGGTAGTTGGCCCTTACGCCACACTGCCCCTGACACATCACCACCGTCCCAGCTCAACCAGCGACGGGGCCCAAGAGCTGCACATGAATGTCACATCAATGATGCTCCTATAGAGTTGGGAAGCAGATCAGATTCTTTGTCTACGTTGAAGGGCGAATCACTTCCTTCGATGCCACATAACTATTATCTTCACCGTTCACATATCATACTTCACATTCGTACATAAAACCCTATTCAAATTCGTTTTTGTTACACTTTTCAAAACATGATGTATGACTGAAACAAAACATGCAAAACATACAACACATACAAATCCACCCTACCGTCCTATGGTGTAGGCCCATAAAGGCAACGCACATGCAAACACTACTTACCTGACCTTCTGAACTTCTGTGGTGATCGGCCTCTGTCCAATACTCAAGTTCAACCTATCACATAACCAAGTCACATCAAAATTCATTCCAAAACTCATCCTGCTTACTAAAATTACAACTACTAATTCAACCTATCAAAACCCGACCAAAACGGCTCACTAACTCAACTCGCCCAAAAATCAACCTAACTTCAAACGTGCATAATGTTTCCTACAGTTATCAGAATCACTGGATTTTAGTGGCCAAACGCTCCTTATAACATACTAGGAGGTATTCTAAAACAAACATTTGTAGCTAGGGCAAGAACTTAAAAATAGTTCTTTTTTACTGCCTAAAATACTATATCCTCTATTTTTCAGCAAAATTTACTCAATTGCTCATCAGTACATCACATTCTAATCTATTAGACATAATCTAACCACAATTGGAGGTTTCGAATTCAGAAAATCCGAATTGCACAGAACACTCTCTTAGTTTTTCCTCTGAAATCCTGACATTCACTATCCGTGGTTCAAACATTACCAACTCACCTCTAAACACATTATTTTAGCACAAAACCTTAAAGAATCGAAACCCCATTGAATCCCCTCACTCGACCACTGATACAGAGAGGAGAGGAGAGAACTTATCGTGAGTTCTCGTCAGAAATCAGCACAGAAGAGAGAGAGAGAGAGAGAGGGGGGGGGGGGCTCAGTTGTCGGCGAGGAGAAGGCCGGAAGAATCGTCGCCAAGCTCGCCATCGCCCTCGGCTGAAGAGGGAT
>CM039529.1:6892818-6908176 GCA_022433055.1 Begonia peltatifolia | reverse complement strand
GGAAGAATCGTCGCCAAGCTCGCCATCGCCCTCGGCTGAAGAGGGATTGCTCGGGGGAGAGCTTCTGCGAGAAACCACCTGAGCATCAGATTAAAAATATGATCTCTTTTTTTAATTAAATTACCGTTACGCCCTTACGTGTTGAATCCTCCAAAATTCCTCCAATTCACGTCCTTTTGCCTTTAAAAATCAAAAATTTTCTTCAGAGTTCATTACTAACTTTTCTCTAATTAATTAGTCAGTTAAAATATCTCGCAGAACTTATGCGGTGCCTTAATTAGCCCGATAAAATTTTTGGGTTACTACATCCCTCCCACTTTATAAGAATTTTGTCTTCAAAATTTACATACCGAATAGCTTTAGATACTGTTGTTCCATGTACTGCCGCATTTCCCAAGTGGTCTCCTCCACGATGTGATTGCGCCACAAAACTTTGACTAACGGAATCTCCTTGTTGCGCAATACTTTAACCCCAGTATCCTCACTGGCTTCTCTTCATAAGTCAGTGTCGGCCGAATCTCTATTTCCTCTTGTGCTAACATCTTAGAAGGGTCACGGATGCACTTCCTCAACATAGAAACATGGAAGACATCGTGAATGAAATCCATCGAAGAGAGCAACCGAAGTCTATAGGCGGTTCTCCGTATCCTCTTCACGATCAGAAATGGTCCAACGTAACGAGGGTTAAGCTTCCTTCTTTTCCCAAAATCTAACCATTCCCTTGAATGAGGAGATCTTAAAAAACACCTCGTCACCTTCATTGAACTTCTATTCTCGTCATTTCTGATCTGCGTAACTTTTCTACCGACTTTGAGCTGTCTCAATTCTCTTCACTAATAGCAATCTTGTCGATAGTTTGCTGCAGTATCTCCTAGCCTACAAGTCTTGCCTCTCCAACTTCATCACAATACAATGGCGATCTGGATTTCCTCCCGTATAGAGCTTTATACGGTGTCATACTAATAGTGGACTGATAGCTATTATTGTAAGAGAATTCCACCAAATGTAAGAATCTGCTCGAAGTTGCTTGAAACTCCAATACACAGGATCTGAGCATATCCTCCAAGATTTGTATAGTCCGCTCTAACTATCCATCAGTATGCGATTGAAAGGCCGTACTAAAATCCAATCTTGTACCCATAGTCTTATGTAGACTCCTCCAAAACTTGGACGTAAACCTGGGGTCTCAGTCTGAAACTATCAACACCGAGATTCCATGCAATCTGACCATCTCCTGAATGTATAACTAGGTGAACTGATCCATGGAATAAGTCATTCTAACAGGTAAAAAGTGGGACGACTTCGTCAACCTGTACACTATCACTCTGGTATAGGCAGTGGCTGAAGCATACTTGACGGTCTCTGATGTTCCGTCTTTACTTGCTAGCATACTATGAAGACCTGAACATACTTGGCCACCTTCTACTTCATATTGGGCCAACAATAGTGCTATTTCAAATCCCTTTACATCTTAGTGCTCCTGGGATGCACAAAGAAAGAAGACGAGTGTGATTCTGACAGTATTTACTTCCTCAGCTCCTCATTCTTGGGACGTACCACCTATCTCAAAACTTCATAATCTCATACTCTGAATAGCATTGCTCGGAACTAACATTGGCCTTCATACTCAATTTCAGCTCGTTACATTCAGAATCGTCCTCTTGGGCATGTTTGATTCTATCTAGGATAGTTAGCCTAAGAGATATCGCCAAGAGAGTGGTTGCTAAGTCGGAAATCATCTCTAATCCAAACTTTTGAATTTTTGCCTTCAGCTTGGTAGGGGCTTTGGAGATCATAGCAGACGTTGAAGCTGATACTCGGCTCAAGTCATCTGCTACCACGTTTGCCTTTCCTAGATGATATTTGATTAACAAGTTCGAGCCACCTCCGCTGTCTCATGTTCAGCTCCTTTTGCGTGAACATGTACTTTCAATGCGAAGACCACTGCCTCTAACTCCAACGCATATGTGGGGCAATTCTGCTCGTAGGTCTTTAATTGCCTAAAAGCATAGGCAATCACCGTCCCACTTTGCATCTATACACACCTCAAGGCTATCCTGGATCCGTCACAATATATACTAAACTTCTCACCCACCGCTGGCAGCGTCAATAGAGGGCCGTAGTCAACTTCTGCTTTAATGTCTAGAAGCTGCCTTCACACTTGTCGAACCATTCATACTTCACATCCTTCTTGGTCAATCGAGTCAAAGGGACTGCGATTTTGGAGAATCCCTCTATGAATCTCTGATAGTACCCAGTCCATCCCAGAAAACTGTGAGTTTGGTTGGCATTGGTCGATCGCGGCCACTACTTTACGGTTTGAATCTTCATCGGATCAATTGAAATACCTTCATAGGAAATGACGTGCCCGAAAAAGTTGATCCTATTGTAACAACTTTTTTTCTCAGTAAGATATTGTCTGCTTTGGGGATTGGGTCGTAGCACAACATCCTCCCCTCACGAATTTGTTTGGCGAGAACTTTTCAGTCGGTCACTCGATCTGGTACTGCTCTACCGGAGCACTCTTAACTTGGAGTTCTTATGGGATCCGTTGTCAATTATGTTCAAAAATGCATCTTACTATCTTGGGAGGGTTTCCTTACATATGTTTCATTTCCATATACCTCCCTAAGCGATGTGGGATTGTGACGACCCCCTCTTCCACAACCCGAGATTTGCCTATACTCGAGTCCAGCATTTGCCTACATTCGGCTTATGTCTCGAGGTTTGCCCCGCAGTCGTCCTCGTACACTTTGTGCTCTTTTTTTTTTGTATTTAGTTCATAATCCAACTTTAGTTTGCCAAAAATATGACCCTTTGTTTACCTAATAATATGTTTAAATTCTTGTTACCATTCACAAATTTAAGTAAAGTAGCATGCAAATCATTATTTTTAATTTTCAAGTCTATTAATCTCTTCACTAAGGATAAAACATCACTAATTTTTTTTTTGTTGTTATTTTGTTATTTTCTTTTTCAAACATCTATATTCAAACTTCACCCTATCATATTGTTCAAACAATTCATCAAAGGTTTCTAATAATTCAATTTCAACACATTTATTTTCCAAATCACTTCACATACTTCATTTTTCTTAACCATGAAGTACATGTTTGATGTGCCTTAGATAGTCATCAATCAATCACAAATAATAACTCAAGCATTATCATACCAATTCACTAATAAGTTTTACTCTTTTGCATGTATTGATGACTTTAAAAGACTCTTTACAGACTTGGATCGGGAGCCAACCACAATGGATATAGATCTACTATTGCACATGTAACACCGCGAGTACCCACACGTTCTTGGTGCGCTACAGTACGTCTACACACTACGACATATACTAAAACTTGACATAACTTAACCAGTTTAATACCACTCTCGTTTTTAAATCATTTTCAAAAGAAAATTTGTAAGTATGAAAATTTTTCAACTCGATTCGAAAACAATTCAGTCCCAAAAAGGGAATATGAGATCCTCAATATAAAATACGCCGCAGAAAAGAAACAATTTAAAAATAGTTTAAGATAAAACGATATGACTCAAAATCCTAGAAAAAAATCCAACGCACCCTTTGAACTACACAATCTGGAGCCGCGCACTCACGTCCCAACTTCGACACCTCGCGTGCACCCTCGCGGTGCCGCGCGTGCCAACTCAACATCACCGCATCACGCGCACGCTCACAGTGCCGCGTGCCCCACGCACCCTGCCTCCGTATCACACGTCCGCACGCATGCCCTCACCCGACGCCACACGACCTGTGAGTACCTGCAGGGCCGCGTGCCCCACGCACCTGCGATCACACCGCACTCTCACGACCATCCACACTTCTCAAGTATTCACTATACACATCCCAGCCTATTTCATGTGCTCTCGACTCCCAACCTCTCTCCCGAAATTTCGGCAGAGTAACGCCTAAAAACTGGCTATACCAAAAATTTAAACCCTGCACACAATTCACCAAAAACTAAAAGTATTCATCTATCAATCATCCAGAGAAGTTACCATAACAAAATCAGAGTATGAAGACGACGAAAATCCATCAAATACAAATGAAACAAATTCACAGTATAGAGCAATGTCAAGCTCCTACATGTAAAATATATGCGTACGTCGCCAAAAATCACACGCACTTCATATACACCTATACACTGACACATATACAACTCATCTCATCGACTATACCTCATCACAACAAAAGAAAGATACCCGCAAACAAACCAAGCCACTACCTACCATCCCCACAGGTCGGGTCGCCCTAACAAAATCCGTCGTCCGGTGCTCGGTTGCACGTCGGCAACTATCCTACGTCTCAGCACTAGGCTATCGAGGCTCACCAGCAAGGTCGTCAGCACCTACACCATAGAACACACATCATAAGCAAAACGCTCAGTTAGTAGTACAATATGAAAGTAAAAAGTCGTCAATGCAATCCTATCACATGCAGTCTCTACACTCACACTCATGTTGTCACATCTGTGACGCGTAGTGTAGCCATACCAGGGTAAGGAGGAACCTAACGCCACCCTACACCTTGACACGTCGCCACCGTGCAGGACTCTCCAGCAACGAGGCCCACAAGCTAAACACACGTATCACCACAGTGCAAACACATCAGGGTAAGGGTGTACCTCGCGCCACACTACACCCTGACACGTCGTCCCCGTCCCAGCCTCCCCAGCATGGGGTCACTGTTTCCACACACACACGTTTCGCGACAGCCCAGCTGACCCACTGCTCTAGCGGAATCTGCGACTGGTGTTACACCGGCCCACACACTAGTAGGATCTGCGGTACCACTGCCCATCACCCTCACCGTCAACACATTCACGCCACGTGACGGCCTAGCCGGCCCACTACTCGAGTGAAATCCGCAACTAGTGAAGTACCGACCCGCACATTAGCAGGATCCGCGGTACCACCCGCCACGCGTCTCATCACATACTCAAAACATGCTCAAAACCATTTTCGTTCTCGTTTTTAAAAATGATGCATGTCAAACAATACGCACGCACACCACAATCAATCACATAAACCCTAAAGTTCTACAGTGTAGGCCTACTTGAGCAAAACGCATGGATGCACTAATTACCTAGCGTCCTAAGATCACTCGACGCACAGATTGGCCAAAAAACTGTCTCAACCTAAAACACAAATAATCACCCATCAATCTTCGCTTCAAAATTCACCAAATAAGCTAAAATAATATTCCTTAACTAAACCTATAAAGTTCCAGTTAAAACGGGTTACCAAAAATGGATTCGTCCGAAAACCAGCCTAAAGTTTGGACGCACATAACTTTTGCGTCCGTCAACAGAATCGAACGATTCAAGTGGCTAAACGTTTTCTTAGGAAACTAGTTTAACCTACTAAGACGGATTTTAAAACGGTAAGCCTCAGATAGGTGAAAAACACCAAAAACTGAATCTGCCATTTTTATCCAATTTCACATTTTCGTTTCTTTTCAACCAAAACTCACTCAAATTTAGCTTTATGCACCAAAAACAGCCATGTTACTACCACACGTCACAATCCTACGAAAAATGCTCACTAATTTGACTTAATCAAAATTCGTCGTAAACATCCGACGCACATAACTTTTGCGTCGGATATCGAAATCGAACGATTCCAGCGGCCATACGTTCCTCTAACCACCTACTTTAACCCACTAAAACAGGATTTAAAACGATCAATCGAACATAGGTCGAAACGACCAAAAACAGAGGCTGCCCCCTAAAAAAATGGTCTGATTCTTGATTTCAATTCGAATTTCATAATTTCCATACATAACTAGTCACATTTCACTCACATCCTTCAGCCAAGTTCATCGGAATTGAAAGGAGGCCGAGCACCAAGCTCGCCCAAAACAGGGAAATCGACAAGGCCCTCTTCAGTTTCCCTTCGATTCACAGCACTCCCCCCTCATACAATCCATTATTGCGACCACCTTCCTCGACAACGAAACGAGGCTGAGCACTAAGCTCGGCCAAAACAGAGAAAGAAACGGGGAAAATGGTAAAAAGGGGGAAAGCTTACCGCGGATTCGTTGAGCACTCGGTCGAAGTGAGAACAAGCTGCAACCGAGCACCTTATCGCCGACAGCTTCTCCCACGCCTATGTTCGTCGGCCGAAAAACTGGAGCTCGACAAATCCCTCCTTCCCAGTCTCTCTCTCTCGCGTGCTCTTCTTGGGTGTCAACGAGTAACAGCAGCCGAATGGCTTCCTCCCGAAGCCATTCGGCTGTCACATATAATATTTTTTTTCAATTAAATTATCAAAATGCCCTCACGTGTTTTTATCGTCCGTAACTTCGTTAAATTCTCGTCCTCCCCGCTTTAAAATTTCAAAAACCATCACTAGAATTAGATTCCGAGCTCTATGACTTAATTTACCCTTTAGATAGTTCCCAAAACTCCAACCGAAATTAAATTAAAAGTTTTCAGAAATTAGATTTAAAATCTGAAATTTCCGGGTTATTACAACACATGCTAACTTGGGAGTCAAATATGGAGGCTCTTGATGAGAGAATTTTTCTTCCTTAAAAATTACTTTTGTAACTGAACAATTTACTTTACTCGTTTAGGCAAACACTTAGTCATATTTTGTATTTTGTTGGCAAATATTGGCCTTATTATAATTTTATTAAATGTCTGGATAATTAGGCATTATAATTAGATGTATGATAGGTTAAATGATAGTTTGGAGTTGGTTCAAGTCACAAGTGCATGGCATGCATGCAACACCCACGCGGCCAAGGAGAATTCACCAAGTTTAAGAGCTAAAATGAAAGTGGGGACCATTACCCCTTTTGGCCGATTACTTTGCTACAAGATGGAGATGCTATGTTGGAGTTTCCCTTCTTGAAGAATACCCTGGATTGGTGACTTGGCAGCCCTCAGCTTGTGGATCAAATGGCCTACAAACTTCTCGGCCATCCAAGTGGAGATGAAGCCACATCATACTATGTGCAGCCGAAACCTCCAACGGTTCTTTTGGAGTTCAAAATCAATCAAACCTACAACCATCCTTAGGTCTATATAAGCATAATTATTGGTACTTGTAATAGTTGAATGAATGAGAATAACTCTGTGTTGCTGAAGAAACCGTGTGAAGGTTTGAAGTTGCCAAAAGGTAAACCTCAACTTTCGTTGCATCCAAGTGGAGTGTGTCTCCATTACCTCAAGCTCAAAGTTGTTTGAAGATTCTTATTACCACTCTTTTCTCCACTCTTTTGAGACTTGAAAAAAAGTAGAAGATGGTCAAACCCTTTACCTTAAGTTGCATTCTTTCCTTGGAAATAAGTGCTTGCCGAGAGCTATAATCTTTGCTCATCGAACAACCTTCGATTTCCCTTACATAACTTCACTTCTACTTATTATTTTTACTTGATATTTTAAGGTGTTGCTCTTTATAATATAAGAGACCCTTAAAATTTCGTTTGATTTGGAAACCGTTTTCACTTTCAACTTATTACTTATTTTTGGGTATCCTCGACTCAACCAAGCACCTAGAACTTAACTAGTTTGTTTTGTGGGTAAAACACGGTATTTGCCGGCCATGACCGTGTCATATGGTATCAGAGCCATGGTGGCTTCCCATGAATGATAGCTATCATCTTGGTTTGCATTTTCACTTCTGTTTACATAGCTGCAAAGTGGTATACATTCGGGTTATCGATTTCAACCAAAACCTTCATTTTTTTTATACTATATTGGTTTTACTATTGTTATTCTTATTTTTAGTCAATATCTTTACAGCACACTTTGATATCTTGCTTAGGTTTAAGCATAAAAGTTTCACTTCAAGAACTTGTCATTTGCTTACTGTTTTTTGCACAAACTGAGAAAGCATGTGTTTAAGTCTCAAAATTTGTTTAGTTATGTACTTATTTTCTTGCACCAATCTGCTTGCTATATTATTGTGAAAGTATATGACACAAAACATTAACTATTGCATGAAAAGTTTACTCATTTAAATGCTAAAAATCGAAAACCAAAAGATGAAAAAAAAACTATTTTATGCGTTCTTTAGCCAAACCGAGAATATGCTTGCTTTTATGTTTTATGCTTGCTGTTTTTAAACATTGTAGTATGCATATTAGGTCAACTAGGCTCGACACAAAGTGTTAATGATCTGAAGCATGTGTGATTTGTGGTGGAAAATGTGTTGAAAAAGTAAAACTTACCGTTTTTGAAAAATCTAAAGTAAAAAGTACACAACCTAAAAATAGTTACTTTTGTACTCTTGCTTTATGTCACTTTCTAGCATACTTGGCAAAAAAATATTGACCCTTTTAACTTGCTGTTTGAACTCTTTTAATTGATGTTTGAAGATCCCTCAAGTATAGTAATAACATAGGACCAAAATTTTTAAGTACACAGACATTAAAGTACAATTACTTTGTTGTTTGTTACTTTCTATCACATATTGCATGTTAGCTGAATCATATAGATGAATCTTGTCTTTTTAATTCATTAGCTTGTTGTTTGTATGTTCAAGTTTGTTTGTTTACTTTTGATTAGTTTTAAAAAAAAATTAGAAAACTCAAAAGAACAATCATACATGAAAACTTAGGTTAAAATTTTTCTCTTTTCCAAAAACTATAAGATTAAGAGATAACTTAATTGAACATTTTCTTAAAACTTAAAATTAGAAATATGAAGACCAGAAGTGGAACAACACGTTAACTGAACCAAGAATCAAATCAAGAACCAAACCAGGGTAAGAACTTTCCTCAATCCGAAGACCAAACTCATTAAGGAGAATCAAGCATGTAACGTCAACTTAAAAATCTAAGTGGAAAAGTTAGTAACTTAGGTCAACAACTTAAAGACCTAACTCTTAGCATGAGACATATCATGGAGAGCCTTAACAAGAATAACTCTTGAGAATCATCCGGAGAAACTACTTCAAGAATGAGACCAAGAGACTCAATAACCCTATGAGAAGATATCCCGGCTGAGAACTTTCTATGGATGAAGAGAGAGCCGAAAACTCTATAAGAAGGTTCTAAAATTATGATTATTATGATGAAGATGAATGAACTTTAGATAAATAAGAAAACTTTTGCCCGCAACAAAATCATTAAAAGGACTTAGATGACCTTAAGAACGTTAGGTTACATGTCCCTTCATTCAATCAAACGTGTGATGTAGATACATTCCTATATTGACTGGATAAAGTTGAAAAAGTCTTTGACTACCATTAATATTCTGACAGGGTGAAAATCCAACTAGTTTTAGTAGAACTATCTGGAAACGCTACACTTTTGTGGACTAACGTTAAGTCCTAGAGACAAAGAATAGGAGATGACCCTATTACCACATTGAGAGTTATGAAAGCTCTCATAAAGAAGAGGTTTGTACCTACTTAGTATAAACAAGACCTATTCCTTCAGATACGCAACCTAAGATAAGGACTTCAATCAGTTGAGAAGTATCGCACAGAATTTGAAATCCTTAGAATACGTGGAAACATGGAAGAACCAGAGGAACATATTATAGCTAGATTCATGTGTGGCCTGAACCGACACATTTTTAATGTAGTAGAGTTGCACCCTCTAGAGTCTCTACATACTGTAGTTCAAATATCTTTAAAAGTTGAGAGACAGATTAAGAAGAAGACAAAAGCCAGTTTCACCCCTAAGACTACCCTCAAGCTTACCCCAAAGCCATCTGAACCCAACAAGAACTTTACTAAGACTAAAGGGGAGAAGCCTTTCCTGCATAACTGGCCACCCAAAGAATCGAACAGTAAGACTATAGTTCTCAAAGAATCAAGTAGTCGAGATGTAGGAGATAATACCAGTGGACAAAGAACACGTGAGATGAAGTGCTACAAATGTCATGGTGTTGGTCATTTTACAGTTCAATGCCCTAAAAGACGAATTATGATTGTCTAGGAGGACATTAGAGAGTTTATTAGTGAGGATGAACACGAAGAAGAAGTATAAGAAGAGAAAGAAAGTGAGGAGGAGAGTGAATCTGAAGATGAAGTTGTTCGTGCTCCTGTTGAACCTTTACTCATGGTCAGGAGATGAGTCCTCATTTGTAAGACTTCTGATGAAGATTGCCAACTAGAGAACATCTTCCATAGTAAATGCATGGTCAAGAACAAGCTATATTCAATGATTATTGATAGAGGGAGTTGTGTCAATGTAGTCTCCAAGGAAATGGTTACCAAGCTAGGATTAGAGACTAGTTCACACCTTACTCTTATAAGCTAAAATAATTAGATGATAGAGATGATGTCAAGGTAACCAAACAACTGACTGTAGAGTTTGCATTAGGCAAGTACAAGGATTCAATCCTTTATGACGTAGTATCGATGAGTGCAAGTCATTTACTCTTAGGTAGACCCTGACAATATGATCGTAAGGTCAACCATAATGGATTCACCAACTATTATTCTCTCAAGTTTAGAGGAAAAACATTTAAGTTAGCACCTCTTATACCCGAGCACATAGCAAAAGACCATGTCATTAAGAAGAAAGAGAAGAACAAAACAAGTCTCTTCATGACAAGAAAAAAATTAGAGGCGTATGTCTTAAGAGGAGATCCCTTGATAATGATTATGTTTAAAGATAGGATCATGAAATTAGAAGTTATACATAACTCTGTTAAGGACCTACTCCATAAATTCTAGGACATCTTTCCCAAAGAACTACCTTAACGAATACCATTTTTTAGAGGTATTGAACACCAAATCGATTTACAACCTAAAGCTACGCTACCCAATTAGATCACCTTATAGAATGAACCCCGAAGAAACAAATAAACTTCAAAATCAAATGCACGAGTTGTTGGACAAGTGCTATAGTAGAGTTCATGAGCCCGTCGTGCCCTCATTATTAGTTACAAAGAAAGATGAGACTATTAGAACGTGTGTTGATAGTTGAGTCATATACCAAATCACTGTGAAGTATAGATTCTCCATACCTAGCCTCGAGAATATGTTGGATGAGCTCAATGAAGCCTCCATTTTCTCAAAAGTAGACCTTTGGTTACCACTAAAAAAGGATGAAAAAAAGAGATGAATGGAAGATGGCTTTTAAGACTATGTATGAGCTGTTTGAATGGATGGTTTTGCCATTCGAGCTATCGAATGTCTCTAGCATATTCATGCGTCTTATCCACCACGTACTTAAAGAGTACTTAGATAAGTTTATAGTTGTCTATTTTGATGACATATTGGTGTGCAGTCTAGACCTTCTCCAGCATCTATCCCACCTTAGCATACTTTTCCAAACCCTTAGACAAGTCAAGTTATCCGGCAACCTTAGCAATTGCTCATTTACACAAGATAAAGTTTACTTTTTAGGGGTTATAAGATCAACGAATGTTATAAAAGCCAACGAGGATAAGATCAAGGCTATTAAGAATTGGTCTACACCAAATGGAATATCTGAAGTTCATAGCTTCTATGGTCTAGCCTCATTTTATAGGAGGTTTATCAAATATTTTAGCTCAATAGTTGCACTAATCACTAACTGTGCAAAGAAGGGTACAGACTTTGAATGAACTCCTGAATGCCAAAAGAGAGTTGAGTTGATTAAGAATAAGTTATGTCATTCCCCAGTACTTGCACTACTTAACTTTAATAAGGTATTTGACATTAAGAGTGATACCTCAGGGATAGGCATTTGAGCTGTGGTTATGCAAGATGGCAAACCAATTATCTATTTTAGTGAAAAGCTCAAAGGAGCAGCTCTTAATTACTCTACTTATGATAAAGAGTTTTATGTCGTTATTAAAGCCTTAGAACAATGACAACATTACTTTCTATCAAAGGAATTTGTTATCAACACTGACCATCGAACTTTAAAGCATATAAAGAGCCAACATAAGTTGAACAAGAGGCATACTAAATGGGTAGAATTTTTAGAGAGGTTCCCTTATATCCTTAAATATCTAAAGGAAGAAAACACTATTGTAGCTTATGCTCTCTCTCGAAAACATATCCTCTTGACTGAGTTAGAAACTAGATTTTTTAGATTTAAGTGGATCAAGAAAAGTTATAAGACTGACCCTAATTTTGGATCTCTCTTTATCAAATGTCTTAATAAAGCTGAAGGAGAGTATCATATCAATTATGGTTACCTTATGAAAGGAAATAAACTATGTATCCCTCATGAAAGTCTAAGAAAGTGCATCGTAAAGAAGGCCATAGGGGAGGATTAGCCAGCCATTTCGGGGAAAAGAAAACCTTTGATATGCTTAAAGAACATTTCTACTGGTATCACATGATGAGAGATGTACACCGAGTGGTAAAATAATGTGTGATATGTAAGAAAGCCAAAAATAGAGTCTTACCACAAGGATTATATCTAACTCTACATGTTCCTGTCACCCTTGGGTTGAAGTCAGCATGGATTTCATATTAGGATTGCCACGGATTGCAAGAAATAAGGAGTTCATTTTGGTTGTCGTGGATAAGCTTTCAAAGATGACACACTTTATTACATGTGCCAAAACCACTGACTTCATCTATATAGCTGACTTATTCTTTAAAGAGATTGTCTGACTGCATGATATACCTCATTCAATAGTGTCGGATTGAGACGCTAAATTTATTATTGCTTTTTGGACCACTCTATAAAAGAAAATATGAACAAAATTATGCTTTAGTGCATAATTTCATCATCAGACTAATGGACAAACTGAAGTGATTAATAGGACCCTGGTTACCCTATTGAGGAATGTTGTAGGAAAGAAATTATCGGATTAGGATACACTCTTACCCGCCCTAGAGTTTGCCTACAACTGAAGTGTCTATTCCACCACCCAACAAACACTATTCAAGATTGCATATAGATTTAACCCTTTCACGCCTTTAGATATTGTGACTTTGCCAATTAAGGATATAGTGAACCCCTTATGAGGTAACAAAGTGACAAAAATTAAAAAGATGAATGAAATAGTGTGTAAATACATTAAAAAGAAAAATGAAGGCTACGCCAAACAAGCAAATAAAGACGCAAGGAAGTTATCTTTAACGAAAGAGATTTACTTTGGTTACACCTATGCAATGAGAGATTTCCAGCCAAGAGAAAATCCAAGTTATTGCCTAGAGCTAATGGACTGTTCAAGGCGTTAGATAGGATAATGCCGATAAGTTAGATTTGCCAAGAGACTATGGAGTGTCGGCTACTTTTAAAGTCCAAGATCTCTCACCATACAAAGGCGATGAGAAAGACATCGAGGAGGCTGAATTAAATGATTTGAGGTCAAATCCTCAATCACTTGGGGAGAATGATGTGCCCTAGAAGGCCATCACTCGATCATAAACAAAAGCCCAAGCATTATCAAACATACTCACTAATATACTTTATTCTTTTGCAGGTATTGATAACTTTGAATGACTCTTTAATGACTTGGGATTGGAAGTCGAGCACAATGGAGATGGATCAACCATTGCACATGCTAACTTGGGAGCCAAAGATAGAGTCTCTTGAAGAAAGAATGTATCCTCTTTAAAAATCACTTTTGTAACCGAATAATTTACTTTACTTGTTTTGGCATACACCTAGCTATATTTTGTATTTTCTTGGTAAACATTGGTCTTATTGTAATTTTATTAAATGCATGTATAATTCGACATTATGATTAAATGTATACTAGGTTAGATGATTGTTTGGATTTGGTTCAATTCACAAGTGCATAGAATGCATGCAACACCGGCGCGGCCAAGGAGATTCACAAAGTTTGGGCGCCAAAATGAAAGTGGGGACCATTATCCCTTTTGGCCAATCACTTTGCTGCAAAATGTAGATGTTATGTTGGAGTTTGTCTTCTTGAAGAATGCCTTGGATTGGTGACATGCCAGCCCTTAGCCTGTGGATCAAATGACATACAAATTTCTCAGCCATCCAAGTAGAGATGAAACCACATCATATCATGTGCGGCCGAAGCTTCCAATGGTTCTTTTGAAGTTCAAAATGAACCAAACCTCCATCCATCCTTAGCCCTATATAAGCATGATTATTGGTGTTTGTAATGCTTGAATGAATGAGAATAACCATGTTTTGCTGAAGAAACTGAGTGAAGATTTCAAGTTGCTGAAAGGTAAGCCTCAGCTTGCATTGCATCGAGTGAAGTGCGCCTCCATTACCTCAAGCGTAAGATTGCTTAAAGGTTCTTATTACCATCCTTCTCTACACTCTTTTAAAAGTTGAAAAACAGTAGAATGTGGTCAAACCCTTTACCTTAAGTTGTCATTCTTTCTTTGAAATGAAGTGTTTGCCGAGAGCCATAATCTTTACTCATCGAAAAGGCCTTCGGTTTCCCTTGCACAACTTCACTTCCACTTATTATTTTACTTGATATTTTAAGGTGTTACTTCTCATTCATAATATAATAAACCCTTAAAATTTCATTTGATTTGGAATACGTTTGCTCTTTCAACTTATTGCTTATTTTTGGGTAACCTCGGCTCAGCTGAGCACCTAGAACCTAACCAGTTTGTTTTGTGGGTAGAACACAGCATTTGTAAGCCATGACCGTGTTAATGTTGACCACTTCTTTTTCAAACAATGAGTCATTTCCTCTATCGTCTCATGTTGACTTCATTGTCTTTTTCTTAGAGACTTTAGGATCATTCTCTCCTTCAGGGTACTTGACCTTGAAGTGCCTCAGCTTTCCACACACAAAACATGGGGATTTCTTCTCCTTTTGGGGACGATATCGCCTTTGAAATTTCTTTTGCTTGTAACTTTCTTCGTTGAAAAATTTTCTTGAATCTTCTAATGATGAATATTATCTTCTCATTATCTTCGTCTTTATAAATGTCAATTTGGCTATTAGAGGGTTCTTTAAGGGTAATGTCCTTCTTATTGGACACTTACTTTTCTCTCCACTATTTGTGTTCATTGGCCTCATCAAGATCTCATGAATTATGAGAGATTCAATTAGCTCTTCCATTTTCAACATCTTAAGGTCATGCGCTTATCAAATTGTTGTCGTCTTGGATTTCCATGATCTAAGTTGGCACCTAAGAATTTTTCTCACCAATTCTTCAAGAACTTTAAACCATTAGTGATATTAGTGAAACGAATAAATGTTTGACTAATAATTTCATTATTTTTTATATAAAATAGTTCATATTTATGGATAAACATACCTAATTTATTTTGACAATACCTTCAACACCAGGAAGAAGTGTCATTGATTCTCGTTAGCTTTAGAAGATCAAAATCAATTATGACCAGTCCATTGAAAAGTCTATAGCTCAATTGGCTGCAAAAAAAAATTCTTATGAGTATAGTATGGGTCATAATGAAACCAGAACCTGCTTTATTATTGTCATAGTCTCCATTGGACAATGATCTATATCGCACATGGATGTAAAATATTTG
>CM039529.1:6749407-6892318 GCA_022433055.1 Begonia peltatifolia | reverse complement strand
GAGATCAGACATAACTAAACCTTGAGCTAAGAGTTTATGAGTTTGGAGCCGAAGTTTTTCTTATTTGAAATATTATTTACGTATTGCAACTCAAACATAGATGAAATATGTTTGTTAGTTTCATTAGAATTAATGAATCTTAAAACAAACGAAAACTCAATTCCCAAATCAATACGTTAGAAATTCTACAGCAAAATCATTAAAGAGAGAAAGACATACTTGTATCTATTGTCTGAATGCAAAATATTAAAAATCGGGTACGTGGATCTTCTGAATTTGATAATCGTCTTCTCAAACTCTCTCTAGAGTGATGGCGGTTTTAAAGAGGCAAAATGTCTCTTTGTGAATTGGAGACCATAACCCTTTAGTTAACCTAATTATGTATTTACCATTTTACCCATCACAAATTGATAAATTACCGTTAATGTCTATACACATTTTAATATGACCATATTATATCAAAAATACTCAAAAGTCTTTTAAAACTATATTAAATAACTTTAATATAAAACTAAATCAAATGATAACATAATACATAATTTATAGTTTGATCATTTAGATCCAAATAGAATTATAAATCCTTATAATTTTGATAATCTCCCACTTGGATCAAATTATAAACTAATAAATTACATATTATAACTTTATTCTTATGATATCAAATTTTGTTATCATCTAAACAAAGTATACTCAAACAATCTCGTCCATCAATTATATTAAATACATGATCAAAGTAGTTTTCGTTATAATTATCATAACTAAACATATCAATGATCACAAACACCAATATAACAAAATAACACAGATCAAATATAGATGTGTAGCATGGAAATTACATGCAATGTAATTTAACATGTCTATTTCTGACTAGTCCAACAAAAATTTTATTGAGATCATTAAAATTCAAATGCTAGAATGAATTAAATGAATACCTCATAAAATGAATACTGCAGTAACCAAAATATTCATTACAAATGTCTATAGAATATAATCATATAAAATATACAAACTTTCACTAAACCTCAATATCTCCATGAGATACAACCCCTATATAAGCAACATGTTCATGAAACACCTTGGGTCGTAATCCCTTAGTGAGTGGATCCGCAATCATAAAGTCTGTTCCAATGTGATCAAAGCAGCTTTCGTTATAATTATTATAACTAAACCTATCAATGATCATAAATACCAATATAATCAAATAACACAGATTAAATATAGATATGAACATGGAAATTACATGCAGTGTAATTTAACATGTCTATTTATAACTAGTCAAATAAAAATTTTATTGAGATCATTAAAACTCAGATGCTATAGTGAATTAAATGAATACCTCATAAAATAAATACTGCAGTAACCAAAATATTCATTACAAATGCCTATAGAATAGAATCATATAAAATATACAGACTCTTATTAAACTTCAATGTCTCCATGAGATACAACCCCTATATAAGCAATATGTTCATGAAACATCTTGGGTCGTAATCCCTTAGTGAGTGGATCCGCAACTATAAAGTCTGTTCCAATGTGATCTATAGATATTTGATTACTCTAGATCATTTTCTTCAAAACAAGAAACTGAATGTGTACAAACTTAGACTTCGAAAAGCTCATGTTGTTATTGGAGAACATCACAGCTAACTGGTTGTCACATAAAATGCGAAGTGGTCTTTTAATATCATTCGAGATTTGTAATCCCGTGACAAAGCTACTCAACCATAATGCTTAGTGAGATGCCTGATAACATGCTATGAATTCAGCTACCATAGTAGAAGAGGTCGTAATACTTTGTTTGACACTCTTCTAGGAAATAGCTCCTCTAGCTAAAAGAAAAATATAGTTCGACGTTGACTTCAAGTCATCTTGGCATCTAGGAAAATCAGAGTCAGTGTACCCAATGATCTCGAGCTGATCTAATTTCTTGTACATGAGCATGTACTCTTTGGTTCTCTGTCAGTATTTGAGTACCCTTTTTACAGCTTTTCAATTATTCAATCTAGGATTGCTCAAGTATCTACTTAACATGTCAACTATGTACGCAATATTCGGACGTGTGCATACTTGAGCATTCATTAAACTTCCTACAGCCGAAGCATAAGAAACTTTTTGCATTTCTTTGACTTTAAAGTCACTTGAGCAACATTGACTTTTATTTATTTTGTCTCTTTTGGCAATAGGGGTATCTCTTGGTTTGCATTTTTGCATGCCAAACCTTCTCGATATAGCTCTTTTGTGATAATCCAAGTATACTTTGACAACGATCTCGGTATATTAGAATTCTTAATATAAAAGAGGCATCACCAAGATCTTATATTTCAAATTTCTTTGAAAGAAATTTCTTATTGTCGTACAACAAGCTTGTACCATTGCATATCAATAATATGTGCTTGACATATAAAACCAGAAACATAATTTTATTCTTACTAAATTTGTGGTATACAAAATCATTAACTTTATTCGCCTCAAAACTATATGAGGTGACTGTTTGATGAAATTTGTAATACCATTAAGCTTGTTTTAGCCCATAGATAGATTTATTTAATTTGCAAGCTAAATCTTTTGATTTATCTGAACCAAAGAACTCTGGTTGCACCATATAGATCGTTTAATCAATGTCACCAATAAGAAACGCCATTTTTACATCCATCTGATGTAGCTCTAAATCAAAATAATCTACTAGTACTATTATAGTTCTAAAGGAATCTTTTGTAAATACCGGAGACAAAGTTTCCTTATAGTCAATGCCTTCTTTTTTTAGTAAAATCCTTAGCAACAGGACGTGTTTTGAATCTCTCAATGTTACCTTTTGAATCTCTTTTGGATTTAAAAATCCATTTACAATCAACGGGTCTCAAACCTGCTGGTAATGGGACAAGATCCCAAACGTCATTGTTTTTCATGAACTTTATCCACATTCATGGCATCAGTCACTTTTGAGAGTCAAAACCCTTAATTACTTAATTGAAAGTGATAGGGTCATCTTCTATCTCGCCAAGTTCGTTATATTCTTGTAGGAATATGATGTAATCATTCGAAATCGTACTTCTTCTTTCTTTAGTGGACCTCCGTAATGGCATAGTTTCTCGAGGGTGTTGATTTTGTTCCTTGGGAATGACTTTCTGAAGAGGTTCAGGACGTGATTCGACATTGTCTTTATTATTATTCACTTGATCGAAATAAAAAGAAACCAAAGAAAGAGGAACAACTTCTTCCTCAAATACAATGTCTTCCTTATCTCCCATCACGAACTCTACATCCTCAAAAAACTGGGCATTTTCTGTTTCAAAGAATGTCTTTACAAAGAGATCGTAAAATTTGTATCCCCTTGACTGTTCAAGATACCTTACAAAATAACAACTAACAGTCCTAGAGTCCGGTTTCTTTCCATTCGGCCTATAAGGCCTTACCTCAACTGGACACCCCTAAACGTCCAACATTCGTTTGCGGTTTTGTTAGCCGTCGCCTTAGTAGGTTAAGGATAAAAGCCTCCGTTTTTATTGCGTTATTTTCTGTCTTTCAGCGACACCATTCATGTTGGATGAACTCGACATAGTGTACTGAGAAATAATATTACATTTCTCTAGATATTTAGCAAATGGTCCTAGATGTTGTTAACCTGATCTGTCATATCTACCATAATATTCACCACCAAGATCCGATTTGACGACCTTAACATTTTATCAAGTATATTTTCAACCTCAGTTTTAAAGGCTTTGAACACGTCCAATGATTGAGACTTTTCATGAATGAGATATAGGTAGCTATAATGCGAGAAATAATATTGATATGTAATAATATGAAATAATATTGAACATTCCAAGATGCTGTAGGGAAAGGTTCACAAATATCTGTATGTATCAATTCAAGAACTTTCGAAACTCAGTTAGCTCTCAATTCCCTTACACTTGTTTGTTTTCCTTTAATACAATAGACACAAACCTTGAAGTCAGTCATATCAAGAGGGCCCAAAATCGTGTTTGACATAAGCTTTTCAATTCTCTTTTGAGAGATGTGACCTAAGCGCTTGTGTCATAACGAAGTTAAATCATTATAAGTTAATTTACGTTTTGTATCTTTTGAATCAATATGTAAGCTTTATGAAACTATGGTTTCAAACATATATAGATTATCATAAATAGATAAAAATCCAGAATCCATTACATTTGAATTTAATTATAAACTGAATTTTCCATTTCTAAATAAACAATAATAACCAGATTTGTCTAATACAAAAATAAAAATTAAATTCCGTCTAAAAAGTGGTACAACAACTGTATCATTCAAATCCAAAAATTTTCTAGATTTTAGTAACAATCTAAAATCTCCGATAGCTTCAACTTCAAATGATTTGTCATCGCACACAAAGATGAATCTTTCAGCATCATTTAACATTCGGTAACTCAGACAACCCTGCATAGACATACTGATATGAGTATTAGCACCCAAATCTAACCATCACGTACGTCTTGATACAGAAACCAAATTAACCTTAGAACAAACAAGGTTGAGAACTGTACCTTTTTTCACGCGCCATGTGCGATACTTGGCACAATATTTCCTTTGGTGCCCTTCACCATTACAGAAGAAATAACTGAAGCCTTAGACTTCTTTTGTTTCGTCTGAGAAAGAGCACCAACAACTTCCTTCTTCATTTTTTTCCTTTGTCCTTGGAAGATGACGCCAAATGAGCACTTTCTGTGCGATCATGTTTAATCCTCTCATCCTCTTGGATACAATGAGATATCAATTCATTAAACATTCACTTATCCTTTTGGCAGTTATAACTAATCTTAAACTGCCCAAACTGAGGAGGAAGAGAAATCAAAACTAAGTGAAAAAACATGTCTTCTGACAACTCTAACTTAAGTTTCTTGATTCTTAAAGCAAGATGAGACATTTCTATTATGTAGTCCCTGATATTACCCTTTCCATTATACTTGAGTGAGACAATCTTAGCTAAAAGCATGATTGTCTTAGTCTTCACATTTTTCTCGTTTATCAAGTTATTCGAGAAATGTTTTGACATCAGCGTCTTCTGACATGTTGTCCCAAAATGCTTCTGGAATGGTGCACTTCATGATCATCAAATTTACACGATTCAAACGCTCCTACCTTTCTAGCTCCCTTTTATCATCAAGGGTACTTAATGCCGAAAGAGGTAAGAAGCGTGCAATCCTAAATGCACTGTCTATATCCATGCACTCGAGAACAATCATAATGTTCTCTTTCTATACTTTATAGTTGGTTTCGTTAAGCATAGGAACTGCATTAATGTTACACATTATACTTGAGATGTTAATTGTAATATCAAAAAACTATATATAACAACATTAGCTCACAAAAATAATATGTATATACATGACAATAATATAACTCAAAATATAGTGCATCCATCAACAAGAAACCAGTACAACAATAACACTTAGTTTTTTGGTTAACAGTGTTAGCTTGTAATTAGTAACTTGATCCAATATATAAACACTGACAATAAGATCAGTCAAACAATGAACTTATCTTTGGATAAGTTCAAAGTTCACATGACATTTTAATAATTGTCACATGTTTTAATACTGCTAACAATCCATGCAATTGTACAAACGACAATCTTCGTTTGGGCCGGACAATATTCATATAATATCATGTCTCATATCTAACATATAAAAACAAGATAATTAAAGTAAGAATGACTAGTTTTATAACATGTTATATAACTATCCTATTTTACAATATAAGACTTCATAAAATTGTACTAAAAAAGAGTTAAGAAAAATCATTTATATACATATTCAATAGTTAGACGACCATAGTAGTCAATTAGTAAATCGAAGGATTAACCAACCTAGAATAGAAGGTTCAAATCGACCAAAAACTGGACAAAAACAGAGTGAATCGGGGCGAACCAAGCCTTGAATTATCCAGAAATAGTCATTAAAAAGACTTAAAACAACCTAACCAAAGTGAACCACATCCTATTTGACCAAATGGACCAGCCCATAAAAAATGGATCAATTCAACTTAACCGGACTGAATCGGTCGGGTCTAGTTGAATCACTCTGGATTGATTGAACCATACCAGTTCAAACAAAACTGAATCGGTTCGGGTCGAACCAACTGAAGAATTGATCCAGACCAAAACCAAATTGGGTTTGGTCCGAGTGGGATTGAACCCAAATGGTTTGGTCTGATTTGAACTAAACGTAATCCAATCGGTCCGAACTGTTAGAGAGGGGCTGCGAACCAGTAACGAAAATCGTCCAAATCTCACTGATTTTGGTAGATTTTTACAACAAAAATGTCTGATTTATAATAAAAATAATGATATATCAAGCAATAATCCTCAACGTGTATTATAAAAATCAATTTTTAAGGTCTCGAAACATACATTCTAGCGGAATTCGATGCATAAAAAAATTTTCTGAAAATTAAAAAAAAATTGATGCTTAATTCGATTTGAAGTCAAAATTGATTACTCGTAGTCTAACGTGATCGGCTCTGATACCAATTGTTAGTTTCATTAGAATTAATGAATTATAAAACAAACGAAAACTTAATTCCCAAATCGATACGTTAGAAATTCTATAAGAAAATTATTAAAACAACAAAGACATCTGCAGCTCCATTGTTTGAAGGCAAAATACTGAAAATCGGGTACGTGAATATTTCGAATTCGAAAATTGCTTTTTCAAACGCTCTCTAAAGTGATGATGGTTCTAAAGAGACAAAAGGTCTCATTGTGAATTGGAGATCATAACCTTTTAGTTCACCTAATTGGGTAATTTATCATTTTTTCCATAACAAATTAGTAAATTACCCTTAATATCTCTACACATTTGACTATATTATATTCAATATACTCTAAAGTATTTTAAAACTATATTAAATCACTTTAATATGGATTTAAATCTAATAATAACATAATATATAATTTATATTTTGATAATTTAAATCTAAATAGAATTATAAATCTTTATAACTTCAACAATATTTTCATCCGTGAGGAGAAATGGGAGTGACTTTCGTTCGGCTTAGACGGTTGGTTAAGTTAATTTGTAATGACAAGATTATATAAAATGTGATTTCTTTGTCCGACCCACGTTGATAACGAGGATCCTATCCGAATCACACATGAATAAGAATCTTTTGACGCACGTGCTATATGAGCATCTTGTCGAACTAAGAACAGCATCCGCAGAATTTTAAATGTAATAAAATAAAAAAACTCTTTCTCCCCAAACCTGCCACGTTCATTAAACGAGTTTACTTCAGTACTTGATTTAGTCCAATTATTTACTTTTTTTAATTCAATTAATTTATCATTTTTTTGGTAAATTTTCAAGAAAATATGCTTCTTAAATAGATCAAACTGCAAAACCGAATTGCTAGGCCAAAAATGTAAATTTTTATGAAGTTCTTTTCAGGATTGCTTCGGATTATAACAGATGAATATTTAAAGCTTGCTTAACGGTTTATCTCTCTAGAGTTGTTGCTGGTAGTTACATGATCTGATCGGTTGCTATGTCTATAACTAGTGTGCCTTATCTTATTACACTAGTGATCTTTGATTATGTGGTAAGAGAGTGAATATACTGAAGAGGAGAATTGATATAGAGGAAATAAACTATAGAAAATGGAGTTTCTCGAGGTGAGTTTTGTTTCATTATTGTTAAATTCTTTGGTTTTGCATATGGTGGTCATTTGGTTGTAATATGTTGTGATTGTGTAGAGGATTGAATTTGTGGATGTAGAACAAATTATCTGAAGCAAGTAAATATCTCATGTCCTTTTATTCTTGCAAATTGATATTCTAACTAACAAGTGGTGCAGTGAGCGTAGATAAAATACACAATCTAAAAAGAGGAATTCTAATTCTAGAACATCAAGATGTCAACATTTGAAGTTGATAAGTTCACAAGTGACAACGATTTTAGCTTATGGACAATAAAGATGAAGACATTGCTTGTTCATCAAAATTTGGCTCAAGTTATTGATGCAACTTAAATGGAAGATCTTTAATCGTGAGATGCTTGAAGATACCAAATCAAAAGCTCATAGCACAAGAAATGAAGTACTCACAGAAGTCACCGAAGAAATGTATGTTACAGCAATTTGGTTTAAACTAGAACCTTTATATATGAAAAGATCTTTTGTTAATCATCTATACCTAAAGAAGAAGTTGTATACTTCAAATATGGAAGATAGAAAGGATATGAGAAAGCACCAGGATGATTTTAACAAAATTATTTTGGATCAAACAGCATAAAAAGTAAAGATCGATGAAGAAGATTAGTCTATCATCCTTCTAACTTCATTACCAAAAACTTATGAACATTTTGTTCATACAACGTTGTATGGTAAACAGACTTTAACCATGTTTGAGGTTGAAACTGCATCAGATTCAAAGGAATTGCAAAAGAATCTAGTATAAAAGAGGGATCTAATGAAGAAGGATTGTAGGCAAAAAACAGAAATCCAAGTAGAGATTCTAAACCTCAAAAAGAAAAATCCAGGGTCAAAGTCAAGATCAACCATCAAATATTTTTCTGTCATAAAGAGGGACATTACAAGAAAAAGCTGCTATGAAAAAAAAAGAAGGATGGCGAAAAAAAAAAAAATGAAAATGGAGAAGCCTCCTTGCTATCTAATGGATATGAGTTTTCTGATGTGTTGGTGGTATCGTCGTCAAACTCTAGGGAAGAATAAGTCTTAGATTCTGGATGTTCTTTCCGGTGACACCAACAAAAGAATGGTTAGAACATTTCCAACAAATTGAAGAAGGTAAAGGGCTCTTTGGAAACTACAAACCATGTCAGATTCAAAGAGAAGGACCGTTCAAATAAAGATGTATGATGGATATGTAAGAACTGTCCAACAGGTGAAGTATGTCCTACAATTGAAAACAAAATGACTCTCGATTGGAGTGCTGGATAAACATGGCTGTGCCATAAAAGTAACTAAAGGTACTATAAAAGTATTGAGGGAATTCTCAATGTTATGAAGGGAAGACTCAACAATGGCTTTTATATATACTTCAAGGAAAAACAATAAGAGAGGCTCACATGGTCATAGAACCAGTGGGAAATAAAAAAACAAAATCTATGACACTTAAGGTTGGGACATGGCGGTGAAAAAAGGATTAATTTAACTACGGAAAGTAGGAAGTACTAGGAAAGGATAAAAAGTGTTTTGACCGAAGAGGTGTACGGACATCGATTGTTGTTTATTGAGCCATGTCAAAAAGGAGTTATTGTGAGTTGAGATGTGTGTTTCAATGAGAAAGAGTATCCCTTCAAGTGATCGAAGGAGACAATGCCTAATGGTAAATATGATAATGACCAGAAAATTTAGTTTGAGGTGGAGCATCGAGAAGAAAATAGTGTAAAAGATCTAGTGTCACAGAAAGAACAATAAATCTTTGGGCATGGAGAAACTGAAATCGAGTACTCGGATACTAATCATTTAGTATATTACCAATTGATCTGAAACAAGTTAAGAAGCATAATGAAACCAGTTCAAAGATTAATACATGTAGATAAAACTGCATATGCACAGTTTGGTCTCAATGGATTTAGAAAGTTCAAAACCAACAAGCTTAGCTTAAGCAATGTCCAGAACTGGTAAATATCAGTGGCTTCAGGCGATGCAGGAAGAGATGGACTCTCTGTATGAAAATTTTACTTGGTCCTTGATTTAATGTCAACAAAACAAAAATGTAATTGGATGCAAGTGGATGTTCAAGCTCAAGGAAGGAATAAACAATATAGAAAAGCTGGATACGAAGCCAGGTTTGTGGCAAAATGTTAGTCACAAAGGAAAGATGTAGATTTCAATGAAATCTTTTCCCCTGTGGTTAAATAGACATAAATAAGAGTGCTGCTATTACTGGTTGCTATAAATGTTCTTTTGTCTGTTGATGATATTTTGATAGCTAGAAGTGAAAGTGCAAAAATTTATCAGCTAAGATAAAATTTGGTAAAGAAATGAATGATAGTGTTTATAAATAGTGTTTCTCATCTTATTTACGATAATGATCTTTGATTTTGCGATAAGATAAGAGAATTGATACAGTGAAAAAAAAAAAACTAGTTGTTTGAGTATTGTAAATTCTTTGGTTTTGTATACGGTGATCATCTTGTTGTAATATGTTGAACCCAAAAAAATTTGGTTTAACCACGACCAAAAAAATGCACAACCCGACCCATTACCAAGCCCAATCCACTATCTTCTTCTTCACATGACGCTTAGCCAAGCCCAACCCTTACCCTTCCTTCGTACCTCTTCCTTGTCGTCGAGAAGGCAATGTTGCCTTCGTCCTTAGCTCGACAATTTGCCTTGCACTCTCGCAATTCGCAAATCGTAGTCGCCTTGCACTGTCG
The DNA here is from genome assembly GCA_022433055.1 of Begonia peltatifolia. Lineage (NCBI taxonomy): Eukaryota > Viridiplantae > Streptophyta > Magnoliopsida > Cucurbitales > Begoniaceae > Begonia > Begonia peltatifolia. The sequence goes on along the minus strand of CM039529.1, from coordinate 6,881,939 downwards.
CAGTTAGCAAATCGTAGTTTGCCTCACAATTCACCTTAGGCCACAGTTCGAATTGTCTATCTTCAAAGTCCAAAGTTAACGGCCAAGGGCCGACATTGCCTCTCCACTCTCCACTCTGATGCGACGACACCTCTCCACTCCGATGCGACTACACCTCTCCACTTTGACGAGATGATGCCTCTCCAAGTTTCTAGTTTGCCATCATGACATTCTTCTGAGCACAGAGAGAGACTGGTTTTGAATCTCGGGCTCTTCCAGAGGCCAGAGCTAGAGCTCAGGTAATGTGAGTCAATTTGGTTGTCTCGTTTCACTGTTTGCACTGCGTACTACTATAATGCCCTGAAGCGCACCGCTTCTACTTTACTTTTTGTTCAAAAGAGTTTAATTAAAATTTTGAAATCACTTAATTGGAAAAGTACAACGGAAGTCTTAAAATCCAAAAGTGTTCATTAAAATCAAATCAACGATCTTAAATAGTCATTTGGAAATAACATTTAATCAATACATGCATAAGTGACGAAATAACAAGTGATATAAAATCTCTTTTAAACTTAGATATAAATAAAACATAAGTTTTTCTCTAGCCTATGAATTGCTATTTGCATTAACATGACATAACCTTGCTATGAGAGCACTTCTTCAACTCCATATTTCAATCGTTTCTTTCATCTTACACATTATAAAATTCCTTAACTATATCACAAAGTTCAAACTATGAGCCTAATGCTTAGTAAGAGATGCATAAATTATCATGAATATGTATGCATGATGTATTTTGATAAATCTCACTGGGTCATTTATCTTGTTTTAGTTTCGATAAATAGTTCATTTGTTGGAGGTAATTTAGTCTAGAAAAGCGAGAAGACACTTCATGATCCCGTCTTATGGAACAGTCAACTTGTAATCCCGCTTCACAAAAAAAAGTTCTGTTTATTCAGTTCTTCTTTTCTCTTTTTGTTTTTCTGTTAATCTTTCTTTATTATTTTGTTCTTTTTAAATCTTTCGTAACATAAATTCTTTTTCATAATGCATGAGTCATATATAAACATATGATGCATAACATAGCATATCCTTGAGTCAATTCGTTTATTCTTTCTATTCAATCATAACTTACTACATATCATAAAAACATCAATATTTCTAGATCTATCAAATAATCAAACAAACATATCCTCAAGAGATATCATCGCCAATATAATTGTATCATCGAATAATAAATCACAATCAAAACTTTATGTTGTAACACATCCTCGAGCAACCTCATCGTCAATATAATCATATAACCTAATAATACATCACATTCAAGAGTCTATAACCGACGACAGCCTCAATCCCGACAACATTGGGCCCATTTTTGACCCTCTCCTCCACTGACGAACGAAACCACTAGGTTTCCTTCCTTTGTCCAGCACCTAAACGCGACGAAAATCCGGTAAGTCTCCCCTATTCTTTCTCTGTCTGAATAACTGATTGTGTAAGGTTCGAATTGGATTCGATTCTTGATGTTTTTATGCTAGGAAATAGAGTGTTTAGAGGTGAGTTGCGAACATTTGAACCGTGGACAGTGAATGTCGGAACTTTGGAGGAAAAAGCGAGATGGTGTACTATGCAATTCGAGTTTTCTGAATTTGAAGCCTCCAATTATGGTTAGATTATTCTTCATAGATTAGAATGTGATAGATTGGTGAGAAATTGGATGACTTTTGCTGAAAAACCAAGAAGGTGAAATTGTGGGCATAAAAACTGATTTTGTTTTTGTATTTTTCTTCCTAGTTTAATTACTCGTTTTAGAATCCTCCTAGTATCTTAAAATAGGCTTGATAAGGAGCGTTTAGCTGTTGGAATCGAGTGATTTCGATAACCGTAAAAAACGTTATGCGTGTTTGAAGTTTATGTTGATTTTTGGCCGAGTCGAGTTAATGAGCCGTTTTAGTCAAATTTTTGATAGATTTTGAGCCAAATTTTGATGTGAATTGGTTATGTTTTTAGGTTGAGCCCGGGTATTGGTAAAACCGAGCACCACAGAAGCTAAGAACGCCAGGTAAGTAATGTTTGCATGTGCGTTGCCCTTATGAGCCTACACCATAGGACGGTATGGATGATTTTCATGTGTTCCATGTTTCGTATGTTTTGTTTCAGTCATACATCATGTTTTGAAAAATGTAACGAAAATGAATTTTGGACATTTTTTCAAGTACGAATGCGACGTGTGATATGTGAACGGTGAATGATAATAGTAACGCGGCCTCGAAGGAAGTGATTCGCCCTTTGACGCAGACAGAAAATTGACTTGGGAAACCTTATCTGCTTTCCAACTCTGTAGGAGGATCGTTGATACGAGATTTGTGTGTAGCTCCTGGGCCCCGTTGCTGGCTGACCTGAGATGGTGGTGACGTGTCAGAGGCAGTGTGGTGTAAGGGCCAACTACCTGGGGTGGCTGTACAACGTGGCCTCGAAGGAAGTGATTCGCCTTTCGATGGAGTAAGAGAATTGACTTGGAAAAACTGATCCGTTTCCTAACTCTGTAGGAGGATCATACGAGCGATGACAAAAAACAGCAACATATGTGAGAAAGTAGAGATTGCATGTGATAAGATTGCATTAACCGTTTTACATTTCATATTGCATTACTTACTGAGCATTAGGCTTACGTTTTATGTTATGTGGTGTAGGTGTTGAGGATATTGCCGATGAGTTCCGAGAGCCCAGTCAGGACGAATAGGCAGTTAGCGGCGCACAACCAGGGCATTGGCTTGGTGAACTGTGTTAGGGCGACCCTACCCGTGGAACATATTTTGGGTATGGTGAGGTCTTTTGAGAGTTCATTTTGAGGAGTCCATGTCATGTGTATAGATTTTGTGTATAGATTTCTGTGTATATACTTTTGTGGATTTTATAGTGGAGGGTATAGTTGATAGTTCGGTTTTCTCTTAAAAACTATTTTCTTTGGTAATTTCATCTGAGTTCTGATTTATAGTTTTGAGTGGTGATTGGAGATGATGCATATGGAGTTCTGCGTGGAGAATATTTCGTTATGTAGGTTTTTAGTAGTGTTGTTTTGATTTGGGAGTTTTCATTTTTAGACGTTACTATGCCAAAATTTTGGGAGAACGCTGCGGGCTTGGGAGTGATGCGTATGAGGGGTGCACGGCGCCGGGTGACGTGAAGGGCGTGCTATGCCGAGCGGGGCGCTCGGCGTCGAGGGCGCCCATGGGGCAAACGGCATCGAGGGCGCACGCGAGGTGTGTGCTGATTGGGCAAAGCACGCGCAGCGTGCTGCATAGGGTTTGGCTCTCGTTTTCTTTTGTGTTCTTTATTTCGAACCTATTTTACGTTGTTTTCAAACCCCAATGGTGCGTGAACGTTTTCCGCTGCATATTTTTATCGAGTTTGGAATTTTTAAGTTTACAAATGTTCTTTTGAAAACAATTAGATAAAAAGGTATAGTTAGGTTGGGTTGAGTGTGCATTGTCGCGACGCGGCCCGTCGCAACCGCAGGGCCCCTTCTATCCCCTGGGTTGTGACAAAATAAGTTCTCTAAGTCTTATCGTAGAGAAACTACTTAACCTAGCACTTTGTGATGTGGACCAATAGGTCAAAACAGAAAACATCACTTACATCGATTCCTTAGCATGATAATAGTCGATACACGACAATTATCCTTCTCTTCAAATCAACCTTGACATAAAGATTCTCATGTATTAGAATTATTGATAGATAGAAATTGCGAATCGCAAACATTAGAAATCAAAACCCTAATTGATTCTTACTTACTCTTATGACCATTCGGGAATCGTTGCCTAATATATTTCAATGTGAAATAGGCTTACCTTGACAGAGCTTGAGAGACGTTAGAAGGGGCTAGTGGTTCTGAGTCGAAAAATACATTTTTAAAGTTAGATTTTCGTTTAAATATGTGATTTCCCTCGTAATTGGTTGACACTTCATTTGGTTCAGTCGACCATTAGTTAATATGGAATGCAGGAACGTCGTCTATTTCTTTTAGTTGTTTTTTTTTCCAGTCTGGTCAACTGGGTAGTTGACCACTCTTTCAAATGGTCGACACTTCAACGTTGCTAATTTTTTATCATTGAAATTTGCAAGCAAGATGTCAACCGGTGTCCGTACAAATATCGAACGATCTGGAATATTTCAAGGAATATTTCCTTTGATTTTGCCTCTAATTTTATTTTTTTATTCAATTAATTTCCTTGAGACTTAAATCCTTATGAGATCAAATGATTCTCCAAAATATCCAATTAATAAAGAGAAGTAGCTATATAAATATAAATACGTCTTATAACTAATGTTTTGTTTAACGAAATTTTTGAGTGTTACAACTGTGGTGTGCAGAAGCAAAACACAGACTGTGAAATTTTCAAAGTTCACAGAGGTTTTGTGACGCAACATGTAAATGGAAAATTCAGCAACTCCAATGGTAAGCCATATTTTCTTGCTTATTTTGGGGTTGACTTTGGAAATGCTATAACTTGACCAAAATGAATCGTCTTTACGTGAAATTCGGATAGAAACAACTTCAAAATGTTGACAATAATCCATCCAACAATCATGGCCTAATTCATTGGGAACTAAAATATATAATGAAAACGAATTTGGTCGCTAAATATACTTCCTGGCCGAGAATTTGGGGCTCAATTAGAATGATAATATCTCAGTCAATAATAGTCCTCTTGACATGAATTTTAGATAGTAAAAGATCCAAGATGTTAAAAAAAGGCCCTCCAAAAATCTTGGCCTAATTTGTTGTGAAGTGAAAGATATGAGGAAAAGGATTTTGGTTGCTAGAGATATTTCTTGGACGAGATAGTGGGGTTCTATTCAAATGGTAATATCTCAGTCAATATTAGTCCTCTTGGTGTGATTGTTGGATAACACCTTGCTCTATAATTGAGGATGGCGCCATCCAGATGTCGTGATAAAAATTGTTGTGGAAAAATAGTTGTGAATGGAAGAACGCAGGTTTCTCCGAAAAAGTGTTTCAATTATGCCTCTCAACTCCTTTGGCTTCCTTTGAAAAAAGGTAGCTCTCCAAATTCTTTTAAAGACATGAAATGGATGCAGTTTCACTAAGTTCACTACTTGTTGAAAAATAGTGATGGAGATGCACTTATAGGAGTGTTTGATCCAACTAACAAGATCACATACAATTTGTATACAAGAACAAACGGCTGCTAACAACCAAGTGGTGTGCATGAATGGAAGACTTCCAAACAAATGTTTTAGGGTTTCTATTGATCAAAGAAGGATTCTAAGAGACAATAGTATCCAAAGAGAAGTTTAGGGTTCTAGCAACTTATTAGCAAAGATTATATGGAAGCAAACAAAAACAAATATGGGCTCACTTGGTCACTTGGGTTGGACTGAGTGAGTGTTACAAAACAAATAAAAAAAACATAAGATAAGAAAAATTCAAGGGTCTTGAAGCTTGAAATGGCGTGAGGAAAAAAGGCCCACCAAAACAAAGTGGTCGTGGCCTTCACAACTCGCCTCCTTCTTTGGCCGTCTCATTCGTCTCCCAAATTAGCATGTGCATGGGCTTGTCGTTATTTTGATTACGTACAAAATAAAGACAACTAAATATGTTAGATAGGTGCTTGGCCCTCACCCTTGTGAGTGGTCCCCATGCTACATCATCTTCCTGCGGTGAATGAGGATTTGCCTTTAAATCCAATTTGTCCTCTATTTCAACCACTTTTTCTCCAAGGTAATGAGAGCGATCTTTGAACATTAAAGGTTGTTGAAACTCCATATTCTCCAAAAAACTCAAGCTTATATGCAGTATCGTTTACTTTTTCAAGTATCTTGAAAGGTTCATCAGCTCTTGTCATGAGCTTGAATTTTTTTTTTTTGCTTAGGAAACTTATCTTTCCTCAAGTGCAATGAAACAAGGACTCTTTTTTTTTTTAAATGACTTGTTTACGTCCTTTGTTTGCTACCTTTGCATAAGCTTCATTCTTCTTTTGGAGAGTCTTTCTAACTGATTCATTCATGGTCTTGATCTCTTCGGTATTTTTGGTATTGGAATTGGATAACCCTTTGTGTGATAATGGAATAAGATTCAATGGAGTGAGGAGATTAAATCCACAAGCAACTTCATAAGAAGACTTTTGAGTTGAATCATACACGCTTCTATTATAGGCAACCTCTATATAACGGAGTTGAATGAGCCAATTAGAGAGTCATTAGCCAACAATGTTTCTTAGGAGAGTGCCCATGGTGCGGTTGACTATCTTGGTTTGACCGTCAGTTTGGGGATGAAATGATGTGATAAATAAAAGCTTAGTTTTCAATTTCTTCTACAAGGTCTTCCAAAAAGAACTAAAAAACTGTGTCCTTATGCAAAATAATAGTCTTTGGCACTCCATGCATTCTAATCCCTTCCTTGAAAAACAAATCAGTTATGTGAATAGAGTCATCTGTCTTTAAACATGCAATAAAGTGAGTAATCTTCAAAACATATCCACCACAACATTATAGACACTTTCTTTCTAGGTGTACGAGGTAACCCAAAAGCAAAGTCAATGCTAATATCCACCCAAAGATGTCTCGATATATGCAATGACATGTATAACCCGTGAGAAATTTAATCGGCTCTTAACCTTCTTGCATACAATACACCTATCCACAAGTTTGTGCACATACTTAAGCGTATGTGGTCAAAAGAAATTTTCTTTAATAGATTCATAAGTCTTTTGTCACCAAAGTGGCAAGCAAGACCTCAACTATGAGTCTTTATCAAAAGAAGGTTATGAAGTTCACATTTCAGTGTGCACAATTTGTCCCTTCCAAATAGGTAACCATCCACAACAAAATAACCACTAATAGCTCCTTGAGAGCAATTTGTATACCAATGTCCAAAATCACCATCATCAACATAAATATTTTTAATCCAATCAAATTTAAAAAGTCTAGTTTTCAACTTGGCTAAGAGAGTGTACATTCGGGAGAGAGTGTCACGATGATAAAGCTCAAAATCTCATTCATTTTATTTTGCTTTTGTTGTTTATTTATTATTTAAAATGTTTGAAATTTTGTCTTTTGATTGAATTTTATGTTTTACAGGTTATGTTGAAAGTTTTAATCAATTGGAATCAATTTTGAGGTTTAGAAATCTTGGAGCCACTTCCCCACTTCCATCGGGTTCACACCACCCTCAAACATGGGTGAATTTAGTCTAGAGAACTCCCATAAGTAAGTTTTGAGCCATGCTCCTACTCAAAATTCGTACTGCCTCACTGTGACAACATCATCGCGTTGTTGTCTTTTGTATGATTACGAGGATTTTTCTCGGAGGCGTTCTTATCACAAAAGCAAACGACTTAGATATTTCCATCCCCGGTATACTTTCGTGTAAAATATTACATTATCATGCTTTAGAGGAAAAACACTTCAAAAATTTTGTAAACTTGACTTTGATACGAAAAATTTTAGTCAAGACCCAGGGGCAGGCCGAAGTAGAAATGCCGAGTAGAGCGACCCAATTCCTGAAAGGGAATCCGATCACCTAGCCCAAGGCTAAATTTGACAATAGAAGTTTTAAGAATAGATATAACCATGCCTACAGTGAAATCTCAAGTAGATAGTATAATAAAAATAAATGCTAAAACAACATCCAATCGTGCATGGAAGTAAAGTAATTCAAATCCATAAGTTAGGTTTACATGCAAAATTTAACAAATAAATCCCTACCAAGGAATACAAATATAGTTCTAAAAAAAACTAAACAATAAGCAACTTCCTTTGATCTCCAAAAAGCTACCCAGTCTTCTCTTTATTTGTATTGAGAGGGGGTCGTCTAGATAAGTGTAATGACCTGAATCGTAAAACTTTTCTTTTATAGAACTTCTTCAAAATAATTGTAACAATCCGAGTTCGTAAAACTTTTCTTTTATAAAGCTTCAAAAATTTTTATTGCATCTGTGAACAGTAGCCGATCGATCACCTAAATGAGCTGATCGATCGGCAACGTCTCTATTTTTCTTTTCCATAATCGTGAAAGTTGCGATCAGTCACCTCACTTATGACGACTGATCGGCACCCCTACTGTTTTTCCTTTCCAAAATTGTCCAATTCTCATATACTTTTTTCCCATTCCTTCAATAATCATCTATGGATTATATATATATATATATCTCATCCACATAATATCTCCACAATACATACTTTTAACATCCTTTTTGATAAACTTGTAAAACGAAATCATTTTTTTCAATGCATAGCGGAAGACTTATAAGTAGGAATAGACCTTGCATTTGAACACCTATATAAAGCAAAACTTGATTTGAATAAAAACCTTTCAACCTTTAAACATAAATTCTTTTTTGTACTTCAAAACATTTCCATCACCCACTAAATTCTTTTAACAAAAAATCTGAGACTATATATTTACTTACATATGTTTTGTACCAAAATATGTGAGGGTTAGCTCATAGGTTAAAATCGCTTCACAGTCACAAGTTCACACCATGGATATATCCCGTTAATTGTCTCCTCAATCCATTCAAGACTCGAAGACCTCACTTGAAATTTCTTTACCAACACCACAAAGTTCAACTAATGAGCCTAAAGCTCAACAAGTGATCTAAGGTAATAGTGTATGCTCATGGATATGCATGTAGTTATAAATTCTGTTGTCTCTGTCTTTTCATTGTTTTCTTTCAATAACTCTTAGTTATTGGGTCATGACTTTGGAGGGAGAAAGCCAAACTATTGGTCCATCTAAGCTAACTCGCTCTAGGTGAAAATGGAATGGCTCACTTTATGGTCCATCTAGCGGGACGACCAAACTCAATCTCTTTATCCACAAATAACTATTACGTATTTTACTTTCATATCACTCATTTTCTAAATTTCAAAAACCATGATGCAAGAATGCGTGATGCATACATTGTAATGCCCCGTACAGCAACGCCCCGAAAACCCCTGTAGTTTTCGGTTCGCTCTGCTCTGTCACCGCCTCTATAGCATCCCCGAGTCTTTCCCGGACCCGAGTTGCCAACCATACACTTATTTATCAAACCGATAAAATTAGCATAAAATTTAAAACTTTTGTTCCTCGACTTAAAACGACATTTTAGAAAACGATTAAAATTGTCATGGCGGAAGACCCAATCAAAATCAGTTTAAATGAAACTTCAATCTTTAAAACATTATAAAAAGGGGTACTGGTTGACACCTGTAAACACCGGTCGACACCTTAATACTCTCTGCCTGCCCCAGTCGAACCTCGCGGTTAACACTTCTATGCTCATCACGAAGAGCCGTTGACACCTGCTTTCACCGATCGACACTTTATTACTCTCTGTCTGCACCGGTCAAACTTCACAGTTGACACTTCTTCGCTCATCACGAAGGGCGGTCGACACCTGCCTTCATCGGTCGACACTTTCATACTCTCTGCCCGCATCGGTCGAACCCCGTGGTCGACACTTCTACGCTCATAACAAAGAGTGGTTGACACTTGACTTCACCGGTCGACACCTAGTTTGGCTCTGTTCGCGTAGGTTGACCCCCATGGTCGACATTTGCCTAGTTCGATCGACATCTACGCATACCGGTCGACACTTTAACGCTCTTTGCCTGCACTGGTTGAACCCTGCAATCTATACTCTTATCATTTTTTACATTAATCGGTTAACACCTAAAGGCTCTGGTCGACACCTTGCACCAGTAGCCTAAAGAAAACATCAGTTTAAAGGAAAACGAACGACGAAAACTCCCGCAGTTAAAACCACTAAGTAAAACCTGGATTCTTTAATCGAAATCTCCCAAGTAGTTTCAAAATACATCTATCGACATTTAAAATATCTGTTTATACATCAAAATCTATACTCCAATTTTCTATACATTTAACACCGACTCCACAAAATATAATTCTAAAAGCCTACCATCCAGCCTCACCCCACTAGTGCAGCTGCCTTTACGAACTCTACCTATCGGTACATGGTAGCATGCTCCCAACTGCCTACTCGTGCTACCTGGACTCTCGTAACTCACGAGTAGGAATCTCTGCACCCACACCACAGAACACACAACATAAGCCTAACACTCAGTAAGTAGTGCGATATGAAAGTAAAACCGACAATGCAATCCTATCACATGCAGTCTCTACACTCACGCTCATGTTGTCACAATTCTGCGACGTATAGTGCAATCGTGCCAGGTGAAGGTGAACCTCGCGGCACGCTACACCCCGACAAGTCGCCACCGTCCCGGACTCCCCAGCAACGAGTCCTATAAGCCACACACACATGTTTCGCGACAGCCAAGTCGGCCCATGGGTTTTGCGCCTGGTGATGCACCGGCCCACTCCCTGAGTAGGATCTGCAACGCCACTGTCTATCATTTCACGACAGCCCAACCGACCCACCCCGTGGGATCCGCGACTGGTGATGCACCGACCCACTCCCCGAGCAAGATCCGCGGTGCCATCTTCCATTGTTCTCATCGTCAACACATACATGCTGTGTGATGGCCTAGCCGACCTACTCCTCGAGCAGAATTCACAGTTGGTTAGGCACCGACCTACTGCTCGAGTAGGATCCGCGGTACCACCGCCACACGTCTCACTACTACTTACTCAAAAAAATGATCAAGATCATTTCGTACCCCTTTTTAAAAACATGATGCATGTCAAACAATACACACACACTTCACAATCAACCAACACAATCCTAATGTTCCTCAGTGTAGGCCCACCTGGGCAAAACACATGCATGCACTACTTACCTGGTGTCCTATTTTTCCGTGGTGCTCGTTCCGATCACTTCCTCAGGCTCAACCTATCACATCATCGATTCACATTAAATTCCATCTCAGAACTCATCCCACGTACTAAAATTACGACTACTAACTCAATCCACCAAAGCCAGACCAAAACGGCTCGCTAGCCTAAATTCTGGTAAAAAATCAACATAAATTCCAACGCGCATAACTTTTGCGTCAGTTATTGGAATTGCTCGATCCCAGGGGCCACACACTCCTTAGGACGTCTAGTTTCTAACAACTTCATCCATTTCACAATCCAACATCTACGACTTGGCGAAATGTGGCCGGACGAAAACTGTTCCGTAACCCGAGTTTTTTGGTTATCCAAACGCTCAATCTTCTCCATAAAAACCTGTAATCTACTCTTACTTCCAGCTTAACACCAATACATGAACAAAAATCAATTACAAATCCCCAAATTCGTATCTCCCTCCTAAGGTTACCAAAAAACTATACAATACACACTCTAACTTTACTTTTAACACTGAAATAGCTAAAGAACTAACTATACACTCAAAAACTAACTCAAACTTACCGAAAATCTGAAAGTTGACGAATAATCGGAGGATAAAACGCTGCTGGAAGGAAAAGAATCTGATGGAGGGAGGGTTTCGCATTGGGAGGGAGGATCACCGAAGGTGTCCTGTGCTTCCTCCCCGCCACCTTTCTCTTATAAAATAATAATAATAAAAATAATAATAATCTATTTATTATATCGTTCTCTCTCTTTAATCTTTTATCTAAACTGTTATCCGATCCGTGTGCGGTCAAAATTTCTAAAATTTTCTCTGGACCGTTAGGCTCAAAAAAATCTTTTATTTACTAGTACAAATTCTCCATTCTCGATTCCGACCAAAACTCCGCCGTTTACCAATACAAATTTCTAAAAATTATTTTAGCGGAAAATCCTGAGTGTTACATACATATCTTCAAGAAAATTAATCAATAACAACCACTATATCTAACAAATATCATATCATCATATCATCAACATCATAACAACAAACATCTAAATAAAACCATCAATCATCCCTATAGTCTAACAACAACAAACAATCAACCTAACCATAATCTATCCAACCAGAAATTCATAAGATCACCAAATACACCATTTCCATCCATAAATTTCATATCACTTTGTGGTGTAGGCTAATCGGCCAAGCACATGTAACATACACTTATCTTAGGTTCTTAGCAATATTTATAGCACTTGATCACCTATTCTTGATGACTTGAAAACCTATAGCAATTAAATTAAATTATTAACATCACAATGCGCTCTAACAACTAAATCATACGTGACACCTATTACGCATCCAAATTGAGAAATTACTGGTTCATATGCTTTCTAAAGAGAAAGAACATATCCACATGAAATCTGAAATCCAACTTGAGCATTTAACCCAAATCATCTCAAGAGTAAAATTCGGAATATAACCCAAAATTGGCATAACTTCAAAAATTTATAACTTATTGTTTATTTATCCAAATGCATTAGTTCCAAAGCCTATAGATCACACAATAAGTCTATTTTAATATACCACTACCCATTATAAAATGAAAACCATTTGGCTAAATAAATTTAACCAAACCTGAACTGCCCTTGTTTTCCACAGTTTTCACACATACTTGTTGTATCTACTCCGAACATATAAAAAATGGTAATTTCTTCCATTTTTACTCACATGAATGATCTTTCAACATGATTAGGCATCATATGAGTTGAAAAATAGAACAAAAGATCCAATATTCATGCACCATACCCATCAACTCTTCATACCATCAAGATATCCATAACAACTAACAGCTCTCTTGTATATAAACAAAAGTATTTGTTAAACCTTAAAGAAAACATCATCTTACCTTGGATCTTCAAAGAAAAAGGAAAGGTTTATCATTGAAACTTCAGAGAGAAAGAGAGAGCTTCGTGGGAGAAGGGAGAGAGAGAAAAAAAAGGTGTGTGAAATCGTGGGGAGGAAGCTTCAGGAAGACGAGGGGAGATGGTAGATATTTGTGGACTTCAGTGATGGTTTAAATTCAATTAAATGAATAGTGAGGGGGATGATCTCTTTTGCTTCTCCCTCAACATCAGCCTACCATATTTTTGTTTCCATACTTTGACTTTTCAACCCCCAATTATCTCTCCTATTTGATAATCTATAAATTACACATAAATACTATGCACATATGTTAAACTACATGATAAAATGTTCGGGTGATACATTCCACCCCCATTAATTAAATTTTTTCATCAAAATTTGCTTACCAAATAGCTCAAGATATCAACTCATCATATCCTGTTGTCTCTCTCATGTTGCTCCCTCTACGTTGTGGTTGTGCTATAAAACTTTCACCAATGAGATTTTCTTATTCCGTAACTCCTTTACTGTTGATTTGAGAATCTTTACTGGTTTCTCTTTATAGGTTAATGTTGGTTGAATCTCGATATTCCTATGCTCCACAATCTGGGATGGATCACGTATATACTTCTTTAGCATTGACATGTGAAAAACGTTATTAATCTCATCCATTGATGACGGTTATTGCAACATGTAAGCTGTCTTTCCTATTCTCCTTGTAATAGGAAATAGTCCAACGTATTGAGGGCTAAGTTTCTCTTTCTTTCCAAATCTCATAACTCCTTTAAACGGTGAAATCATAAAAAACACTTCATTGTTCTCATTAAACTCCAATTCCTTTTGTCTTTGGTTTGCATAATGTTTTAGTTGACTTTGAGCTATCTCAATTCGTTGTCTAGTAATTGCAACCTTTTCGACAGTTTGTTGCAAAATATCCAGACCAATTAACCTTTATTCGCCAACTTCGTCCCAATATAAAAGAGATCTACATTTTTTGCCGTATAATGCCTTGTACTGAGTCATACCGATCGTAGGCTGATAGTCGTTATTGTAAGAAAATTCTACCAACGGTAGATACTTACTCCATGAAACTTGAAATTCCAACACACAGGCTCTCAACATATCCTCCAAAATCTGAATTATTCTTTTAGTCTACCCATCGGTTTGAGGATGAAACATTGTTTTGAAATTCAGTTGAGTTCCCATAGCTTTGTGTATACTCTGCCAAAATTTAAAAGTAAATCTAGGATCCCTGTTTGACACAATAGATGTTGAGATTCCGTGTAATCTTACAATTTCTTGAATGTCAAGCTCTACAAACTTGTTCATGGAAACTGTCATCTTTACTGGTTGAAAGTGAGCTGACTTTGTTAATTTATCCACAATAATCCAAATACCATCGTTCCCTTTGATTGTTCTTGGCAATCCAACAACAAAATCCATTGATATATGCTCTCACTTCAATTCTGGGATTGATAAGGGTTGAAGTGTCCCTGGTAGCCTTTAGTGTTCTACTTTAATCTATTGACATATAATACATGATTTGACATGCTTTGCTATGTCCTTCTTCATGTTAGGCCACCAAAAAGTTGTTTCAAATCTCTGTACATTTTCATACTTCCGAGATGCATAGAGAAAGTAAAAGAGTGCGCCGATGATAATATCTTCTTTTGTAAATCATTGTCCTTTGGAATATACCATCTGCTTCTGAATTTCAATATACCATCTTCAGAATAATTGAAATCAGAAAAAGTGTCAGATACCTCGCTCAATTTGTAGCTTTGGCACTTTGGATCCTCTTACTGTATTTCTTTAATTTTGTCCAAATTGGTCGGCTTTAATGTTATTGCAGAAAGCATAGTTGTCAGCTCTCAAACTATCTCCAAATTAAATCTTTGAATCTGAGATTCAAGTTTTACTGACATTGCTGAGACCACAGGTTGCACCGATGTGACACCTTGCTCAAGGCATCAGCTACCACATTGGCTTTTCCTGGGCGGTACTTGATTTCAAAATCATAATCCTTAACGAATTCCAACCACCGTCTTTGTCTCATATTTATTTCTCTTTGCGTAAATATGTACTTTAGACTCTTGTGATCTGAAAATACCTCACATTGTTGCCCATATAAATAATGTCTCCATACTTTCAATGCGAAGATCACTGCTGCCAACTCAAGGTCGTGAGTAAGGTAGTTTTGCTCACAAGTTTTTAACTGTCTTGAAACATACGCAACAACTTTTCCATCTTGCATTAAGACACAACATAATCCAGTCTTTGAAGCATCACAATAAATATTGAATTTGCAATCTTCAACTGGTAGTGCCAAAATAGGAGCTGTTGTGAATTTCTCCTTAAGCTTCTGAAAATTTTCCTCACAATCATCTGACCACCAGAACGTAACATTCTTTCTTGTAAGGCGGGATAAAGGCATAGTTATCTTTAAAAATCCTTCAATGAATCTTCAGTAATATTAAGCTAATCCAAGGAAACTGCGTATGTCTCCAATGTTCCTTGGTTGTAGTCAGTCCATAATAGCTTGTATCTTTGATAAATCAACAGAAACTTCTTCCTTAGAAACGACTTGCCTAAGGAAATTAACTTTGTCGAGCCAAAGCTCACATTTCAAAAACTTTGCATATAGTTGATGTAGTTTTAGGGTCGTTAAAACAATCTTCAAGTGCTACATATGTTCTTCTTTAGTCTGAGAGTAAACGAAAATATCATCGATGAAAACAATCACAAACTTAGGAATATCATTACTAAGAATTCGTAATGTCTATATCTGGTTTGGAAAGCAGACTTAGGAATATCATCTGCGTAATGCCCAGGATTTTCATTAAACAATTTTTAGATTTACAAAGTGGTAAATAACGGAGTTCTAGTTGGAATTAAGAGCGGAAAATTTTGGCAGTTAGGTGAAAGATTATTTTGAGACTAATAGACAAGAGGAAATAATAAGATTCTGACCAAGCACGAACCGAATAACAGTTTGATTAAACGATTAAAGGTTGAGGGCAAAAAGGTAAATTAGAATTATTATTATAAAAAAAAAAGAAAACAACAGAACCCTCCCTTCGATTCTTCTTCCAGCCGCATAAAACCCTCCTCTCCTCATTCTTTAGCGATTATCCTTCCAGCCAATGGTTCCTCTCCGATTCACCATCAATCTTTAAATTTACGGTAAGTTTTAGTTAGTTTTTGAGTAGGTAGTTAGTCCTTGACTGTTTTGAGCTGTGAAAATGAAGTTAGAGAGAATATTGGATAGTTTGGTAAAACCCTAGGAGGGAGATACGAATTTTGAGATTTATAGTCAATTTTTATTTGTGTATTGGTGTTTAATCTGGAAGTAAGATTAGGTTATACGTTTTTATGGAAAGGATTGGGTGTTTGCATAGCCGAAAAAACTCGGGTTACAAAATGGTTTCCGTTTAGCCACATTCGGCCAAGTTATAGATGTTTGATTGGGAAATGGATGAGACCATTAGGAACTAGATATTTTATGGAATCCGTAGCATTTTGAATCATCAAAATTGGACGAGTATTGGTTTAGTTATGAATTTTCGAAGGTTGGTCGGAAATAGAGCCGGAATTCAATTTTAGTTAGATTAGGTGTTAAATTGTCAATTCACTTTAGAATTATGAATTAGAAGGAAAATAGAATTGATGAATATGTGGTTTTATAGGTTCTCCGATTTAGCAAGAGATCTACGAGAAATTGCTAAGAACGCCAAGTAAGTAGTGTATGCATGTGCATTGTCCTTATGGGCTTACACCATGGGATAGTAGGGATGAGTTGTATGTTTTGCATGTTTTGTTTTAGTCATGCATCATATTTTGAAAAGTACAACGAAAATGAATTTGAGCATGGTTTTATGTGCGAACGTGAAGTGCGACGTGTGGCGGTGAGAACAATGTGTGTGTTGTCAGCTTTGGCCCCATTGTTGGAAGAACCAGGACGGTGGTGACGTGTCAGTGGGAGGTGTGGCGAGTAAGTCCAGCCTCACCCTGGGATGGCTGTTGCGGTGGTGAACAACTCTAGCCCCGTTATTGGAGAAATCGGGACGGTGGCGACGTGCCAGGGGGATGGTGTGGTGAGTGAGTCCAGCCTCACCCTTGGATGGTTGCTGTGTGGGGTGATGTGTGTGGGTGCAGCTTGTGGGCCTCGTTGTTGGAGAAACCAGGACGGTGGCGATGTGTCAGGGGATGGTGTGGGGAGAGAGTCCAGCCTCACCCTGGTGCGGCTGTACAATGCGCACAAGTGGTGACAACATGACTGTGGATGTAGAGGCTACATGTGATGGGATTGTATTGTCGGTTTTACGCTTCATATTGCATTACTTACTGAACATTAGGATTATATTTTGTGTTCTGTGGTGTAGGAGCAGAGATTTTTATTGGTGAGTTCTGAGCGCTCAGCCAGGGCGAGTACGTAGTTGGCGGCGTGCTACCATGTACTGACGGGTGGAGTTTGTTAGGGTGACCCGACTCATGGAGAATGATTTGGGGAATGGTGAGTTTTAAAGGATGTACTTTTGTGGAGTCCGTGTCAAATGTATAGGATTCGTGTATAGATTTTGATGTATAGGTGGGTTTTGAACGTTAATAGTCGAGATGATGTATAGTCGTATTTTGAAACTACTTGGGAGATTATCATTTGAAAATCCAGGTTTTATTTCGTGGTTTAATTCATCGAAGTTTTTCATCGTTCATTTTCTTTTGAGTTAGAGGTTTTTTTTTTCTTTAGGCTGCTGGTGCAAGGTGTCGACCGAACTAGGAAAATTTTGATCGCGATGGTCGACCTATTGGGACAAAACTAAACTAGGTGTCGCCCGTTTAGTGTAAAAATGGTGAGAGTGTTGACCACGAGGTTTGGCCGGTGTGGACAGAGAGGATTAAGGTGTGGACATATAAAGACAGGTGTCGATCGCTCTGTGTGATGAACGTAGAAGTGTCGACCATGAGGTTCCACCAGTGCAGGCAGAGGGGATTAAGGTGTCGACTTGTGAATATAGGTGTCAACCACTTTGTGAGATGAACGTAGAGGTGTCAATCGGGACGGACAGAGAGGATCAAGGTATCGACCGCAGTAAGCAAGTGTCAACCTATGCAAACAGAGGCGACCGAGGTGTCGACCTATGTATATAGGTGTCGACCCTTAGGTGCAGAACGAGTCAAGTGTCGACCGATGTTTATAGTGGTTGACCAGTTTTCTATTTATCGGTTTTAAAACTTAAAGAAACAAAAAAATAAATGTGTTTTTTTTATGAGGAGTCTTCCGCACAGGTGTTGTTTTCGCTGCGTAAGTATTCCGAAAATATTTTCAAGGAAAAATTAAATTTTGATACAAATTGGGTAAGAGGGAGAGAGGAGTTGTTCGGTATGGTATCAGAGCAAACTGGGAACCAGAGGGGTTCTTAGGGTGTCGCTCTCGGGGGCACTACAGTTATAGTATCAGAGCCTTTACCCAACCGGAAGTGTGGTTGACTAGGATGTCGGGCCTCTCGGAGGAGGGGTGAGATTGTGAAGGCAAGAGGGTCTGTCACGATTCCCACATCGGTTGGGGGAAAGTAGAGGGGATGGTTAATATGTGGGAAGAAGGGGATGCTGCAAGTATCAGACCCACGGGGTCGACGTCGTTCTGTAGATAACCTAACACCGTCAGTCGTTGCATGGGAGTGGTCCACCAATTGTAACTATTTCTTAGAACCCTTTTAGATTCTTTTACACTTAGTGGGTGTTATTGCGTACATGATTAGCGTTATGGTTAGAGAACCACGTAGGGTCACAAACGAGAGGGGTGATGCCATTAGGCAGCTTACCGAGTTGGTCAATCGCTAGTTTCAACAACTGGAGTGGTTTATGAATAGAGAATACTAGGGCCAGGCTAGCGCCGAGACTTCGACAGATCGTGTGGGTGATGTGATAGGTTGCACAGGCTCAGACCCCCAGTATTCGACGGATCATCCCCGGATCCTTTCGGTGCTGAGGAGTGGATACAGAGCATGGAGGACGTGATGGATTATGCCAAGGTCGATGATCAGGACAGGGTATCCAGTGCGACATTCCACCTGGCCAAGGATGCCTGCTATTGGTGGGATACAGTGAGGGCCACGAAAGACGTGAAAATCATGATCTGGGAGGAGTTTAAGGCGATATTCTTCGGCAAGTATTTTAGCAACGCGATCAGAACCCAGAAGATGGTGGAATTTGCTTAATGAGACAGACAGGTTCAATGGCCGAGTATGAGACAGTTTGAGGCGCTATCTTGGTTTGCTAGCCACCTGGTGAGCCTGAATGAGAACAAGGTACACCATTTTTTGCAGGGATTGAAGCCATACATATATATAGGTATGCAGATAGTTGGAACGCTAGGGGTACCCTATGAGCATGTGGTGGCCAAGGCCCTGGAAATCGAGGAAGCTGGGATGAAGCTTCGTAGCTACAGAGAGCTGCCTAAGGAGCAGCCCAAACGATTTTCCAGGGAGTTAATGCCCCAGCAGAGTGGGGAAGGAAATTGGAAATAGCACTATATACCAGGTTGAGGTTAAAGATGACCACCAACATGAGGCCAAGTGGTTGGTGCATGAGTTCATACGCTAGGTTGACGTTAAAGATGACCAACACCATAGGGCCAAGTGGCTGGTGCGTGAGTTCCCATAAGAAGGGGAATGGTTAGAACAATTATTTATTAAGAGTTTAAATTCTATGGAATAGAAGTTAGAAGACTAGAATGCATGTTTCTAGGTACAATATCTAGGATAGAATATTTATTACTGAGTGAAAATTTTGACCGAATCTCAAGTTGTAGATTATTGGAGGTTAAACCAATTGTAGACCAAAATAGTAATTACAGTAATAGAAGTTAATGGGCGAAACTAGGTAGAAATTTGAAGTCAAAATTAAAACATAAGGTTGTTTCGGTGAACACGATTTAAGGATCTACTTCACGAATTCCTTTTTTTAGGATCGTAGGGTCGTGAAATAAAGAGTTCATACATTGGGAAGTATACCCCAAAACAACCATGAGGAAATGCGAACATTAAAATTTTATTTTACTATTGACGATATGATTTATGAGATATAAGTCAGAAATGATTAGAGTCATATTCTAGTTGGTGAATTTCCTCAAAGTTGATTACCTTATACTAAGGACAATATTGAAGAGTTGGTATACTAAGAAGAGGTGGATGTTAGTCTTCATATAGAAACCGGTGTACCTCGAGGGGTATGGACAACTGATAAAACATTAAGAACCTTACATTCGAGTTATATCGAGCCTATAGCCAGTGTAACAACTGTAGGAAATAGAACGAATTAGGACAGTGAGAAGACTTCGTTTGACTTGAGAACGTGAAGGTTAAATTATGAGGTTATAGTTGATCCAACTAAGGTTGTGAGACGTAAGCGCAAAGCTTATATTCAAGGTAGTACATAGTGTAATCCTTATTATGGAACAATAAGGAGTAGCGGTAATTGAGAAACTTAATTGACTGATTTTGAGAACTTACGCCATTAGAGTTAAGTTGACGAAGCTAAGTATGAAATTAGACTTCAAGATTTAATTTAGAGGCAAGTATGGTCTGACGAAAAGAAGTAACCAACTTTGAATGAGTGATTATGGGAATGTCAAGGATATTTGGGCATCGAGGAACCTCGAGGTGAAACTCGTATTCGAATGGTTAACGGAATGACTAGACAGCCAAGGGAGAATATTAAATCAGATTTTATTAGTAAAATATTGAGATTACTAAGGCTGTTGTGGGTAAAAAGAAAGCACAATATGACAATTAATGGGACGAGCTGCTAGCTTTCAGCTACAAGATATCTACGCTAGTCATTACGGATGCATAGCCCATTTTAATACGTATAAAGGAATTCATGTACTTGATAGCAATTGCCCACATGACGTATGCTGTTAGAAAGGTTATATAGAGTATCGGTTGGGTAGTTAGAAGTTTGAGTTAAATCGAGGAGCCATACGTGTGGATAAAGTCGATCAATGAGAAGTTGAAGAAATAAAGAATACTGAAGTAAGATGTATGATGTTGTTTAGAAGTTTGAAGACCATTTCTTTGCGGTCAGTTGGTTACGTATGACTCGGAGACGTAGAAAAGTATATTAGATAGTAGTTCGAGGTCTTAAAGGATTAATGAAAGGTTTATGAAATTATACTTGGTAACCGACTTTGACTATTACTCTAGAAAATAGGTGCTATTAAATAGTAGAAGTGCTAAGTGCTCAGTGTTGTTTGATCAAGGAGTATGGACGTTGCTTAAAACATACAGACATAATTGAGATATTTAGATATGAGATAGAATGATCGTAAGTGGAGGAGTGTAGCTAATAACAAGGAAGTTAAGGGACTGGATCTGGGATTGTGCATTCTAGTGTGTATGTTGGGAGAGTAAAGATATATATATATATATATATATATATATATATGACTATATTGGGGGATTTAAACTAGTTGAAAAGTGATCGAGAAATCTAGGAATAAGTTATGAGTTCAAGTTCATAATTTCTAATACCCTTGATTGAAGATGTGTGGATTAAATGATATTTGTTTGAGACTCTAATTGAGGAAAATTTTGAATAGCTACGTCGATGAGATGATGGATTACCAACAAAGATTTTGTAAGGGGTTTAGTTTACCAGTGAAAATCAATGACTTAGAATTTTTTTTTTAATTAAGATACTTAGTCGAAACAAATGTTACTCGAGGAGATTTATAGTATTTTATCAACGGTGCTAAGTATGAGTTTGGAAATTGAGAATTTGGATGAAATTTTGTTGAGAGGATATAGAAAAAAAATTCAGTTAGGCGGCGTCAGAGGTTGGAGTTATAGTTAATTGAATAGAATCACTATTGAGTTAGACATGAGGACTTAAGAATTAGCAATAGTGTAACTTAGTTTACAACAAGTTTGCAAACAGTAAAATTGTTGTTGCACGAATCATTGTAAGGAAGAGAGAAGAATATTCTGAAATGGTTTAAGGTTAGAATGAATAGCTTAGAACGGTTCGAGTATGAAGCCTTTAAGGATGATCGAGATAGAGAATTTAGAATTTGAGTAAATTCTAGCCAAAAGAACTTAGATATGGAGTTAGAATAGAAGACTTAGAGAAGTTAGATTATAACTGGTTAAATTAATAAATCATAGAGTGTCGAAGTACATAATTGAGTTATGAAATTAGATAGTGCTCAATACATAGTCAAAGATGCAATTAGTTAGATTGAAGATAGCAAACGCGGTCATGATACCAGAATTAGATACATAGTTTTAGAAGTTGTTGACGGAAGAACCATGAGATTAAGATCTTAGTGGGTGAACTACTAAAGTTTTAGAATATAAATGGAAACCAGGAAGTAATTAGATAGAACAAACTCAATGATAGGTAAGAGGACCATAGTTTGAAGACAAGGATGTTAAAGAACTAAGAACTTAGTGTAGACTAGACACTGTTCGAAGGGAGGTTAGATATGAGTCTGCGTATTTTGTGGTGTCAATGTCAAGAATTAATCGTTACGCAAATTTTGAGGACAAAATTTTTTTAAGTAGGGTGGAATTTAAAACCCAGGATTTCCGTTAAACATTTTTTGGATTTACGAAGCGGTAAACGGCGGAGTTTTAGTCAGAATTAAGAGCGAAAAATTTAGGCGGTTAGATGAAAGATTATTTTGATGCTAATGGACAAGAGAAAATTATAAGATTCCGATCAAGCACAGACTGAATAATAGTTTGATTAAACGATTAAATGTTGAGGGCGAAAAAGTAATTAGAATTATTATTATTATTATTATAAAAAAAAAACAAAACAATATAACCCTCCCTTCGCTTCTTCTTCCATCCGCATGAAGCCCTCCTTTCCTCCTTCTTCGGTGATTCTCCTTCCAGCCGACAGTTCTCCTCCAATTCTCCATCAATCTTCAAATTTAATGTAAGTTTTAGTTAGTTTTTGAGTATATATTTAGTTATTGAGTGTTTTGAGCAGCAGAAACGAAGTTACAGAGAGTATTGAATAGTTTGGTAAAACCTTAAAAGGGAGATATGAATTTTCAAATTTATATTCAATTTTTATTCGTGTATTGGTGTTTAATTTGGAAGTAAGATCGGGTTATAGGCTTTTATAGAAAGGATTGGGTGTTTGGATAGCCGAAAAAACTCGGGTTACTGAACAGTTTCCATTCGGCTACATCCAGACAAGCTGTAGATGTTGGATTGGGAAATTGATGAGATTGTTAGAAACTAGACGTCTTATGGAATGCGTGGCATTTTGAATCGTCAATATCAGATAAGTATTGGTTTAGTTATTAATTTTCGAAGGTTGGTCGGAAATAGAGCCGGAATTCAGGTTTAGTTAGATTAGGTGTTAAATTGTCAATTCTCTTTAGAATTTTATGAATTGGAAGGAAAGTAGAATTGAAAAATGTGTGGTTTTATAGGTTCTCCGATTTAGCAAGCGATATACAAGCAATTGCTAAGAACGTTAGGTAAGTAGTGTATGCATATACATTGCCCTGATGGGCCTACACCATGGGACAGTAAGGATGAGTTGTATGTTTTGCATGTTTTGTTTGAGTCATGCATCATGTTTTGAAAAGTGTAACGAAAATGAATTTGAGCATGGTATTATGTGCGAACGTGAAGTGTGACGCGTGGCAATGAGAATGATGTGTGTGTGGGCAGCTTTGGCCCCGTTGCTGGAAGAACCGGGGCGGTGGCAACGTGTCACGGGGAGGTGTGGCGAGTGAGTCCAGCCTCACCCTGAGATGGCTGCTGCGGTGTGTGTGTAGTGGTGAGCAACTCTGGCCCCGTTGCTGGAGAAACCAGGACGGTAGTGACGTGCCTAGGGAATGGTGTGTCGAGTGAGTCTAGCCTCATCCTGGGATGGTTGCTGTGTGGGGTGACGCGTGCGTGTGCAGCTTGTGGGCCTCGTTGCTAGAGAAACCAAGATAATGGCAACGTGGCAGGGGGCGATGTGGCGTGAGAGTACAGCCTCACCCTGGTGCTGCTGTACAACGCGACACAGGTGGTGACAACATGAGTGAGGATGTAGTGACTACATATGATAGGATTGTATTATCGGTTTTACGCTTCATATTCCACTACTTACTGAGTATTAGGTTTATGTTTTGTGTTCTGTGGTGTAGGTGCAGAGATTCGTATTAGTGAGTTCTGAGAGCTCAGCCAAGGCGAGTAGGCAGTTGGCGGCGTGTTACCATGTACCGACAGGTGGAGTTTGTTAGGGCGACCCAACCCGTGGCGAATGATTTTGGGGGAATGGTGAGTTTTGAAAGATGTACTTTTATGGAGTCCGTGTCAAATGTATAGGATTTGTGTATAAATTTTAATGTATAAGTGGGTTTTGAAAATTAATAGTCGGGATGATGTATAGTCGTATTTTGAAACTACTTGGGAGATTATGATTTTAAAAATCCCAGTTTTATTTCGTGGTTTAATTGATCGAAGTTTTTTTTCGTTCGTTTTCCTTTGAGTTAGAGGTTTTTTTTTTCTTTAGGCGGTTGGTGGAAGGTGTCGATCGGTATGCCTAGGTGTCGACTGAACTAAGCAAATGTCGACTGCAAGGGTCGACATATAGGGACAGAACCAAATTAGATGTCGACCTGTGTCTTTAGGTGTCGACCAGTTAGTGTAAAAGTGGTGAAAGTGTCGACCATGAGGTTTGACAGGTGTGGACTGTAACACCCCGTATTTTCACGGTACTGATTTTTGGGTTGTTGGGGCAATAAACGGCTGAGTTTCGGTCAGAATCGAGACCGGAGAATTTTTTTAGGTAACAGATTATTTCGAGGTTAATGGTGGGGAGAGAATTTTAGGAATCCGACCGGAAACGGATTTAATGACCGTTAGATTAAAATATTAAGGTGTGAAGGCAAAAAGCTAATTAATTTAATTATTATTTTAATAAATATTTTAAAAGAAAGGGAGAGGATCGGCCGAAGCTAACCCCCCCTCTTTTCTTTATTATCTCCTCCCCCATCCACCACGCGATTCTCTCCTACTCGCGATCCTTCAGCTGGCGTTTGTTGTTGCCTTATCCTCCATTTCAACAGTTTAAGGTATGTAAGTAGTTATGGTTCAATATTGGTTTAGCATTGGAGTTGAGGAGAAATTCGATGGATAGGAGATTTGGGGTTTTAGGGTTGGAGTGTTTATTGAGTGGAGTATCGGTTGTGATAGGTTATTGAGGATAAATGTGGCGGAGGAGTGAGGAAGTTAGCAAATTTGAGTGAGGAATTGAGAAGGTAGGATTTAAAACGCTAATACGGTATTGGCTGTGAATTTACGGCCTAGCTAAGGACCCTCATTTTAGAAACTTTTGGTAGATTAAACTAGGACACGATTGGAGCGTTTAGCCACTGGAATCATGTGATTTTGACAACCGATGTAAAAGTTATGCGCGTCGGAAGTTGGGTTGGTTTTGGAGCCGAATAGATTAGTGAGCAATTTCGGTGAGTGCGCGGAGTGTTAAGCTAGTGTGGTGATTTTAGTGCGTAAGTAGAGTAGTGAGATGAATATTGACAGGAAGATGGTTTTGTTATAGGTTGAGCAAGTTTCGGGTGATACGAGCACCACTGAAAAGCTAGCATGCCAAGTAAGTAGTGTATCCATGTGTTTTGCCCAGGTGGGCCAACACCGAGGAACGATTGATTTGAGTTGGTTGATTGTGATGTGCATGTGTTTCGTGTGACATGCATCATGTTTTTGAAACGAGAACGAAAATGAATTTGTGCATGGATTTATGTGCGAGTGTGAAATGCGAGGTGTGGCGAGGACGACGGGTGTGTGGGAAGCTAGGCCCCGTTGCCAGAAAAATCGGGACGGTGGCGACGTACCAGGGCGCGGTGTGGCGAGTGTGTCCAGCCTCATCCTGGGATAGCTCCCGCGGTGCGCGTGTAGTGGTGTGCAACTATGGCCTCGTTGCTGGAGGAACCGAGATGATGGCGACGTGGCAGGGGGTGGTGTGGCGAGTGCGTTCAGCCTCACCCTGGAAAGGTTGTGATGCGTAGAGTGACGTGTGGGTACGGATTGAGGGCCTCGTTGCTGGAGAAACTGGGACGATGGCGACGTGCCAGAGTGTGAGGTGGTGAGAGAGTCCAGTCTCATCATGGTACGGCCGTACCACGTAGCACGAGCTGTGACAACCTGAGTGAGAACGTAGATATCACATGTGATAGGATTACACTGTTGTTTTACATTTCATATTGCACTGCTTATTGAGCGTTAGGCTTATGTTGTGTGTTCCGTGGTATAGGTGCAGAGATCCCTGAGGGTGAGTTTCCGGAGCCTAGACAGGACGAGTAGATGGTTGGTGGCGTATTACCCTGTGCTGGCAGGTGGAGTTTGTCAAGGCGAATCAACCCGTGGGGCAAGGCGAGATGATATCCTTTGTGGTGAGTTTTGTTGAGTCTATGACGAGTGTATAGGTTTTGATGCTTAGATGAGTTTGGGTGTCCGTAATCGGGATTGATGTATAGACGCATTTTTGAACTATTTGAAAGAGTTTAAGTGTATGCATGAGGTTACGATCGGTAGTTTTAACTCGAGTAAGTTTTTCGAGTCCATTTTCTTTTGGAATAGCTGTTATTTTGGGTTGCTGGTGTGAAGTGTCGACCGAAGTCCATAGGTGTCGACCAGTCAGTGTAAATTGGAGGGTGAGTGTCAACCGCGGGGTTCGACCGACGCAGGCAGAGAAAAACTAGGTGTCGACCGGCGACTGTGGGTGTCGATCGGTTGGTACAAATTCAATGAGAGTGTCGACTGCGGGGGTCGACCTGAGCGGGCAGAGAAGGTCAAAGTGTCGACCTGCGTAAGCAAGTGTCGACCACTGGGCGAGCTGAACGTAGAAGTGTCAACTGGTGACTTCTAGTGTCGACCGACGTGAAGACCTGAGGGGAACGTGATGTCGACCAGCGTTTGCCAGTGTCGATCTATGGAAACCCGAGACGACTCAGGTGTCGACCGGCGATTTCAAGTGTCGACCGGTCTTTGTATTTCTATGTTAAAAAAGTGAAGTTTATTTAAACCGATTTTAAATGGATTTCTGCTGCGACTTTCTTAAATGTTTTTAGGGCGTCGTTTTGAGTGAAAGAACAGAAGATTTTAAATTTTTACGAATTTTGTCAGGGTGAGAAGCGAGAGTACGGGTTGCGACCTGAGTCCGAGGATGACTCGGGGGCGTCAAAGATGTGGTATTAGAGTAGTAAATGTACCGGAAACGGGTAGGTTTTTGGGGCGTTACATGGACAGAGAGGATTAATGTGTCGACAGCTCTGTGTGATGAACGTAGAGTGTCGACTATGAGGTTCCGCTGGTGCGGGCAAAGGCGATTAAAGTGTCGACTTGTGGAGACAGATGTAGATCGCTCTGTGAGATGAATGTAGAAGTGTCGACCGCAAGGTTTGATCGGGACGGACAGAGAGGATCAGGGCGTCGATCGCTGCAAGTAAGTGTCGACCTATGCAAACAGAGGCGACCAAGGTGCCGACCTATCTATGTAGGTGTCGACCCTTGGGTGCAGAAAGGGTTAGGTGTCGACCGGTATTTACAGGGGTCGACCAGTTTCTATTTATCGGTTTTAAAACTTAAAGAAACAAAAAAATAAATGTGTTTTTTTTATGATGAGTCATCCACGTAGGTGTCGTTTCCGCTGCGTAAGTCTTCATAAAACATTTTCAAGCAAAAATTAAATTTTGATACAAATTGGGTGTGAGGGAGAGACGGGTTGTTCGGTATGGTATCGGAGTGAACCGGGAACAAGAGTGGTTCTCGGGGTGTCGCTGTCGGGGCGCTACACTGTGTTTTAATCTTTAACTGATAATATCCTTATCGTGCGTCAATCTTTGAAAACACCCATGCACCTAGTAGTTGATCGAATAGATCATCAATCTTTGGCAAAGGATACTTATTCTTTATTGTCAGCTTATTCAATTTTTCGTAATCGATGCAGATTCTCATCGATCCATCCTTCTTTTCAATAAAAAGAACGGGCGCTTCCCAAGATGAAAATATAGGGCGTATAAAACCCTTGTCCACTAGTTCCGTCACTTGTGCTTTCAACTCTTTTATTTTAGCTGGTGCCATATGATACGAATTCTTTGATACATGTGCAGTTCATAAATACACATCAATAACGAATTCGATTTCTTTATCAGGGGGCAAACCAGGTAAATCATCAAGAAAAATCTCCGAGAAATTATGAACAACTGGCAAATTGGAAAATTTTGCTTCACCCTATCTCCCCGTATCAACAATACTGGTAAGAAATCTCATACATCCACTTTTTAATAATTGCTAGGCTATAAGGGATGACATTATAGGTTTGGTATTTGTATTGTTTACTACTTGGAAAGAAAACTTCTCTCCATTTAGTGGTTGGAAACAAACTGTTTTTGATTTACAATCAATAGTGGCAAAATGCCTAAATAGTCAGTGTACTCCAAAAATAACATCATATGTAACGCCTCGAGAACCCACACGTTCCCGGTGCGCTACAGTACGTATACACACTATGACATACAGAGACTTGACGCGAACTCACTTAATTTTATACCACTTTCATTTATCAAAACATATTCAAAATAACATTTGTGAATATATAAAAATTTGACTCGATTCGAAAACAACTCGCGCCCCGAACAGGAAACACGAAATCCTCAATATAAAATATGCAGCGGAAAAGATAATTGAAAGTAGTTTTAAGAATAAGTCAACAAAACTTGAAATTTCTATGACGAAGTCCATCACACACACTGAACTACACAAATTCGGTGCCACGCACCCACGTCCCCACTCCGGCGCCCCGCGCGCACCCTTTAGGTGCCGCGCTCGCCAAGTCAACATCACCGCATCACGCGCACGCTCGCAGCGCCGCGTGCCCCACGTACCCTGCTTCCGTACAGCATGTCCGCACGCAAGCCCTCACCTTGACGCCCACAACCTGTGCGCACCCGCAAGGCTGCGTGCCCTGCGCACCTGCGATTACGCCGCACTCCCACGCTCATTCACACTCCTTTAGTACCTCACTGTACACACCCCGACCTATTCCATACCCTCTCGACTCCCAACCTTTCTCCCGAAATTTTGACAGAGTAACGCCTAAAAATTGGCTATCCCAAAAAAATAAAATCCTGCACACAGTTCGCTAGAAAACTAGAAATATCTATCCGTCAACCATCCAGAGAAAACTCCATAATCAAATGGAAGTTTAAAGACAACAAATACATCAACTACAAATGACGAAAATCCCAAGTACAGAGCATTACCAAGCTCCAACATGTAAAGTATATGCGTACGTCACCAGAATCACACATACTCCATAAATCCCTATACAACTGATGGCTATACAACTCGTCTAATCAACTGTACATCGACACAACAAAAGAAAATACCCGCAAAAGAATCAAGCCACCACCTACCATTCCCACGGGTTGGGTCGTCCTAACAAAATCGGCCGTCCGGTGCGTCGGTTACATACCGCCAACCGTTCTATGCCTCAGGATTAGTCTCTCGATGCTCACCAGCAATATCGTCAGCACCTACACCATAGAACACATATCATAATCCTAACGCTCAGTAAGTAATGCGATATGAAAGTAAAAACCGACAATGCAAATCCTATCACATGCAGACTCTACACTCACAATCATGTTGTCACATCTGTGACGCGTAGTGTAACCGCACCAGGGTAATAAGGAACCTAGCGACACCCTAGACCTTAGCACGTCGCCACCGTCCCGGACTCCCCAGCAACGAGGCCCATAAGTTACACACACGCATCACCACACAGCAACCACATCAGTGTGAGGGTGTACCTCGCGCCACTCTACAACGTCGCCCTCGTCCAAGCTTCCCCAGCAACGGGGTCACAGTTGCCACACACATGTTTCGCGATAGCCCAACCGGTGCACTCCTTGACCGGAATCCGCGACTGGTGTTGCACCGGCCCAAACATTAGTAGGATCCGTGGTACTACTATCCACCATCCTCATCGTCAACACATACACACCTCGTGACGGCCCAGCCAGCCCACTCCTCGAAGGAAATTCGCGGATGGTTATGTACCGGCCCACACACTAGAAGGATCCGCGGTACCACCGCCACGCGTCTCACCACTTACTCAAAATATGCTCAAAACCATTTTCGTTCCCTTTTTAAAAAATGATGCATGTCAAACAATACGCATGCACACCACAATCAATCACATAAATCCTAAAGTTCTACGGTGCAGGCCTACTTGGGGAAAACGCATGCATGCACTACTTACTTGGCGTACTAAGCTCACTCGACGCACAGCTTCGCCAAAAAATTCCTCAACCTGAAACACAAACAATCACTCATCAATCTTTGCTTCAAAACTCACCAAATAAGCTAAAATAATATCACTTAACTAAACCTATGAAATTCCAACCAAAACGAGTCACTAATTCGGTTCGGTCGAAAACTAGCCTAAACTTCGGATGTGCATAATTTTTGCGTCCTTTATCAGAATCAAACGATTTAAGTGGCTAAATGTTTCATTAGGAATCTAGTTTAACATACTAAGACGGATTTTAAAACGGTAAGTCGCAGATAGGTGAAAAACACTAAAAACTGAATCTGCCATTTTTATCCAAATTTCACATTTTCGTTTCTTTCAACCAAAACTCACTTAAAACAAGCTTTACGCATTAAAAGCAGCCATGCAAATATCATACGTTACAATTCTACGAAAAACGCTCACTAATTTGATTCGGTCCAAAATTTGACATAAACTTCCAACGCGCATAATTTTTGCGTTGGATATCAGAATCGAACGATTCCAGCGGCAAAACGTTCGTCTAACAACATATTTTAACCCACAAAACCGAATTGAAAACAATCAACCGAAACCAGGCCAAGACGGCTAAAAGTAGAATCTGCTCTTACACAAAACAAAAATCTGATTTTGATTTCAATTCAAATTCTAAAATTTCTATATACAGTCAGCCACATTCCACATCAATTCAGCATAATCTGAACTAAAATCAGAAAATTCGAGCTTGAACTCGAATTCCGGCTCAACCTTTACTCGGCCCTTTTTCCTCCCCCACAGGACACTCACTGTTTGTTCTCTAAGCACTCACATTCATAGCCTAAATAGACCCCTATACCGAGCCAAACCCTAAAAAAAAACTAGAAAGACTCGAGCTCTCACGGTCGGTTGACAAGAGCCGAAACAGGGGAGGAGTTACCTGTGGTTTTTAGCTCAGGAAGAACCACACCCGCGCTTCCACTTTAGCTCGCCAGAACACTCCGCGCACCGGCGTCTCACCCTTGGTGATCGATGGTCGGAAATTCCCTCCCGATCGCTCTCTCTCTCTCGCGTCTCCCTCTGCTCTCGGGCGTAAAAGTGTAACAGCCGAATGGCTTCTCCCGAAGTCATTCGGTTGTTATATTTATTTTTATAATAAAAAAATTACCAAATTGCCCTCACGTGTTTTTATCGTCCATAACTTCGTTAAATTCTCGTCCTCCCGATTTTAAAATTTTGAAAACAATCACAAAAGTAGACTCCGAGTTCTATAACTTAAATTACCCGTTAAAATATTTCCCGAAACCCCAACCAAGATTAAATTAAAAATTTTAGAAATTAGATTTAAAATATAAAATTTTCCAGGTTATTACATCCCCCCACCTTATAAGAATTTTGTCACCAAAATTTACGTACCGAATAAGTTGGGATACTGACGCTCCATGTCTTTACGCCACTCCCAAGTAGTCTTTTTCACACTATGATTGCGCCACAACTCCTTGACCAAAGGGATATACTTGTTCCACAGCACATTCACAGCAGATCCTAAGATCCTCACTGGCTTCTACTCGTAGGACAGCGTCGGCTAGATCTCTATATCCTGTTGTGGCACTACCTGAGAGAGATCGCACATACACTTCCTCAGCATCGAGACATGGAAAACATCATGGATGACATCCATCGACGAAGGCAACTGAAGCTGGTACGCAGTTCTCCCAATCCGCATGGCAATCAGGAATGGTCCCACAAACCGAGGATTGAGCTTCTCTCGCTTTCCGAACCTCACCACTCCCTTGAATGGCGAGATCTTCAGAAATACCTCGTCGCCCTCACTAAACTCCAACTCCCGATGCCTCTGGTCTGCATAACTCTTGTGTCGACTCTGAGCTGCTTCAATCCTCTTCCGTATCACGACAATCTTGTCGACAGTCTGCTATAAAATCTCGGGACCTATCAATCGGGCCTCTCCAACCTCATCCTAATTCAATGGTGACCTGCACTTCTTTCCGTAGAGGGCCTCGTACGGCGCCATACCAATGGTGGACTGGAAGCTGTTATTATATGAGAACTCCATTAACGGTAAGAACTTACTCCAAGCCGCCTGAAACTCCAACACACGGGGCCTTGAGCATATCCTCCAGAATCTGTATAGTCCGCTCAGACTGCCAGTCGGTCTGAGGATGAAAGGTCGTACTAAAATCTAACCTGGTGCCCATGGCCTTATGCAGACTACTCCAAAACGTGGACGTGAATCTGGGGTCTCGATCTGAAACAATCGACACTGGAATCCCATGAAGTCTGACTATCTCCTGAATATATAACTAGGCAAACTGATCCATGGTATAAGTCATCCTCACAGGCAAGAAGTGAGACGACTTTGTCAACCTGTCGATAATCACCCAGATAGCATCATGTCCCTTGGTAGTCCTCAGCAGACCGACCAAAAAATTCATAGTAATCCGCTCCCACTTCCACTCCGGTATTGACAATAGTTGGAGCATCCCAGACGGTCGCTGATGTTCTGCCTTCACCTGTTGGCAGACTACACAAGTCTCAACATACTCGGCCACCGCTCGCTTCATGTTAGGTCACCAATAGTGCTGCTTTATATCTCTGTACATCTTAGTGCTTCCGAGATGGACAGAGAAATGAGATGAATGTGCCTCTGATAATATCTACTTCCTCAGCTCCTCATACTTCGGGACGTACCACCTATCCCGAAACTTTAGAATCTCATCCTCTGAATAGCTGAACTCAGAATTAGGCCTAGCCTCCATACTCGCCTTCAGCTCGCTACACTCCGAGTCAGTCTCCTGGGCCTGCCTAATCCTATCCAGAATAGTCGGCATCAGCGATAGGGCCGAAAGAGTGGTTGGCAGATCAGAAACTACCTCCAGGCCAAAACTCTACATCTGTGTCATCAACTCAATAGGCCCTATGGAAGTCATGGCAGAAGTCGAAGCTGTCACCAGGCTCAAGGCATCCGCCACCAGATTTGCCTTTCCCGGGTGGTACTTGATCTCCACATTGTAATCCTTAACTAGCTCGAGCCATCTCCTCTGTCTCAAATTCAGCTCCTTCTGCGTGAAAATGTACCTCAAGCTCTGATGGTATGAGTAAATCTCGCACTGATGCCCATAAAGGTAATGCCTCCGAATCTTGAGTGCAAATACAACAGCCGCCAGCTCCAAATCGTGATTGGGATAATTCTGCTCGTAAGTCTTCAACTGCCTGTATGTATAGGCAATGACTCTCCCACCCTGCATCAAAACACACCCCAAACCAATCCTGGAGGCGTCACAATAAATGCAGAACTTCTCTCCTTCCACGGGCAGCGTCAGTATAGGAGTCGTAGTCAATCTCTGCTTCAATGTCTGAAAGTTGTCCTCACACCTGTCGGTGCATTCACACTTCGCATTCTTTCTGGTCAGTCGGGTCAAGGGAGCCGAGATCTTAGAGAACCCCTCAATAAATCTCCAATAATATCCAGTCAACCCTAAAAAACTGCGTATCTCGCTAGCACTGATCGACCGTGGCCACTCCTTTACAACCTGAACTTTCACCGGATCGACTAAAATACCCTCAGAGGAAATAACATGCCCCAAGAAGTGAATTCTGTCCAACCAAAACTCGTACTTCGAGAACTTAGCGTACAGCTGATGCTGACTCAGAATAGTCAATACGGTCCTCAAGTGCTCCCTGTGCTCCTTCTCACTCCTCGAATAAATCAGGATGTCATCGATAAACACGATCACAAACTTGTCCAGGTACTCCCTGAACACCCAGTGCATCAGATCCATAAATGCTACAGGGGCATTGGTCAACCCGAAGGACATAACCAGGAACTCAAAATGCCTGTACCTCGTTCTGAAGGTCGTCTTCGGTACATCCTCTCCCTTGACCTTCAACTGATGATAGCCGAACCTCAGGTCGATCTTAGAAAACACTCAGACACCCTGTAACTGATCAAACAAATCGTCAATCCTCGGCAATGGATACCTGTTCTTCACTGTCAACTTATTCAGCTTCCGATAGTCAATACACATATGTAGGGATCCGTCCTTCTTTTTGACGAATAGAACTGGCGCGCCCCAAGGTGAAAAACTAGGGCCTATAAAGCCCTTGTCCATCAGTTCCTCTAACTGAGCTTTCAGCTCCTTAAGTTCGGTAGGTGCTAACCATTACGGGTTCTTGCACACCGGCTTGGCACCTGGGAAACATCTTTCTCAAATTCAATCTCCCTGTCAGGGGACAACCCTGGCAAATCATCACGAAACACCTCCAGGAACTCCTACACAACAAGGATATCCTGTAACTGAGTATCACCCTGTGACTGTGCATCCCCAACACTTGCCAAAAAACCCTGACAACTCTTATCCAACAACCGTGGAGTTTGACGAGAAAAGATAGCAGAAATCCTGGCAAGACTTTTACCTGCTTTGAATGTGTAGCTTTCTCTGCCCTGGGGCCGAAAATGAACCTCTCTGGTCCTGCAGTCAATTTTCGCATGATGTCTGAACAGGCAGTCCATTCCCAAGATCACCTCATAGTCGGTCATATGTAGTATGATTAGCTCGGCATATAACTTATTTTTCCCCACTGTCACCACATTGCCCCGCACCACCTGTTATGAATACAAATGTTCCCCTCATGGCAAGGTCACATCATAATGTTGCCCGGCGGGACTGAACTCCAAATTTACCTTAACAACGAAACCCGTCGACACAAACGAGTGCGTAGCGCCCGTATCAATCAAGGTATAAGCTGCCACACCATAAACAAAAATGTTACCTGCAATCACCGATGGCTGGGCAATATCACCTGGTTCAAAAAGGGGGAAAACCCTTAGTGCAACTCTCACTGACGTCTTGCTCGTAGCTGGGCATCCGTTGGCAAAGTGTCCCACCTCATTGCAATTGAAGCAACGGTTCTCACGCGGCTTCTGGCACTCTCTAGACATGTGGCCCACATCGCCACAGTTATAACACCGCTCTGGGCCCACTCTACACTCGCCCGGGTGGCTCCTCTGACACTTTGGGCACACTGGAAACTGTCCCGACCCCTGCGGCCTCTTGGTGCTCCCCTAGCTGTAGGAACTGTCACTAGGTCTCTTCAGGCCTTTCTGCATGGACGCCCCATCTCCGCTCGACTGTGGCAGCGACTCTCTAAATGATCTTCGAGGCTGCTCCTTGGGTACCTCCATATAACTAGGAAGCTTCGCCCGAGCCTCCTCAATGTCCAGGGCCTTCGCTACCACCTCCTCGTATGGCATGCCTCGAGTCCCCGCAATCCGCATACCCATATAGATATTCGGTTTCAGGCCCTGCACAAACTGATGTACCTTATTCTCATCGAGGCTCACCAAATGCCCTGCAAACCGCGACAAGGCCTCAAACAATCGTACATACTAGGCCACAGTGCCGATCTGCCTTAACTGCGTAAACTCCACCATCTTCTGTGTCTTGACAGAATGGTTGAAATACTTACAAAAAAACACCAGCCTAAACTCCTCCCAGGTCATGTTCTCCACATCTCTCATGGCCACTACAGTATCGTACTAATGGCTTGCATCCTTGACCAGATAGAATGCCGCACTAGAAACCTTGCCCTGCTTCTGCTTCTCCACCTTGGCAAAACCCATCATCCTCTCCATGCTCCGTATCCACTCCGTATCCACTCCTTAGCACTGAGAGGATCCAGAGATGACCCGTCAAAAGTCGGGGGTCTAAGTCTATACAGCCTATCACCCCCTGGGCACTAGACTGACCCTGGTCGTCCTTACTCATAAATCTTTGCAGCTGCTGAGAGTGGCAGTGGACTAACTCGGTCAGCTGCCGGACGGTATCATCCATATCGCTCACAGCTCTAGGCGCCTCTCGTCGTGGTCGACCTCTACCTCTTCCCTCTCCTGACATTTTCTACCTTTAACATATACAAAACTCATATTAGTATTATAACAAATTTAAATATAAACACTTACAGTTGGTGGAGTGCTCCCGTGCAGCGGCTGGCGTGTTAGGTAATCCTCTGAACGTCGTCGACCCCGTGGCTCTGATACCATATCTGTATCGCCCCAAGAACCCACACGTTCCCGGTGCGCTGCAGTACGTCTACACACTATGACATACAGAGAATTGACGCGAGCTCACTTAATTTTATACCACTTTTATTTCTCAAAACATATTCAAAAGAACATTTGTGAATATATAAAAATTTGACTCAATTCGAAAACAACTCGCGCCCCGAAGAGGGAACACGAAATCCTCAATATAAAATACGCAGCGGAAAAGATAATTGAAAGTAGTTTCAAGAATAAGTCAACAAAACTTGAAATTTCTAGGATGAAGTCCATCACACACACTGAACTACCCAAATTCGGTGCCACGCGCCCACGTCCTCACTCCGGCCCCCCGCGGGCACCCTCTGGGTGTCGCGCGCGCCAAGTCAACATCACCGCGTCACGCGCACGCTCGTAGCGCCGCGTGCCCCAAGCACCCCGCCTCCGTACAGCACGTCCGCACATACGCTCTCACCCGACGCAGCTCAACCTGTGCGCACCCGCAGGGCCGCGTGTCCCATGCACCTGCGATCACGCCGCACTCCCGCGCTCATCCACACTCCTCTAGTACCTCACTGTACACACCTTGACTTTTTCCATACCCTCTCGACTCCTAACCTTTCTCCCGAAATTTCAGCAGAGTAACGGCTAAAAACTACCTATCCCAAAAAAAAAACAAAACCCTGCACACATTTCACCAGAAAACTAGAAATATCTATCCATCAACCATCCAGAGAAAACTCCATAATCAAATCGAAGTTGAAAGACAACAAATCCATCAACTACAAATGAAGAAAATCCCCAGTACAGAGCATTACCAAGCTTCTACATGTAAAGTATACGCGTACGTCACTAGAATCACACGCATTCCATAAATCTCTATACAACTGACGGCTATACAACTCGTATAATCAACTGTATATTGACTCAGCAAAAGAAAATACCCGCAAAAGAATCAAGTCACCACCTACCATTCCCACGGGTCGGGTCGCCCTAACAAAATCAGCCGTCCGGTGCCTCGGTCGTACGCCGCCAACCGTCCTATGCCTCAAGACTAGGCTCTCGAGGCTCACCAGCAATATCGTCAGCACCTACACCATTGAACTCACATCATAAGCCTAACGCTGAGTAACTAATGCGATATGAAAGTAAAAACTGACAATGCAAATCCTATCACATGCAGTCTCTACATTCACACTCATGTTGTCAAATCTGTTACACGTAGTGCAGCCACACCAGGGTGAGGAGGAACCTCACGCCACCCTACACCCTGACACGTCGCCACCGTCCCGGACTCTCCAGCAACGAGGCCCACTACTCGAGTGGCCCGCTGGCCCACTACTCGAGAAAAATCCGCGGTTGGTTACGTACTGGCTCACACACTAGCAGGATCCGCGGTACCACCGCCACGCGTCTCACCACTTACTCAAAATATGCTCAAAACCACTTTCGTTCTCTTTTTAAAAAATGATGCATGTCAAACAATATGCACGCACACCACAATGAATCACATAAATCCTAAAGTTATACGGTGTAGGCCCACTTGGGCAAAACGCATGCATGCACTACTTACCTGGCGTCTTAATCTCACTCAACGCATAGCTTCGCCAAAAAATGTCTCAACCTAAAACACAAACAATCACTCTTCAATCTTCCCTTCAAAACTCACAAAATAAGCTAAAATAATTTCCCTTAACTAAACCCATAAAATTCCAACAAAAATGAGTCGCTAATTCGGTTCGGACATGCATAACTTTTGCGTAACGTTTGCGTAACTTTTGTAGGAATCGAATGATTCAAGTGGCTAAACGTTCTCTTAGGAACCTAGTTTAACATACAAAGACGGATTTTAAAATGATAAGCCGTAGATAGGTGAAAAACACCAAAAACCGAATCTACCATTTTTATCCAAATTTCACATTGTCGTTTCCTTCAACCAAAACTCACTCAAAACTAGCTTTGCGCATTAAAAATAGCCATGCAAATATCATGCGTCACAATTCTACGAAAAACGCTCACTAATTTGATTCGGTGCAAAATTTGACATAAACTTCCGACGCGCATAACTTTTGCGTCGGATATCAGAATCGAATGATTCCAGTGGCCAAACGTTTATCTAACAACCTATTTTAACCCACGAAAAATGATCAACCAAAACCAGGCCAAGACGGCCAAAAAAAGAATCTGCTCTTACACAAAACAAACCAGGCCAAGACGGCCAAAAAAAGAATCTGCTCTTACACAAAACAAAAATCCGATTTTGATTTCAATTTAAATTCCAAAATTTCTATATACAGTCAGCTACATTCCACATCAATTCTACATAATCTGAACTAAAATCGGAAAATTTGAGCTTGAACTCGAATTCTGGCTCAACCTCTACTCGGCCCTTTTTCCTCCCCCACCTGACACTCACTGTCCGTTCTCTAAGCACTCACATTCACAGCCTAAATCGACCCCTATACCGAGCTAAACCCTCGAAAAAAAAACTGGAAAGATTCGAGCTCTCATGCTCAGTTGACAAGAGCCGAAACAGGGGAGGAGTTACCTGTTGTTTTCAGCTCGGGAAGAACCGCACCCGCGCCTCCACTTCAGCTCGCCGGAACACTCCGCGCACCGGCATCTCACCCTTGGCAATCAATGGTCGGAACTCTCTCCCGATCGCTCTCTCTCTCTCTCTCTCGCGTCTCCCTCTGATCTCAGGCGTAAAAGTGTAAGAGCTGAATGGCTTCTCCTGAAGCCATTCGGTTGTTACATTTATTTTTTTCTTTTTTTTTATAATAAAAAAATTACCAAATTGCCCTCACGTGTTTTTATCGTCTGTAACTTTGTTAAATTCTCGTCTTCCCAACTTTAAAATTTCAAAAACCATCACAAAAGTAGACTCCGAGTTTTATAACTTAAATTAGCCGTTAAAATATTTCTCGAAACCCTAACCGAGATTAAATTAAAAATTTTAGAAATTAGATTTAAAATCCAAAATTTTCCGGGTTATTACATCATACCCCTTCATATCCATAACTATAAGATCAACATGCAATTTAATATCATTAATAGAAACGACACAGTCATGCACAACATAGGTAGAGTGCAAACATTTCCTAGATGATGACATGACATCATAAGAATGTTCAGCCATCCTCGATAAGCAGTTTATCTTAACCTCAAAAGCATATGCAATGAATGAATACGTAGCACCCAAGTCTATCAACGTATAAGCAGTTACATTACCGATAAAATTGTACCTGATAACATAGAAGACTGATCTTCACCTTTAGGTTCTACGAGGGCGAAAACTCTTGGTGCCACATTCGCTTTTGTCTGACTCTTATTCTACATTGAACAATTCTTAATAAAATTGCCAGCTCCATTACATTTATAACACTGGTCCGAACCAACTCTACATTCACCAAGATGGTGCCTTTGACACTTTAGACACTGAGGATACTGTGGAGGTTCTTGAACTCGTTTCTCTTTTCCTGGATCATTCTTTCAATCATTAGGCGCCTTCGTCCTTCTTTGTTGTTGTTGTTGCTATCCTCTGTTTTGTTGTTGTTGAGGCTGAACCTCCTTAAAGAATATCCTGGTAGACTCCTTTTGTTTGTAAAATTTCTATTCTACCTCTTCCACTTCCAGGGCTTTGGCTACCACTTTTGAATAAGGAACGTTTTAGGTTCCCACTATTTTCACTCCTCTATAAAGTTCCACCTTTAGGCCTTGCACAAATTGTTGAATCTTATTCTCATTGCTACTCACTAGATAAACAACAAATTTTGATAAAGACTCAAACTGTCGGACATATTCTGACACTGAGCCAATTTGATGTAATTGGACAAACTTCCCCATCTTGTTTGTTCAAATAGTACGGCTGAAATACTTGTCATAGAACACCTCCTTAAACTATTCCCTCAACATTTCCCTTACATCAGTTGTGGTCTTTATGGTGTCCCACCAATATCTCGCATTCTTTGCGAGGTGAAATATAACACAAGAGATTTTTTCTCCCTCTTCCACCTTGGCATAATTGAACATGTCCTCCAAAGTTCGGATCCACTCCTCAGCATAAGTGGGATCCATAGCCTGTCCATCAAATGTTGGAGGTCGTAGTCGACGGAACCTATCAACACTTTGATTATTGGAAGCACTGGAGCAAAAATTCCCGTGCTCCTCTCTGTTCATAAATGTAACGTCCCTAAACACTATTCTTAAAAATCTCGTAACAATTTTCTCTTTCTCTTTTCTTTTTATTCGTAGCTTTAAAACAACATCGTGTAAAAACATTAAACCGTTTACAGCAGAAAAACATTCCCTGCGTTCAAGTATATTACAAGGTAAACTGAATTTCAAGTGTTGAAAATAGTAAAACAGAGGTTTCGGTCGACACTTGTGAAGACAGGTCAACACCTCATTCCTCTCTATTTACATTGTTCGACACCTGCGCAGACAGGTCGAGACCTCATTCCTCTCTATTTACATCAGTCGACACCTACAAAGACAGGTTGACACCTCTTACAAAGATAGGTCGGCTCTTACTAAGATAGGTCGACACTTCATTTCTCTCTGTTTGCATCGGTCGACACCTGCAAAGACAGGTCGACACCTCTTACAAGATAGGTCGACTCTTACTAAGATAGGTCGCACCTCATTCCTCTTTGCTTGCATGGGTCGACACTTGCAAAGACTGGTCGACACTTCTTACAAGATAGGTTGACCCTTACTAAGATATGTTGACACCTTATTACTCTTTGTTTGCATGGGTCGATCTTGATGGTCGACCCTTGCTAAGATAGGTCGACCCATGCCAGTATCGGTTGACACTTTAACATCAGGAAACTTAACTAAAACTTTCTCAAAATGACTGTAACCATCTTAAACTTTCTAACGGACACCTACAACATACCTAACTCCTAATTCACGTTTTTTTTTAATAAAAACGGACAGCATGCCCCTATATTTACCATTAAACCGAGTCCACCTGTCCAAAACATTCAATATGTCTTTAAATATAAAACCATTTAATAAGACTCCTACATTTCTTCTATCAACACATTTAAAATAATTCAAAACCTAAATACCTAACCATATTTCCCAAAACCTCTGTACATTACCCCAAAATATGTTCACAAAGCCCACAGGTCAATCACGCTCCAACAGCCATAAGCGCCCTGCCATGGCCATCTTTCTTCAACGACGTCACTCGTCAGGTTGAGGTAAAACGCCCTCACCTCCTTCTAAATCACCTACTCCACAGAAACATCTATGAGTTAAAGGCTCAGCAAGTCAATAGCATGCCGTGCATATGCAGTTTATAAAATATGCAGTCATTTCGTTACATAGCGGGATGTCACCGGAGGTTTACTCTCACTAGATAGAGAAGGCACGTCAAGCGGTTAGACAGCCTTCTCCATCTACTGAGGGGAAAACATGCTCCACCTACGGGATAACCATGTCTGAACCCCACCCCGACATGACTATGATTATGTGCATTCATATCTTTTCATTAGTTCATTTCTTTTCATAAGACATGTGTAGAAATTCGTTTTCATGCTATTTTTGAAAAAACATGATGCATGAACAGTTTATAATACTTGAACTTATAAAAAGAATAGAGAACAATCAATGGAAACATAAAAGACATTCTATAACTTAAACAACCTAACTACCCGTCTAATTTATACTAAAACAATCTAAATCATTAAATCTTCGAAAACAGAATTTCTTAAGGTGTAGGCCAAATCGGCTACGAAAATCACGAAGACTTACCTCGGGTCCTTTGCAATTAAACTTGGAGTCCGTTTGCTTTAACTGTGAAAATCAACAACCTAACAAAACAACAAATTGAAGCACTTAATGTAATGTCCCTTAATGTTGTTCCTAAAAATTTCGTAAAAATTTTTCTTTTATTCTGTTTTATTTATTCAAAACCTTTAAAACAACATCGTATAAAACATTAAACCGTTTATAGCAGAATAACAGTCTTTTCGTGGAAGCCTAGTATAAGGTAAACTTAATTTCAAGGGTTGAAAATAGTAAAACAGGGGTTTCGGTCGACACTTGTGAAGACAGGTCGATACCTCGTTGCTCTTTGTTTTACATCGGTCGACACCTTCAAAGACTGGTCGATACCTACTTGCTCTCTATTCTACATCGGCCAACACCTGTAAAGACAGGTCAACACCTTTTACAAAATTGGTTGACTTTTACTACGATAGGTCGACACTTTATTGCTCTCTGTTTAACATCGGTTGACACCTTTTACAAAATTGGTCGACCCTTACTAAGATAGGTCGACACTTCATTGCTCTTTGTTTGACATTGGTCGACACTTGCAAAGACAGGTCGAGACCTTTTACAAAATTGGTCGACCCTTACTATGATAGGTCGACACTTCATTGCTCTCTGTTTGACATCGGTCGACACTTGAAAAGACAGGTCGACACCTTTTACAAAATTGGTCGACCCTTACTATGATAGGTCGACACTTCATTACCAGAAAACTAAATGAAAATTCTCTAAGAATGACTGTAACCATCATAAACTTTCTAACGGACACCTATAGCATACTTAACTCCCAATTTCACATTTCTTTATAAAAAGGGGCAGCATGCCCTTCCATTTACCGTTAAGCTGGTTCACCTATTCAAAACATCCAACATGTATTTATACACAAAACCATTTAATACGGTTGCTAAACTTCTTCTATCAACACATTTTAAAACAATTTAAAACCTAAACATTTAACCATACTTTACAATCCCCTATACATTATCCCAAAAAACCTTCACATGGCCCATGGTTCAATCACGGTCGACAGCCACAAGCCCTCTCCCACGACCATTCTTCTTCAACTGCGTCACTCGTCAGGTTTAGGTAGAATGTCATCACCTTCTTCTAAATCACCTACATCACAGAGACATCTATGAGCTAAATGGCTCAGCAAAATCAACGTAAATATAAATGCATGCTGTGCATATGAAGTTCATAAAACATGCAGTCATTTCATTTCATTTCGTTACATAGCGGGATGTCACCAAAGGTTTACTCTCACCAGATAAGGAAGACACATTAAGCGGTTAGACAACCTTCTTCATCTACCAGGGAGAAAACATGCTCCACCTACGGGACAGCCATATATCTGAATCCCACCTCGACATGACTGAGATTACATGCATTCATTTCTTTTTATTAGTTCATTTCTTTTCATAAAATATGTGCAGAAAATTTGTTTTCATGACATTTTTAAACAAACGTGATGCATGAACAGTTCATAATACTTAAACTTATAAAAACATATAAAACAATCCATGTAAACAAAAAAGACATTTTATAATTAAACGACCTAACTACCCATCCAATTTACATTAACACAATCTAAATCCTCAAATCCTTGAAAACGAAATCTCTTGTGGTGTAGGCCAAATCGGCCAAGCCAATCACGAAGACTTACCTCGGGTACTTTGCAATTTAACTTGGAGTTTGTTTGCTTTAACCGTGGAAATCAAACAACCTAACAAAACATCAAATTGAAACACTTAACATACACAAAAGAAACTCTCAGATTTTCTTGTAACAGTTTTTCGTCCAATTTCAAACGCTCATAACTTTCTCGATATAACTCGGAATTGAGTAATTCCAAGTGCTATGGACTCCTCTAAGAGTCTACTTTCTAATGTTGCAAACTACTTACCAAAAGAGAACCAATAACTAGGCCGAACATGACAAGAACAAAATCTGTTCTGTTTTTCATAAAACTTAAACCCACCTATAATTTTCACTTCAATTATGCATAATCTTCCATTTTAATTCATCCCAAATTTTTGCACACCCTTAAACTAATTTAGAACATCAAAAGAAGGAAGAAACTGATCAAGATTCAGAATTTTAGGAATTTTTAAAAGTTAAGCAAAACTCTCAAGATTTTGCACTAATCTCACAATTTAAAACGCATAACATGTATAACCAATGTTCTTACATTTTTCTTACCTTTAATCTTCACAAGAGGGAAGCTTTGGTGAAGGGGAGCAAATCAGAAAAGGAGGGCGAGAATGAGTTCTACGTGAAGAGGGAGAAGAAGAAATGCCTTTAGGTTTTATAACCTTGGTGTCTTAACTATAACCAAGTAAACGTTTACTTTTTACTTTAGTACATTCTACATGTAGTTTTTGCTTTGACTACATGTAGCCCTAGTTGTGATACAACCTCCTCCTCCAAGTGTATCTCCACGTCAACACTCTTTTGTTTTTTCACTTTTGCTTCACATTTCACTTCTTCTTTGATTCATCAGAAATTTTCTAACTTCTCATATCATAAACTTAAAAGATTAATTCCTATTAACTCTTTATTCGTACTCATTTATCCTTAAATTATCACTTTTCCATA
This sequence comes from Begonia peltatifolia, assembly GCA_022433055.1. Lineage (NCBI taxonomy): Eukaryota > Viridiplantae > Streptophyta > Magnoliopsida > Cucurbitales > Begoniaceae > Begonia > Begonia peltatifolia. The sequence goes on along the minus strand of CM039529.1, from coordinate 6,837,557 downwards.
TTTCTTACAAATTTTCATTTCTCTCTTTGTTGTTTCCATATATCGTTTTAAAATAATTTCTCGAATGTTATTGGAACAAAATGTACAAAAGTTTCGGGTATTACACTTCACATACACACAAGAAACTTTCAGATTTTCTTATAACAGGTTTTTTGTCCAATTTCAAATGCTCATAACTTTCTCGATATAACTCGAAATCAAGTAATTCCAAGTGCTATGGACTCCTCTAAGAGTCTACTTTTTAATGGGGTAGACCATTTAGCAAACGAAGACCAATAACTTGGCTGAATATCACAAGAGCAGAATCTGTTCTGTTTTTGGCATCTTTAAAACAGTTTTCTCCTTTTGCAAACCAATAAACAAATCCATATTAAAATCTTATAACAAGCCTTAAAACATCATTTAAACACACTTAACATAACAACCAACAAATATCTAGGGAGAATTTCGTAGGTTAGGGTTTTGGAAAACTCATTCCAAACAAATCTTAAAAACTTATAGTTTATCACTCATAAACACAAAAAATTGTGTAACTTATATTCAAAAACCAAACTCACCTTTAATCCTCAACCAAAATGGAGCTAGGGCATGGAAATGGAGAGCTACAATGGAGGAAAATCAGTAGCAAATATCATGGGAGAGAGAGAGGGTCAAACCCTTTTTAAGCACCTTTTTCACTTTAACACAATTTACCCTTTAATCACTCTATCCACTACATGTAGTTTCCTAACAACTACTTGTAGTTTCTCATCAATTTCACCTCCCCACATCTCATGTGAAATGCCTAAGATTTGCATCACCATTTGCTTATTTTTGTTGACTTTTTAACTCTACCTTAGTTTGCGCTTTGCATCATTATATATATATATATTTTACCTTTGCTTCTCAACTTTGAATTCTCCTTTTTAACTCCTATCCTTTACTCTCTTACTAATTTTCATTTCTTCCTTTCTTATTTCCATCTATCGTTTTAAAATAATTCATTGAATATTATTGAGACAAAATTTATAAAAGTTTCAGGTGTTACATTCCACCTTCTTTAAACAAAATTTTGTCCTCAAAATTTAATTAACCAAAAAGTTCAGGATATCTACTCATCATATCATGTTGACTTTTTCACGTGTCTTCCTCCACTTTGTGATTCCACCACAGAACCTTTACCAGTGGAATATCTTTATTGCGTAGCACTTTGATAAAAGATTCTAGAATCCTTACTGGTCTTTCTTCATATGTTAGTGTCAGTTGAACTTTGATTTCTATTGGTTCTACGACATGAGATGATCACGTACACACTTTCTGAGCATAGATATGTGAAATACATTATGAATGCTTTCCATAGCTACCGGAAGTTGTAACCTCTCAGCTATCTTCCCGATTCTTTTCACAATGGGAAAGGTCCCATGTAACGAGGACTAAGCTTTCCTTTTCTTCCAAAACGCATAACTCCTTTGAATGGAGAAATATTCAGGAATACCTCATCACCCTCCTTAAATTTCAATTCTCTTCGTCTGTTATCACCGTAACTCTTCTGTCGACTTTGAGCTACCTCTATCCTATGTCTGATAATGGCAATCTTCTTTATAGTTTGTTATAGAATATCGGGTCTAATTAAGCTAGATTCACCAACTTCGTTCCAATGCAGAGGAGATCTGCATTTCCGTCTATAAAGCGCTTCGTACGAAGTCATACCAATTGTACCCTGATAGCTATTGTTGTAGGAGAACTCGATTAATGGCAAGTATTTACTCCACGTACCTTGAAATTCTAACACACAAGCTCTAAGCATATCCTCTAGAATTTGATTCATTCTTTCTGTCTATCCATCAGTCTGTGGATGAAATGTTGTGCTAAAGTTCAACTGAGTTCCCATAGCTTTATGCATACTTTTTCAAAATTTTGAAGTAAACCTTGGATCTCTGTCTAAAATAATTGAAACAGAAACCCCGTGTAGTCTGACTATTTCTTAAACGTATAGCTCTGCAAGTTGATTCATGGAATACGTAATCTTGACTGGTAAAAAATGGGTAGACTTTGTCAGATGATCTACTAGATTCCATCGCACCCTTTTGTAGTTCTTGGAAGTTCAACGATAAAATCCATTTAAATTTGCTCCCATTTTTTTTCTAGAATTGGTAGGGGCTGTAAAGTTCCAGCTGGCCTTTGGTGCTCTGCTTTAACCTGTTGATAGATTAAATAGGTTTCCACGTACCTAGCAATTTTTCTTTTCATGTTAGGCCACAAGAAGTGATGTTTCAGGTCTCTATACATCTTTGTGCTACCAGGATGTACAAAGAAAGTCGATGAGTGAGCTTCTGATAAAATCTTTTTCTTCAATTCCTTATCATTAGGCACATACCATCTGCTTCTGAACTTTAATGTGCCATTGTATTACTGGTCAAAATCAGACAAATCATTAGATATCATGCACAATCTAAAGCTTTCACAATCAAGATCTTTCTGCTGAGGTTCTCGAATTTTGCCCAAAGTCGTCGTTTTTAGCAAAATGGCAGTAAGCATAGCCAACAGTTTCGACACAAACTCTATATTAAACCTAGAAATTTCAGATTGTAGTGATACCTGTAACGTTGAAACTTAAGATTGGCTCGTTGTAGGCATTTTGCTCAAAGCATTGACTACTTTGTTCGCTTTTCCTGGGTGGTATTTGATTTCAAAATCATAATCTTTGACAAATTCTAACCACCTTCTCTGCTGCATATTCAGTTTTTTCTACATAAACAAATATTTCAGGCTCTTATGATCTGAAAATACCTCGCACTGTTATCCATATAAATAATGTATCCATATTTTCAATGCAAAGACAACTGCTGCTAGCTCGAGATCGGGAGTTGGGTAGTTCTATTCATACGTCTTTAATTGTCGAGAGGGATATGCAATAACTTTCCCTTGTTGCATTAGTACGTATCCCAATCCGGTCTTAGATGCATCGCAGTATATGCTAAACTTGTCACCTTCAACTGGTAACGTCAAGACGGGTGCGGTAGTCAACTTCTATTTTAGCTGTTGGAAACTTTCTTCATAGTCTGCCGACCAAACAAACTTTACATTTTTCCTCGTCAATCGAGATAGAGATACTGCAATGCTTGAAAATCCCTTGATGAATTTCTGATAGTATCAGCCAATCCAAGAAAAACACGTATATTTCTAGCATTTCTTGGTTGTTGTCAGTCTCTGGCAGCTTGTATTTTACCCGAATCAACAAAAATTCCTTCTTTTGAAACCATATGGCCCAGAAAATGAATTCTGTCTAGCCAGAAATTGCATTTTGAATGCTTCGCATAGAATTTATGCTGCTTCAGAGTCGATAGAACAATTCTTATATGCTCTTTATGATCCTTTTCTATTTGCGAATATACCAAGATATCATCGATAAAAACGATGACAAACTTGTCTAAGTACTCCCGAAAGGCATAGTTCATCAAATCCATAAAGGCTGTAGGTGCATTTGTGAGTCCGAAAGACATTAGTAAGAACTCAAAATGCCCATATCTAGTACAAAATGCAGTCTTCGGAACATCTTCAGCTCTAACTTTCAGCTGATAATAACTCGAGCGTAGGTCGATCTTGGAGAAAACTCAGGCACCTTGCAGTTGATCGAACAAATCATCTATTTGAGGCAATGGATACTTGTTCTTTATTGTAAGCTTGTTCAATTCTCGATAATCGATGCACATTCGGAGTGTCCCATCCTTTTTCTTTACAAACAGAACAAGAGCACGCTAGGGAGAAAAACTTGGTCGAGCAAAGGCCTTGCTCACCAATTCTTCTAATTGAAATTTCAATTATTTCAATTCAGTAGGCGCCAGTCTATATGGATTCTTTGACATAGGCTCAACTCCTGAATACACGTCGATCACAAATTCAATTTTCCTGTCCGGAAGTAAACTTGGAAGATCGTTGAGAAAAACTTCTGGAAATTGGCGTACAACCGAAATATCACTTAACTTCACTTCACTGAGTACCTGCGTGTCGATCACACTGACTAAATGAACTGAGCGCCCATCTTTAAACGTCTCCCGAGCCATCATGGAATACGAAACAAGCATTTTACTAGCCCTTTTTATCGCCTGAAAAATAAACTTTTCTTTATCCGAAGGCTGGAAAGACACAATCTCCGTTCTACAGTCGATGGTAGCATAATGACGGGATAGCCAATCTATTCCAAAAATAATGTCATAATCATTCATATTCATTATAATCAAGTTGGTATAAAGGGTATTATTTCCTACTAAAATAATATTGCCTTGAACTACTTGCTCTGAGTGTAAATGTTCCCCTGATGGCAACATCACACTATAAAAGCAACCAGTTAAACTGGTTAGCAAATAAACTCTAAATACGCAGGCAATTGAAACAAACGAATGCATAACACCCGTATCAGTTAACGTAAACCCAGATACACCAGCAATTAAAAATGTACCTGTGATCATTGAATGCTGCACATTACCTTCTTCCTCATCAGACTCTATGAAGGCAAAAATCTTTGGCATTACTCTCTTCTTGTCTCTGCTTGGCTTCGAAAAATCTTTAACAAAGTGGCATGTCTCCCCACATCGGAAGCATTTGTCTGTACCCATCCTGCACTCGCCAAAATGCTCCTTCTGGCATTTAGGACACAGAGGCTTCTGAGAAGTTCATTGTACTTGTTTTCCCTTCCCTTGATCAGTTTTCTCATCAAATGGCCTTTTTATACCGCATTGTTCTTGTTGCTGTCCACTTCTCGGTTGCCATCCTCTGTTCTGGGGCTGGATTTGTAGCGTCCCATAACACTATTCCTAAAGAAAATCTCGTAAATTTTTTTTTATTTGTAACCTTAAAACGACATTGTGTAAAAACATTAAACTGTTTACAGCGAAAAATAATCCTTACGTGGAAGTCTAGTATAAAGTAAACATAATTTCAAATGTTGAAAATAGTAAAACAGGGCATTTAGTCGACACTTTGAAGATGGGTCGACACCCCATTCTTCTCTGTTTCCATCGGTTGATACCTTCAGAGATGGCTCGACACCTCATTCCTCTCTGTTTACATCGGTCGACACCTGCAAAGACAGGTCGACACCTCTTACAAAGATAGGTTGACCCTTACTAAGATAGGTCGACATCTCATTTCTCTCTATTTCCATCGGTCGATCCCAATGGTCGACCCTTGCTAAGATAGGTCGACACATGCTAGCATCGGTCGACACTTCAACACAAGAAAATTTAACTGAAACTTTCTAAAAACAACCGTAACCATCGTAAACTTTCTAACGGACACCTAAGGCATACCTAACTCCCAATTCACGTTTTCTTTATAAAAATGGACAGCATGCCCCTACATTTATCATTAAACCGGGTCCACCTATCCAAAACATCCAATATATATATTTAAACACAAAACCGTTTAATCTGACTCCTAAACTTCTTCTATCAACATATTTAAAACAATTCAAAACCTAAACACCTAACTGTATTTCGCAAAACCTCTATACATTACCACAAAATACGTTCATATAGCCCACGAGTCAATCACGCTCCGACAGCCATAAATGCTCTCCCACGGTCGTGTGCTTCTTTAACGACACCATTCGTCAGGTTTAGGTAAAACGTCGTCACCTTCTTTTAAATCACCTACATCACAGAGATATCTATGAGCTAAAAGGCTCAGCAAGTTAATGTAAATGTAAATGCATGCCATGCATATGCAGTACATAAAACATGCAGTCATTTCATTTCATTTCATTACATAGTGGGATGTCACTGGGGGTTTACTCTTACCGCATAGAGAAGCCACATCAAGCGATTAGAAAGCCTTCTCCATCTACCTTGGGGAAAACATGCTCCACCTACGAGACAGCTATATCTGAACCCCATCCTGACATGATCGGGATTACATGCATTCATTTCTTTGCATAAGACATGTGCAGAAATTTGTTTTTATGTCATTTTTGAAAGAACGTGATCCATGAACAATTCATAATGTTTAAACTTATAAAAAGCATAGAAAATAATCAATGGAAACATAAAAGACCTTCTATAACTTAAACAACCTAACTACCCACCTAATTTACACAAACAATCTAAATCATCAAATCTTTGAAAACAGAAATTCTTGTGGTGTAAGCTAAATCGGCCAAGCAAATCACGAAGACAAGAAGAGAACACACAAGAATCTTTGAAACAACCTAACAAAACATTAAATTGAAACACTTAACAACACACAAGAATCTTTCGAATTTTTTTATAATAGTTTTTTGTCCAATTTCAAACGCTCATAACTTTCTCGATATAACTCGAAATCGAGTAATTACAAGTGCTATGGACTCTTCTAAGAGTCTACTTTCTAACGGTGTAAGCCACTTACTTAAAGAGAACAAATAACTAGGCCGAACATCACAAGAACAAAATCTATTCTATTTTTCATAAAACTCAAACTCACCTCTAATTTTCACTTCTATTAGACATAATCTTCCATTTTACTCTATCCAAGACCTTTAGAACCTCCAATATTAAGTTAGAATATCTAAAATAAGAAGAATGACCAACCCTAACTCTGAATTTTTAGAGGTTCTATAATACCTGACATTTTTGGACCATGTGGTCGTCCGTAAATTAAATTTGAATGGAAGTAATTCGGTTTAAATGCGAGGCACATATTATTGGAATTTGGATGCCGAGAATTTTGGGGACATAAGAAAAATAGAAAAAAAGGGGAATTAAAATGTATGAGTTTTAAGCAGAAACCGAATCAAATAACGAAAATTATCAAAGAAGCAACCAATGTGCTTGTAACCAAACACTACCATTCTCTCTCTCTCTCTCACGTGAAAACTCTCTTCCTTTATTCCATCTTCCTCATTTGCAGCGGCACCTACTTGACCTTTCTCTCCCTCCATTCGGTTCTCTCTTCACGCAGGTGATTCTCCCTTTCTCCCCTTCAACTTCTCAAGGATTTGTGAGATATGAAGAGTTATGGATTCTAGGGTTAAATGTTGATGAAGCACTGGCTGTTGTTGAAGTTTTTGGATGAACTTTGAACCCTAACAATGGATTTCCATGAATTTTAAACTTCCATTTCTCAATTTCTTGCTCTTTAAATGTTAATTTATTTATAATGGTTGAGTTTTGGGGGGATTGGTAGGTAGATATCATAAATGCTCAAAATAGCATTTTCTGAATGTTTGGATTCTGATTTTCTGGGCTTAGTTGGTGAATTTTAGTGGACAAATGATTATGTTGGGTTAAAATAGACTCCTTAAGTGAACATTTGACTTTTGAATCATTGGGATTGGTTAAAGATAGCTCAAGTTTTGGATATGTGAAGTTTAGCCAATTTAAGGTTGAACTTTTGTTTGTTGATGGATTATGTGAACGTGAAGCGAATGATATGGTTGTTTGATTGGTTAACGCATTTGTGAGGTGATTAATGTTCATTAGACTCGTGTTAGGTTTGAAATCGCCAAGGGAAAGGTGATCAAGGTTCTGCACGAATTAGCCAAGGACTGAGGTAAGTTTATACTGCATGTGTTTGGCCCTTAAAGCCTATATCACATAGGTACTAGGTTGGTAGATGTTAATGGGACACATGCACGGGTAATCAGGTTTAGTTTTACTGCTTTATGTTGATGATCCGTTTAAGTATGTTTTAATGTTATGTTATACGTCATCTATGTCCATGCATCATGTTTTTAGGAAACCATGTAAAACGTTTTATGCATGTGTTTTTAAGTAAGGAAGATAAGTAATATCATGTTATGTAATGTACCGGTTAAGTGATGGGACAGGGATGACATATGTTACCGTCCACCGTTTATTCTACGAATCCTTACTGTCGAGTGGGCCTAGAAGATGGTTAAAACTCCGCAGATCTTGGGGTTGACCTGAGCCAGAGGGACATATGCTATGTTTACCATGCCTACCCCCTGACGCGCCCATTTAACCACCATGCCACTTGAACCATAAGTAATGAAATGAAAGTACATGTTTTCAAGAAAAGTACGCATGCATGAACATTTACTGCATTTATATATTCTTACTGAGCTATAGGCTCATTAGTTTAAACTTTGATGATGTAGGTGAAGAGTTAATAGGTGAGGACTTCGAGCCTCAAATCAAGAAGTAGCGCAGTTGGTGGAACGAACTCATGAAGACATGTTTGCAGCAGTTAGGTGATCATTTTTGACCAGTGGGTGATGTTCTAAAGGTTTTTTGTTAGGTTTTAAAATCTATGAATATGACGTATAGTTAGGAATTCTATTTGTTTTAAAAACTATTGGAAATTGTTGGGTTTTGTTTTATGTGAATGGATATTGTTAGGTAATGGCATAGGCACATGTAAGCGTTAGTAGGTAGGGAAAAGTTGAAGGAGACAGGTTGGAGTTGCTCTGAGGTGTTAAGTGTTATTAGGAGTGAATTGGAGAGGATAAGAGATAGTAAAGTCTGGTAAGAACGACATTCTGCCTTAAAGTGTCAACCTAATTGAACAAATGTCGACCGGTTAGTGTAAATGTATGTTTCAGTATGTTCAGAGTGAACTGAGGTGTCGACCTACATGTTTAGGGGTCGACCGCGATGGTCGACTTACTCAGACAAAAAGGAATCAGGTGTCGAGCTATGTCCACAAGTGTTGACCGCTTAGTAGAAAATGTCACTAGAGTGTCGACCTACATGCTTGGGGGTCGACCAAACTATAAAAGTGTCGACTGCGAGGGTCAACCTACTCGGACAAAGAGGAATTAACTGTCGATCGATGCATGTAGGTGTCGACTAGTCGGTTCAAAACTATTTAAGGTGTCAACCGGCGCTCGTAGGTGTTGACTGGAAGTTTGCTTTCTTGTTTTAAAAACTAAAATTGATTAGTATATTGTATAACGAGTTTTTCACGCACGAATTGTCTTCTGCTATCAAGTTTCACATTCATGGTAATGTCATATTCAGGGAATGAATGAATTTTAAGGAAAGTTTTTTTTTTTACAAAGTTTAACGAGAAAGTTAAGTTAGTAACGATCGAGTTATGGGGTCGTTACAGTAGTGGTATCAGAGCACCTGGGTTTTATAATCGGTTTTGTCGACTAATTGACTGCACAAACCGCCTTGTGGGAACGCTCCAAAAACTGTAAGTGTTTAAGTTGAGTAAGTTATGTTGTTAAGTATAGGTTTATGTCTAAATTGTTCAAGAATATTGACAACATGCCTAGAAATTGACGGGAAACTACGGATGTGAGGAACGACTCCGACACGATTAGACAGTTGACGGAGCTGGTGAATCGACAGTCCCAGCAACTAGAGAGGTTCATGAATAGGGATGACCACTCAAATTCCAGTGCTACCAGCGACCTTAGTGGGGAGCGTTTCAGGTCACTCCGTCTCCTAGTCTTCGATGGATAATCAACGGATCGCACTAGTGCTGAAGAGTGGATCCGAAAGATAGAAAGAATATTCAACTATGCTAAGGTAGGGACAGATGAGAAGGTGTCTTGTGCGGTGTTCCACCTTGAAAGGGATGCCAGTTTCTTGTGGGACACTGTCAACACCACTATAGATGTGAGAAATATGTCTTGGGAATGGTTTAAAGAATTGTTCTATGGGAAGCATTTCAACGCCGCAGCTCGGACCAATAGGATGGTAGAATTTGTACAGTTATGCCAGTATGGGACGGTTACAGAGTACATTTGCAAGTTTGAAGCCTTATCTCGTTTCGCTAGTCACTTGGTGAGTACCAATGAACAAAAGGTATATCAGTTCACTTAAGGACTGAAGATGGAAATTTATAGGGGGTAACAACTGATGGTATTTGTGGCTTACCATATGCTGAGGTGGTGACTAAAGCGCTTGAAATTGAAGAGATGGAAATAAAGTTCCAAAAACAACAAGAGCGATCAGGAAAATTTTTTAGAGAAGTTCAACCACAACAACAACAACGCCCCCAACAGGACAAAGGGTGGCAACCATGATCGCAACAAGGCAGGGATGTTAAAAGGCCCAATGACGCCACTATTGACCAAGGTAAGGGCAAGGAACCGCAAGGGCCTTCTTAAGCTCCTATATGCCCTATATGCCAAAGGCCTCCTTTCGGGGAGTGCAGACTACTGACAGACAATGCTTCAGGTGTAACAGAGAGGGCCACCAGATTAAAGATTGTCTCATGCCGGATAAGAGGCAGACAGGTGCTAATTCTAGAGTCATTGCTTTGATCGAAGATGAGGATAATACACAACCTTCAGTTGTCTCAGGTAACATTCTTATCTGTAATGTAGTAACAGTTACGTTGATAGATACAGAGGCAACACAGTCGTTCATAGCCACTAAGTTCGTAGCTGAGTAGAATTTAGAGTTTTCGCCGGCTAATCGGTGCTATAGTGTCATGCTACCATCTAGGGAGTCTTTGCATTCGGATCAGATGGTTCAAGGCGATATAGTGAATATAGGAGGCAACAACCTATACGCAGACCTAGTTATAATTGATATGAAGGGATATGAGGTGATTTGGGGAATGGACTGGTTATTTAGACACTACGCTATGCTACTTTATTGTACCATCATCTGACTGGTTGAAATCAGACGAATCATTAGATATCATGCTCAATTTGTAGCTTTCACAATCAAGATCTTTCTACTGAGTTTCTCGAATTTTGTCCAGAATCGTCGGTTTCAGCGAAATGGCAGTAAGCATAGCCAACAAGTTTCGACACAATCTCTATATTAAACCTGGAACTTTTAGATTATAATGTTGCCAGTAACGTTGAAACTGAAAATTGGCTTGTTATAGGCATTCTGCTCAACGCATAGGCTACTTTGTTCGCTTTTCCTGGGTGGTATTTGATTAAATCATAACATTTGACAAACTCTAACCACCTTCTCTGCTGCATATTCAGTTCTTTCTACGTAAACAAATATTCCAGATTGTTATGATCTGAAATAGCTCGCATTGTTGTCCATATAAATAATGTCTCTATATTTCAATGCGAAGACAACTGCTGCTAGCTCGAGATCGTGAGTTGGGTAGTTATGTTCATACACCTTTAATTGTCGAGAAGCATACGTAATAACTTTCCCTTTTTGCATTAGTACGCATCCCAATCTAGTCTTAGATGCATCGCAATATATGATAAACTTGTCACCTTCAACTGGCAGTGTCAAGATGGGTGCGGTAGTCAACTTCTATTTTAGTCGTTGAAAACATTCTTCACAGTCTGCTGACCAAACAAACTTTACATTTTTCTCGTCAATCGAGATAGAGGCACTGCCGTGCTTGAAAATCCATTGATGAATCTCCGATAGTATCCGGCCAATCCAAGAAAACCACAGACATCTCTAACATTTTTTGGTTGTTGGCAATCTCTGACAGCTTGTATTTTAGCTAGATCAACAGAAATTCCTTATTTTAAAACTACATGGCTCAGAAAATGAATTCTATCAAGGCAGAGATCGCATTTTGAAAGCATCGCGTACAATTTATGATGCCTCAGAGTTGACAGAACAATTTTTATATGCTCCTTATGATCCTCTTCCGTTCGCAAATATACTAAGATATCATCGATAAAGACGATGACGAACTTGTTTAAGTACTCCCAGAAGACACGGTTCATCAAATCCATGAAGGCTGCAGGCGCATTTGTGAGTCCAAAAGACATTACTAAGAATTTAAAATGCCCATATCTAGTACAAAATGCAGTCTTCGGGACATCTTCAGCTTTAACTTTTAGCTGATAATAACTCGAGCGTAGGTCGATCTTTGAGAAAACTCGGACACCTTGCAGTTGATCAAACAAATCATCTATCCGAGGTAACAGGTACTTGTTCTTTACAGTAAGCTTGTTTAATTCTCAATAATTGATACACATTCGAAGTGTCCTATCATTTTTCTTTACAAATAGAACAGGAGCACCCCAGGGAGAAAAACTCGATCGAGTAAAACCCTTGCTCACCAATTCTTCTAATTGAGACTTCAGTTCTTTCAATTCAATAGGCGCCAGTCTATATAGATTCTTTGACACAGGCTCTGCTCCTGGATACACGTCAATCACAAATTCAATTTTTCGGTCTGGAGGTAAACCTAGAAGATCATCGAGAAAAACTTCTTGAAATTCTCGAACAACCAGAATATCACTCAACTTCACTTCACTGAGTACCCGCGTATCGATCACACTGAATAAATGAACTGAGTGTCCATCCTTAAACTTCTCCCGGGCCTTCATGGAATATGAAACAAGCATATTGTTGTTCTTTTTTATTGTTTGAAAAATAAACTTTTCTTTACCTGCAGGCTAGAAAGATATAATTCCCGTTATGCAGTTGATGGTAGCATAATGGCGGAATAGCCAATCCATTCCCAAAATAATTTCATAACCCTTCATATCCATTATAATTAAGCTGGAATAAAGGGTATTATTTCCTACGAAAATATTATTGCCTTGAACTACTTACTCTGAGTGTAAATGTTCCCCTGATGGTAACATCATACTATAAAAGCAATCAGTTGAACTAGGCAGTAAATTAACTATAACTACGCTGGTAGTTGAAACAAACGAATGCTTAGCACCCGTATCAATTAACGTAAACACAGAAACACTAGTAATTAAAATTGTACCTGTGAGCACTTAATACTGCACATCATCTTCTTCCTCATCAGGCTCTATGAAGGCAAAAATCCTTAGCATTACTCTCTTCAGGTCTCTACCTAGCTTCGGACAATCTTTAACAAAGTGGTTTGCCTCCCCACATCGGAAGCATTTTTCTGTACCCATCCTGCGATCGCTAGAATGCTTCTTCTGCAATTTAGGACACAGAGGCTTCTGAGAAGTTCCTTGTACCTATTTTCCCTTTCTCTCGTCCATTCTCCCATCAAATGACCTTTTTACACCGCGTTATTGTTGTGGCTGTCGACCTCTTGGTTGCCATCCTCTGTTCTAGGCTGGATTTCTCGAAAGAATCCTCTTGTAAGTTCCCTCGGTTTGATTATTTTTTTCTTGGCCTTTTATACTTATAAGGCTTTGGCCACGATATTCACGTAAGGAACCTCTAGAGTACTTGATATCTTCACACTATTGTAAATTTTGGGCTTCAGAACCTGAACGAACTAATGTACCTTATTGTCATTGTCGCTTACCAAGTGAACGACAAGTCGTGATAATGCTTCAAAACGTCTGATATACTCTGCCACGGAGCCCGTTTTTCGTAACTGTGAAAACTCTACCATCTTGTTCGCTTGCACTGTACGGCTGAAGTACTTGTCGTAAAATACCGTTCTGAATCGCTCCCAGATCATCATTGTTACATCTGTGGTGGCTTTGATGGTGTCCTACCAAAATATCGCGTCCCGTGCGAACTGAAATGTTGCACACGTGACTTTTTCTTCATCGACCACCTTGTCATATCCGAGCATATCCTCTATAGTCCGAATACACTCCTCTGCATACGTGGGATCCGTGGACTGTCTGTCGAATACTGGAGGTCGGAGTTGTTTGAATCTCTCACTGCTGTGATTGTTAAGAACGTTCAATTCTCGCTCTCTTTGGCCCTCTCGGTTCATAAATCTCTCCAACTACTGAGATTGTCGCTCCAGGTGTTAAGATTGTCAATCGAGTTGGTCCGTCAGTTGATCGATGATATCCTTCGTAGGCTTACCTCTGACTATTTTTGCTTATCCTATTTAAACAAATACACCTTAGAAAATAAACTTAAAACTCATAAACGTACTTATAGTTGAGGAAGCATGTTCGTGTAGGGCCTTGTGTCGTTGGGCAGTCTACAAAAATAATTTTCAACCCGGGCCCTCTGATACTGTAAATTGTAGCGTCCCATAACAATATTCCTAAAGAAAATTTGGTAAATTTCTTTTTATTCGTAGCCTTAAAACAATATCGTGTGAAAACATTAAACCGTTTACAGCGAAAAACAATCCTTGCGTGTAAGCCTAGTATAAGATAAACTTAATTTCAAGTGTTTAAAACAGTAAAACATGGGTTTCGGTTCACACTTGTGAAGACGGGTTGATACCCCATTCCTCTTTGTTTACATTGGTCGACACCTTCGGAGACGGGTCGACACCTCATTCCTCTCTGTTTACATTGACACCTATAAAGACAGGTCGACAACTTTTACAAAGATTGGTTGACACCTCATTTCCCTCTGTTTGCATATGTCGATCCCGATGGTCGAGCCTTGCTAAGATAGGTCGACACATGCTAGCATCGGTCGACACTACAACACTAGAAAACTTACCTGAAACTTTCTAAAAACAACAGTAACTGTAACACCCAGGATTTTCAAAAATTCGTAATGGTAAACTGCGGGGTTTTTGTCAAAATTGAGAGTGGAGAATTTGTACTAGTAGATAAAAAATTATTTTTAGGCTAATGTGCAAGAAAAATTATAGGATTCCGACCGGACACGGGCCGAATAACGGTTTAGCTAAAAGATTAAAGGTTGAGAGCGAAGAGGTAATTATAATTAATTATATTAAATAATATAACTAAAATGTAAATAAAAAAAGAAGAGAGAGAAAGAGAAAACCCCTCCCTGTAGTGATTCCCCCCCCGGTTCTTCTCCATCCAGCGACGTTTTCTTCTCTGATTTTTTATCAACTTAACAATTTTCGGTAAGTTTTAGTTAGTTCGTAGTAGATAGTTAGTTATTTAGTTATTTTGAATGATAAAAGTAAAGTTAGAGGGCGTATTGGATAGTTTTTGTAACCCTAGGAGGAAGATGCAAGATTTAGAAGTTAAAGTCAACTTTTGTTCATATATTGGTATTTAAGCTGAAAGTTGCAGTAGATTACGGGTTTTATGGAGAAGATTGAGCGTTTGGATAACCAAAAAACTCGGGTTACAGAACGATTTCCATTCGGCCGAATTCGACGAAGCCATAGTTATGGATTGTGAAATGGATGAAGTCGTTAGAAACTAGACATCCTAAGAAGTGTGTAGCCGCGAGAATCAAGCTATTTTGATAACCGATACAAAAGTTATGCGCGTTGGAAGTTAGGTTGATTGTTGGCTGAAAATAGGGTTAGCGAGCCGTTTTAGTTTGGCTTTGGTGGATTGAGTTAGTAGTTGTAACTTTAGTACGTGGGATGGGTTGTGAGATGGAATTTAATGTGAATTGGTTATGTGATTGGTTGAGCCCGAGGAAGTGATAGAAACCATCATCACGGAAAGCTAGGACGCCAGGTAAGTAGTGCATGCATGTGTTTTGCCCAGCTGGGCCTACATCGAGGAACATTAGTATTGTATTGGTTGATTGCGATGTGCGTGTGTATTGTTTGACAGACATCATGTTTTAAAAAGGGGTTCGAAAATGATTTTTAGCATACTTTTGAGTAAGTAGTAGTGAGACACGTGGTAGTGATACTGCGAATCTTGCTCGGGGAATGGCCCAGTACATAACCAACCACGAATTTCGCTGGGGGAGTGGGCCGGTTGGGCCGTCACGTGGCATGTATGTGTTGATAGTGAGGATGATGGACGGTGGTGCCGCGGATCCTGATCGGGGAGTGGGCCGGTGCGTCGCTAGTTGCGGATCCCACGGGGTAGGCTGGCTGGGCTGTAGCGAAACGTGTGTGTGAGGCTTGTGGGACTCGTTGCTGGGGAGTCCGGGACGGTGGTGACTCGTCAGGATGTAGCGAAGCGCGAGGTTCACCCTTACCCTAGCACGGCTGCAGTATGCGTTGCAGAATTGTGACAACATGAGCGTGAGTGTAGAGATTGCTGCATGTGATAGGATTGCATTGTCGGTTTTACTTTCATATCGCACTACTTACTGAGTGTTAGGCTTATGTAGTGTCTTCTGTGGTGTAAGAGCAGAGATTCCTATTGGTAAGTTACGAGAGTCCAGGCAGGACGAGTAGGCAATTGGCGGTGTCTACCATGTACCGGCAGGTGGAGTTCGTCAGGGCGGCCCAACCCGTGGAGTGAAGCTGGATGGTAGGTTTTGAGGGTTCTATTTTGTAGAATTCGTCCTAAGTGTATAGGAAAGTGGTGTATAGATTTTGATGTATAAACGGATATTTTAAACGTCGATAGATGTATTTTGAAATTACTTAGGAGATTTTGATTGAGGAATCCAAGTTTTTACTTAGTGGTTTTAATTTCGGGAGTTTTCATCTTTCATTTGCCTTTGAACTGATGTTTTCTTTAGGCGGCTAGTGCAAGGTGTTGATCGGTGTCTTTAGGTGTCGACTGATTAGTGTAAAAAGTGATAAGAGTGTCGACCGCGAGGTTCGACCAGCGCAGACAGATAGCATTAAAGTGTCAACCGGTAAGCATAGTTGTAGACCGAACTAAGCAAATGTCGACCACGGGGGTCAACCTACGGAAACAAAGCCAAACAAGGTGTCGACTAGTGTCTTTAGGTGTCAACCAATTAGTGTCAAAAGTGACGAAAGTGTCAACTGCAAGGTTGGACAAGCACGACAAGAGAGCGTTAAAGTGTCAACCAGTATGCGTAGGTGTCGACCGAACTAACCAAAGGTTGACCTCAGGGGTCAACCTATAGGAACAGAGCCAAACTAGGTGTCGACCGGTGTCTTTAGGTGTTGATTAATTAGTGTAAAAGTGGTGAGAGTGTCGACCACGTGGTTCGACCGGTGCGGGCAGAGAGCATCAAGGTGTCGACTGGTGAAGGTAGGTGTAGACCGCTCTTTGTGATGAGCGTAGAAGTGTCGACCACGATGTTTGACCGGTGCAGGCAAATAGTATTAAGGTGTCGACCAGTGTTTACAGGTGTCGACCAGTACCCCTTTTATAATGTTTTGAAAAATAAAATTTCATTTAAACTGATTTTTGATTCAGTCTTCCAACGCGACGATTTTAATCGTTTTCAAAAATGTCATTTTAAGTCGAGCAACAAAAGTTTTAAATTTTATGTAAATTTTATCGATTTGATGATAAAGTGTACGGTTGGCGACCCAGGTCCAGGAACGACTCTGGGTTATTACAGGGGTGGTAACAGAGCAGAGTGAGCCGGAAACCGCGTGGGTTTTTAGAGAATTATAATAACCATCATAAACTTTCTAACAGACACCTACAACATACCTAACTCCCAATTCACGTTTTCTTTATGAAAAAGGACAGTATGCCTCTACATTTATCATTAAACTGAATCCACCTATCCAAAACATCCAATATATATATTTAAATACAAAATCGTTTAATCCGACTCCTAAATTTCTTCTATCAACACATTTAAAACAATCAAAAACCTAAATACCTAACCATATTTTGGAAAACCTCTATACATTACTAAAAAGTACGCACATAGCCCACGGGTCAATCACACTTCGACAGCCATAAGCGCTCTCCCACGGCCATTCTTTTTCAACGACGTGACTCGTTAGGTTTAGATAAAATGTCTTCACTTTCTTCTAAATCACCTACATCAAAAAGATATCTATGAGCTAAAGGCTCAGCAAGTCAACGTAAATGTAAATGTATGCCATGCATATGCAGTTCTTAAACATGCAATCATTTCATTTCATATCGTTACATAGCGGGATGTCACTGGGAGTTTACTCTCATCAGATAGAGAAGCCACATCAAGCGGTTAGACAGTCTTCTTCATCTACTAGGGGCAAAACATGCTCCACCTACAGCACAGCCATATCTGAACTCCACTCCAACATGATTGGGATTACATGTATTCATTTATTTTCATTAGTTCATTTCTTTTTATGAGACATGTGCAGAATTCGTTTTCATGCCATTTTTGAAAGAACGTGATGCATGAACAGTTCATAATGCTTAAACTTATAAAAAACCTAGAAAACAATCAATGGAAACTTAAAAGACCTTCTATAACTTAAACAATCTAACTACCCATCTAATTTATATTAAAACAATCTAAATCATCAAATCCTAGAAAACAGAAATTCTTGTAGTGCAAGCCAAATCGGCCTAGCAAATCACGAAGACTTACCTCGGGTCTTTTGTAATTATACTTGGAGTCTTTTTGCTTTAACCGTGGAAATCAAACAACCTAACAAAACATCAAATTGAAACACTTAACACACATACAAGAAACTTTCGGATTTTTTTATAATAATTTTTTGTTCAATTTCAAATGCTCATAACTTTTTTGATATAACTCGAAATCAAGTAAGTCCAAATGCTGTTGACTCCTCTAAGAGTTTACTTTCTAATGGTGCAAGCCACTTACCAAAAGAGAATCAATAACTAGGCTGAACATCACAAGAACAGAATCTGTTATGTTTTTCATAAAACTCAAACCCACCTCTAATTTTAACTTCTATTATGCATTATCTTCCATTTTACTTCATCCAAGACCTTTAGAACCTCTAATATTAAGTTAGAATATCCAAAAGAAGAAAAAAGACCAACCGTAAATCTGAATTTTTGGAGGTTCAACACCCATACTTAAAAACTCTTCACAAAACCACTAAAATATGTATTTTTGCATGAAATCTTAAGCCTATTATAAACCACTCCTTAATCATTTGAAATTAAGGGAGTCTTAGCTGAAGAAAAGCTAGAAGAAGAGAGGAAATGGCTACTGGAGCAAACCGTGGAAGATGAAGAGGAGAATTTGAGTTTTTATAAACTTTATTTAATAAAGTTTAACTTTAGCTTATCTACTTGATTTACACATAACCTTTTATTTCATCAAAATTGAACCTATTTCTTATGTTCCAACACTTTTCACTCTTTTCATCTATTCTTATTTTCATCCTTTACACCTTATTTTATTCATTTGAATCTCTCTTTTCCATCAATCTTTATTCTTTACCATAGAAGATGATAAATTAGGTATAACTAATTTGGCATAAGATTACATTTGAGCTTCTGGTAAATTTTGGGTGTTATAGGATTTCTCGAAAGAATCCTCTTGCAGGTTCCCTCGAAAGAATCCTTCTAAGGCTTTGGTCACGATATTGGCGTAAGGAACATCCAGAGTACCTGATATCTTCACACTCTTGTAAATTTCAGGCTTCAGATCTTGAACGAACTGATGTACCTTATTGTCATTATTGCTTACCAGGTGAACGACAAATCGTGATAATGTTTCGAAATGTCTGACATACTCTGCGACAGAGACCGTATGTCGTAACTGTGAAAACTCCACCATCTTGTTCGCTCGCACTATATGGCTGAAGTACTTGTCGTAAAATATCATTCTGAATCGCTCCCAGGTCATCATTGTTACATCCGTGGTGGCTTTGATGGTATCCTACCAAAATCATATGTCCTGTGCAAACCGAAATGTGCCACAGGTAACTTTTTCTTCATCAACTACCTTGGCATATCCGAGCATATACTCCATCGTCCGAATCCACTCCTCTACATACGTGAGATCCGTGGACTATCCGTCGAATATTGGAGGTCGGAGTCATTGCAATCTCTCACTGCTATGATTGTTAAGAATGTTCAATTCTCGATCTCTTTGGTCCTCTCAGTTCATTAATCTCTCTAACTACTGAGTTTGTCGCTCCAAGTGTTGAGATTGTCGATCGATGGTATCATTCTCCATCCTCCATCTAACCATTTTTCTCATCCTATATAAACATATACACCTTAGAAAATAAACTTAAAACTCATAAACGTATTTATAGTTGAGCAAGCATCTCCGTGTAGGGGCTTGTGCTGTCGGGCAGTTTGCAGAAATGATTTTCAACCCGGGGGTTCTGATACCATAACTTGTAACGTCCCTAAACCCTATTCCTAAAAATCTCGTAAAAATTTTTATCTTTCTCCTTTTTTTTTATTCGTAGCCTTAAAACAACATCGTGTAAAAACATTAAACCATTTACAGCAGAAAAACAATCCCTACATGGAAGTCTAGTATAAGATAAACTTAATTTCAAGTGTTGAAAATAGTAAAACAGTGGTTTCAGTCGACAATTGTGAAGACAGGCCGACTCCTCAGTCCTCTCTGTTTACATCGATCGACACCTGTAGAGACGGGTCAACAGCTCATTCCTCTTTGTTTACATCGGTTGACACTTGCAAGGACAAGTCGACACCTCTTACAAAAATAGGTCGACCCTTACTAAGATAGGTCGACACTTCATTTCTCTCTGTTTGCATTGGTCGACACCTGCAAAAACAGGTTGACACCTCTTATAAGATAGGTCGACCCTTACTAAGATAGGTCGACACCTCATTCCTTTCTGTTTGCATGGGTTGACACCTACAAAGATAAATCGACACCTCTTACAAGATAGGTCGACCCTTATTAAGATATGTCGACACCTCATTCCTCTTTGTTTGCATGGGTCGATTCCAATGGTCCACCCATGACAACATCGGTCGACACTTTAACTCCAGAAAACTTAACTGAAATTTTCTAAAAATGACCGTAACCATAGTAAATTTTATAGCGGACACCTACAACAGACCAAACTCCCAATTCAAGTTTTCTTTATAAAAACCGACAGCATGCCCCTACGTTTACCATTAAACCGAGTCCACCTATCCAAAACATTCAATATGTCTTTAAACATAAAACCGTTTAATAAGACTCCTACATTTCTTTTATCAACACATTTAAAACAATTCAAAACCTAAATACCTAACCATATTTCCCAAAACATCTATACATTACCCCTCAAAATACGTTCATATAGCCCACGGATCAATTACGCTCCGACAGCCATAAGCACCCTCCCACAACCATCCTTCTTCAATGATGTCACTCGTCAGGTTGAGGTAAAACGTCCTAACCTCCTTCCTAAATCACCTACACCACAGAGGCATCTATGAGCTAAAGGCTCAGCAAGTCAATGTAAACGTAAATGCATACCGTGCGTATGGAGTTCATAAAATATGTAGTCATTTCATTTCATTTTGTTACATAATGGGATATCACCGGGGGTTCACTCTCACCAGATAGAGAAGGCACGTCAAACGGTTAGACAGCCTTCCCCATCTACCGGGGGAAAAGATGCTCCACCTATTGGACAACCATGTCTGAACCCCACGTCGACATGACCGGGATTATGTGCATTCATTTCTTTTCATTAGTTCATTTCTTTTCATAAGACACGTGTAGAAATTCATTTTCATGTCATTTTTTAAAAACGTGATGCATGAATAGTTCATAATGTTTAAACTTATAAAAAGCATAGAAAACAATCAATGAAAACATAAAAGACATTCTATAATTTAAAAAATATAACTATTCATCTAATTTACACTAAAACAATCTAAATCATGAAATCCTTGAAAAAAGAATTTCTTGTGGTGTAGGCCAAATCCGCCAAGCAAATCACAAAGATTTACCTCGGGTCCTTTGCAATTAAACTTGGAGTCCGTTTGCTTTAACTGTAGAAATCAAACGACCTAACAAAACATCAAATTGAAGCAATTAACATAAACACAAGAAACTTTAAGATTTTCTTATAACAGTTTTTTATCCAATTTTGAACGCTCATAACTTTCTCGATATAATTTGAAATCGAGTAATTGCAAGTGCTATGGACTCCTCTAAAAGTTTAATTTCTAATGGTGTAGGCCATTTACCAAAAGATAACCAATAACTTGGCCGAATATCACAAGAAAAGAATCTGTTCTGTTTTTGGCATCTTTAAAACAATTTTCTCCTTTTTGCAAACCAATGAACCAATCCATATTACAATCTTATAACAAGCCTTAAAACATCATTTAAACAGACTTAACGTAACAACCAACAAATATCTAGAGTTAATTTCGTAGGTTAGGGGTTTGGAAAACCCATTCGAAACAAAGTTTAAAAACTTAAAGTTTTTCACTCATAAACACCAAAACTTTGTAACTTATAACCATAAACCAAACTCACCTTTAATCCTCAACCAAAATGGAGTTAGGACATGGAAATGGAGAGCTGCAATGGAGGAAAATCAGGAACACGTATCGTGGGAGAAGAGAGGGTCAAACCCCTTTTTAAGCACCTTTTTCACTTTAATCCAATTTATCCTTTAATCCCTGTCGCCACTACATGTAGTTTCTTAAGAACTACTTGTAGTTTCTCATCAATTTCACCTCCCCACGTCTCACGTGAAATTCCTAAAATTTGCATCAACCTTTGCTTATTTTTGTTGACTTTTCAACTTTACCTTAATTTGCGCTTTGCATCATTATATATATATTTTTTTAACTTTTCTTCTCAACATTGAATTCTCTTTTTTAATTCCTATCCTTTACTTTCTTACTAATTTTTATTTCTTCTTTTGTTGTTTCCATTTAAAATAATTCATTGAATATTATTGTGACAAAATATACAAAATTTTCGGAAGTTACATTATTAGCTCAAGTTGTATCAGTATATGGGAACCCTTGGATGTTATCATGGTGTCCAAGGTTCGACTCACTAAGGAGGGTAAAAATTGCTCTATCTATGAGGGAAAAGGCCATGAGTGGACAGTGGCACCGCAGATCTTGAGGCTAACCTGGGCTAGTGTATAACCAGTCACGGATCCTAGGGCTGACCTGGGCCAGCTAGGCTGCCTTAATAATCTCTTCAATTACTGAGATTGACGATCCACAAGTTTTGTCAGTCGATTGACGACATTATCCTTTTCATCTATTACCATTCTTTGTTTGCTCATCATAATGTTAATCCTAAATAAATTTATAAACATAATAAATCTATATGACAATAAAATTATCTTAATTGATGAAGCATTTCCATCTAGCGACTTGTGCCATTAGGCAGTCTACAAAAACAATTTTAACCCGGTGGCTCTGACACCATAACTGTAACAACTTGAATCGCAAAACTTTTCTTTTATAAAACTTTTTAAAAATAATTGTAACAATCTGAATTTGTAAAACTTTTCTTTTATAAAGCTTCAATGTTTTTCCATGAACTGTAGCTGATTGATCACCTAAATGACCTGATTGATCGACACTGTCTCTATTTGTAACACCTAGGATTTCTGTAATATAATTTTTAAAAATTCGTATTGCTAAACGACGGAGTTTTAGTCGGAATCGAGAGCGGACAATTTGTACTAGTAGATAGAGGATTACTTTGAAACCGATGGATAAGGAAAAATTTTAGGATTTTCGACCAGAGACGAACCAAATAAAAGTTTAGCTAAAAGAATAAAGATTGAGGATAAAATGGTAATTAGGTTGTTATTATTATAATAATAATTATTATATATATTTTTTATATAAGTGAAAGGAGGGAGAGAATCATAGAACACTTCAGTGATTTCCCCGCACCCCCCCACCCACCCACCCAAAAAAAAACCTCGAAGCCCTCCCTTTCCTTCGATTTCTTCTCCTTCCCGCGACAATTTTTTGCCCCGTTCTTTCATCAGCTTTCAAGTTTTTGGTAAGTTTGAGTTAGTTCTTTACCTGTTTGAGTATTAAAAGTAAAGTTAGAGGGCGTATTGGATATTTTTTTTTGGTAACACTAGGAGGGAAATACGAATTTGGAGATTTGTAGTTAAATTTTGTTCATGTATTGGTGTTTAAGCTAGAAGTAGGAGAAGATTAAGCGTTTGGATAACTGAAAAGCTCGGGTTAAGAAACGATTTTTGGTCAGTTGTATTCGGCAAAGGCGTAGATGTTGGTTTGCGAAATGTATAAAGCCATTAGAAACTAGACGTCCCAAGGACTGTGTAGCCGTTGGAATCGAGCGATTCCGATAACCGAGCAAAAGTTATGCGCGTTGGAAGTTTATGTCGGGTTTTGGATCAAGTCGGTTTTGTGAGCTATTTTAGTTAGTTTGTGGTACGTTAAGTTAATGGTAGTAGTTTTGAGTATGAGTTAAGTGTTTAGACGAGTTTTGACTGGAATTGGTTTTATGTTTAGGTTGAATCGGATTTTGGTGAATTTGTGTACTGGGAAATCTTAGGATTGCAGGTAAGTAGTGTTTGTATGTGCATTACCCTTACGGGCCTACACCATAAGAGGGTAGGGAGCTGTTATGTGTTTTGCATGTTTTGTTTAGTCATGCATCATATTATGAAAAATGTAACGAAAATGAATTTGAGCATGTTTTGAGTAAGTAGTGGCGAGACGCGTGGCGGTGGTACTGCGGATCCTACTCAGGGAGTGGGCTGGTGCGTAACCAGCCACGAATTCTCCTCGGTGAGTGGACCGGCTGGGCCATCACGCAGCTTGTTTGTGTTGACGGTGAGGATAATGGACTATGGCGCCGCGGATCTTGCTCGAGGAGTGGGCCAGTACATCACCAATCGTGGGCAAGGTGGGCTGTCTCGAAATGTGTGTGTAGCAACTGTGGGCCTCGTTGCTGGGGAGTCCGGAACGATGGGGACGTGTTAAGGTGTAACGTGGCGCGAGGTCCATCCTCACCTTGGGGTGGTTGTTGTGTGCCGGCGTGTGTGCTTAGCTCGTGGGTCTCGTTGCTCGAGAGTCTAGGACGCTGGCGACGTGTCAGGCTGTAGTGTGGCGTGAGATTCACTATCACCATGATGCAGTTGCTCTACACGTCACAGGTTATGACAACATGAGCGGGAGAGAAGAGACTGCATGTGATAGGACAACATTGTCGGTTTTACGTTTCATATTGCACTACTTACTGAGCGTATGCTTATGCTGTTTGTTTTGTTGTGTAAGTGAAAAAATTCCTGCTGGTGAGTTACGAGAGTCCAGATAGGGCGAGTAGGCTGTTGGCGGCGTGCTACTATGTGTCGGCTGGTGGAGTTCGTCAGAGCGGCCCGACCTGTGGAGTGAGCCTAGATGGTAGTTTTTTTTTACGGTTGTATTTTGTGGGGTGTAAGCCAAGTGTATAGAATTTGAAGGTATAGGTTGGTTTGGCATGATAATAGTCAGGAGTAATGTACAGTCGTACTTTTGAAACTACTTGGAAAATTTTGTCTTAAAAATACAAGTATTTACTTCATGGTTTTAATTGTAGAAGTTTTCGTAGTTCGATTTCCTTTGAATCTGATGTTTTCTTCAGGCAGTTGGTGCAAGGTGTCGACCGGAGCCTTTAGGGTTCAACCAATTAACGAATAAGTGACGAGAGTGTCGACCGTGGAGTTCAACCATTTCGCTAAAGTGTCGACCGGTAAGCGTAGGTATCGACCGAACTAGGCAAGTGTCAATTGCGGGGGTCGATCTAGGGGACATAGCCAAATTAGGTGTCGACCGGTGTATTTAGGTGTTGACTAGTTAGTGTAAAAATAGTGAGAGTGTCGACTGCGTGATTCGACCGGTGCGGGCAGAGAGAATTGAAGTGTCGACTGCTTTTTGTTATGAGTGTAAAAGTGTCGACCGTGAAGTTTGACCGGGGCGGACATAGAGTATTTAGGTGTCGACTAGTGTTTTAAGTGTCGATTGATATCCATTTTTATAATGTTTAAAGAGTGACGTGTCATTTAAACTGACTTTCGTTGAGTCTTTTGCCGCAATGAATTTTTTTAGCGTTTTTAAAACACAATTTTAAGTCGAGAAACAAAAGTTTAAAATTTTATACAAATTTCATCGAGGTGATGAGTAAGTGTACGGTTGTCGACCTGAGTCTGAGGACGACTTAGGGGCGCTGCGGAGGTGGTGACAGAGTAGAGTGAACTAGAGATTGCGTGAGTTTTCAGGGTGTTACAGTTATGGTATCAGAGCGTTTACCTAACAAGAAGTGTAGCTGACGAGGATGTCGTGCCCCTCGGAGGAAGGGTGTGATTGTGAAGGCAGTAGAGTCTGTCACAATTCCCACACCGCTTGGGTGAAAGGTAGAGGAGATGGTTAGTAGGAGGGAACAGAGTATTGCTGTGAGTGTCAGAGCCACGGGGTCGACGTTGTTCGATTGATCTCTTAACACCACCAGCTGCTGCATGGAAGTGCTCCACCAACTGTATATATTTCTTAGGACCCTCGTAGTTTCATTTAAACTTACTAGATGTTGTGGTGTACAAGATTAACGTCATGGTTAGAGAGACGCGTAGAGCTGTAGGTGATATGGATGACGTTGTTAGGCAACTTACAAAGTTAGTCAACCGTCAGTCTCAACAACTGGAGCGGTTTATAAGTAGGGAGGACTAGGGTCAGTCTAGTCCCCAGAATTTGACTGACCGTGGGGGCGATAGGTTGCACAAGCTCAGACCCCTAGTATTCGACGGATCATCTCCGGACTCACTCAGTGCTGATTCAAAGTATGTAAGACATGATGGATTATGCCAAGGTCGACGATCAGGACAAGGTATCCAGTGTGGCATTCCACCTTGCCAAGGATGCTCGATTTTGGTGGGATTTGGTGAAGGCAACCGCCGATGTGAATGCCATGACTTGAGAGGAGTTTAAGATGGTGTTCTTCGGCAAGTACTTCGGCCACTCAGTCAGGACCCGAAAGATGGTGGAGTTCACCCAATTGAGACAGACAAATATCATGGCCGAATACGTGAGACAATTTGAGGCACTGTCTCAGGTACACCAATTTGTGCAAGGCCTGAAGCCAGACATATACATGGGCATGCGAATAGCTGGAACACAAAGGCTGCCTTACGAGGACGTGGTGGCAAAGGCCTTAGACATTGAAGAGGCTAGGACGAATCTCCCAAGTTGCAGAGAGCAACTTAGAGAACAGCCTATGAGATATTTCAAGGAGTTATTGCCACAGTCAAGTGGGGAGGAGTCGTCTCAGCGAAAAGGCATTAAGAGGCCTAATGCAACTCTAGCAGCCAGGGGAGCAACAAGCGGTCATAGGCATCGGGACAGTTTCTGATATGCCCTAAGTGCCAGAGGAGTCACCCCGGTGAGTGAAGGATGAGCTTAAGGCGATGTTTGAACTGCGGCGAGGTAGACCATATGTCCAGAGATTGTCAAAAGCTGCGAAGGAATTGGTGCTTCAACTGTAACAAATTGGAGCATTTCACTAAGGGTTGCCCGAATTTGAGCAAGGCCTTCGCGAGGGTGGCGCCGAGAGTCTTCACCCTCATTGAGACGGATGATGCCGCCCAGCCATCGGTAATCTTAGGTAATATTCTTATTTTGGGCATGGCGGCTTATCTCTTGTCGATACGGGTGTTACGCATTTGTTTGAGTCTACTGCCTTCGTGGTCAAGACAAATCTAGTGTCCAACTATTTTGGACAGTTTTATGATGTGTTGTTGCCGTCGAGAGAGCGTCCATCCTCGAATCAGGTGGTACAAAGTGATATTGTGATAGTGGGAGAAAAGCGGTTGTACGTTGATCTGATCATACTCGACATGAAGGGGTATGAGGCTATTTTAGGGATGGATTGGCTGTCTATACATAATGCCATGATAGATTGCAGGACCAGAGAAATCCACTTTCAACCCTCGAGTGGAGAGAGTTTCTCCTTCAAGGCGGGAAAGGGTTTGAGTAGGATTTTGGCTGTGTCGTCTATGAGGGCCCAGCATTTGTTACGAGGTGGATGCATGAGCTTCTTGGCTAGTGTTATGGACGTATAGTATCAAGGCAAGGTTCAGCTCCAGAACATCCGTATTGTATAGTATTTTTTCGGGTATTTCTTAAGGATTTGCCAGGTCTGCCCCCTAACAAGAAAATTGAGTTCGTTATTGACGTGTACCCCGGGGCTGAACCAGTGTGCAAGAACCCGTACAGGCTGGTGCCTACCGAGTTGAAAGAGTTAAAGGCTCAGTTAGAGGATTTGATCGATAAGAGCTTCATACACCCTAGTTTCTTGCTGTTGGGTGCACCGATGCTTTTCATCAAAAAGAAGGACGAATCTCTACGCATGTGTGTTGACCACAGGGAACTGAATAAGCTGAAAGTGAAGAATAAATACTTGTTGCCAAGGATAGATGACTTTTTTTATCAGCTTCAAGGTGCACGGGTCTTCTATAAAATTGATTTGAGATTCGGTTACTATCAATTGAAGGTTAGAGAGGAAGATATTCCGAAGACAGCTTTCTGGACGCGGTACGGGTACTATGAGTTTTTAGTGATGCGTTTGGATTAACTAATGCCCTATCCGCCTTTATGGATCTGATGAACCGAGTATTCGGGGAGCACTTGGATAGATTCGTGATAGTGTTCATTGATGACATCCTGATATACTCTCGGAGTGAGGAGGAGCACAGAGAGCACTTGACGATTGTGCTGACGACTCTGGGGTAGCACCGACTATATGCTAAGTTCTCTAAGTGTGAATTTTGACTGGACATGATCAACTTTTTGGGGCACGTCATCTTTTATGATGGTATTTCAATGGATTTGATGAAAGTTTAGGCTGTGAAGGAGTGGCCGCGACCGACCAGTGCCAGTGAGATACGCAGTTTTTTGAGATTGGCAGGATACTATCGGAGATTTATTGAGGGATTATCCAAGATTGCAGCCCCTCTAACTCGATTGACCAGGAAGAACGTGACGTATAGTTGGTCTGATGAGTGCGAGGACAGCTTCCAGACACTAAAACAGAGGTTGACTAGGTTGATACTGCTAGTGGAGGGGGAGAAGTTCAGCATTTATTGTGACGCCTCCAGGGGAGGGTTGGGTTACATGTTGATGTAGAGTGGAAGGGTGATTGCCTATGCTTCCAGGCAATTGAAGCCCTACGAGCAGAATTATCCCATGCATGACTTGGAGTTGGCGGCTGTGGTTTTCGCACTTAAGATCTGGAGGCATTATTTGTATGGACAACAATGCGAGATCTTCTCGAACCACCAGAGTTTGAAGTATATCTTCACGTAGAAGGAGTTGAACTTAAGACAAAGGAGGTAGCTCGAGCTGGTCAAGGATTACGACCTGGAAATCAAGTTTCATCCAGGAAAGGCAAATGTGGTAGCGGATGCTCTGAGCCGAGTGACAGCCTTGACTTTTGCTATAAGTTCGGCAGTACCGACCGAGCTAAGTATGAGGTTTGGCATGGAGGTAGTTTCTGATCTGACGGCAACACTTTCGGTGATGTCATTGAGGCCAACCATCCTTGATAGAATTAAGCTGGCCCAGGAGACTGACTCTGAGTGTAGTGAGCTAAAGGCGGGTATGGAGGCCAATGCTAGCACTGAACTCTGTTATTCGGAGGATGGGATTCTCAAGTTCCGAGATAGGTAGTACGTCCCGAAAAGTGAGGAGCTAAGGAAGCAAATACTATCAGAAGCTCACTCGTCTTCTTTCTCTGTACATCTAGGCAGTACCAAGATGTACAGGAACTTGAAGCTGCACTATTGGTCGCCTAATATGAAGTCGGAGGTAGCTAAATATGTTGAAGCATGCGTGGTGTGCCAACAAGTAAAGGCAGAGCATCAAAGACCGTAATGTACGCTTCAGCCACTGCCCATACCGAAGTGGAAGTGAGAGCATGTTACTATGGATTTTGTAGTTGGGTTACCGAGGACTGCCAAGGGCCACGATGCAATCTGGGTGATTGTGGACAGGATGACGAAGTCATCTCACTTTTTGCCTTTGAGGATGATTTATTCCATGGACCAGTTCGCTCAAATGTACATTCAGTAGATAGTCAGGCTATATTGGATCCTAGTGTCGATTGTATCAGACTGATAACACAGGTTTACGTCTAAGTTTTGGAGGAGTCTGCATAGGGCCATGGGCACTCGGTTAGACTTCAGCATGACCTTTCATTTGCAGACCGATGGATAGTCGGAGAGAACTATACAAATTTTAGAAGATATGCTCAGAGCCTGTATATTAGAGTTTTAGGCAGCTTGGAGTAGGTTCTTACCTTTGGTGGAATTTTCGTACAATAACAGCTATCAGTCCACCATTGGAATGGCACGGTACGAGGCTCTGTATGGGAGGATGTGCAGGTTGCCTTTGTACTGGGACGAGGTTGGAGAGGCAAGACTCAAAAGCCCGGAGATACTGCGGCAAACTGTCGATAAAGTTGCTATTATAAGGAAGAGGATTAAGGCAACCCAGAGTCGGCAGAAAAGTTACGCAGACCATAGGCGGTGGGAGTTGGAATTTAAGGAAGATGATGAAGTATTTTTGAAGGCCTCCCTGTTCATGGGAGTGGTCAGGTTCGGGAAGCGAGGAAAGCTCATCCCTCGTTATGTTGGATCGTTCCCTATTGTGGAGAGGATTGGGAAGACTGCCTACAAGCTTCAGCTGTCTTCCTTAATGAATGCTATACATAATGTCTTCCATGTCTCCATATTGAGGAAGTGTATGCGTGATCCTTCTCAGGTGGTTGCACAACAAAATATAGAAATCCAGCCAACGCTAACTTACGAGGGGAAGCCAGTGAGAATACTGGTATCGACTGTGAAGGTGTTGCGCAACAAGGAAATTCTCTTAGTCAAAGTTTTTTTGCACAAACACAACATGGAAGAGATCACTTGTGAAAGGTAGCATGACATGGAGCAACAGTACCCATAGCTATGCAGTACGTAAATTTTGTGGACAAAATTTCTTTTAAGTAGGGTGGAATGTAACACCGGGGATTTCTGTAATATAATTTTCAAAAATTCATATTTGTAAATGGCGCAATTTTGCTCGGAATCCAGAGCGCAGAATTTGTATTAGTAGATAGAGGATTACTTTGATACCGATGGACAGGGGAAAATTTTAGGATTTGCGATCGTAGACGGATCGAATAACAGTTTAGCTAAAAGAATAAAAAGTGAGGACGAAATAGTAATTAGGTTATTATTATTATTATTATTATTATTATTATATTTTTTTCTTATAAGTGAAAGGAGGGAGAGAATCACAGAACACTTTGGTGACTTTCCCCCTCCTCCTCCCAACCGCGAAGCCCTCCCCTTCCTTCGATTTCTTCTCCTTCTCTTGATAGCTTTCTGCTATGCTTTTTCAACAGCTTTCAAGTTTTCGGTAAGTTTGAGTTAGTTTTGAGTGGATAGTTAGTTTTTTACCTGTTTGAGTGTTAAAAATAAAGTTAGAAGTTGTATTTGATAGTTTTTTTGGTAACCCTAGAAGGGAGATATGAATTTAGGGATTTGTAGTTAAATTTTGTTCATGTATTGGTGTTTAAGCTAGAAGTAGGAGAAGATTAAGCGTTTGAATAACCGAGAAACTTAGGTTACAGAACGGTTTCTATTTGATTGTATTCGGCAAAGCCATAGATGTTGGATTGTGAAATGGATAAAACCATTAGAAACTAGACGTCCCAAGGACTGTGTGGCCGCTGGAATCGAGTGATTTCAATAACTGACGCAAAAGTTATGCACGTCGGAAGTTTATGTTGGATTTTTGATCAAGTCAGTTTGGTGAGCTATTTTATTTAGTTTGTGGTACGTTAAGTTAATGGTAGCGGTTTTGAGTATGAGTTAAGTGTTTAGACTAGTTTTGATAGGAATTGGTTTTATGTTTAGGTTGAACCAGATTTTGGTGAAGTCGTGCACTGGGAAAGCTTGGAACGCTAGGTAATTAGTGTTTGCATGTTCATTGCCCTTACGGGCCTACACTGTGGGAGCGTAGGGAGCTGTTATGTGTTTTGAATATTTTGTTCAGTCATGCATCATGTTTTAAAAAGTGTAACGAAAATGAATTTGAGCATGTTTTGAGTAAGTAGTGGCAAGACGCGTGGCGGTGGTATCACAGATCTTGCTGGGGGAGTGGGCCGGTGCATAACCAGTTATAAATTTTGGTCGGAGAGTGGGCCGTCACGCGGGTTGTATGTGTTGACGATGAGAATAATGGATGGTGGCGCTGCAGATCCTGCTCGTTGGGCCGGTGCAGATTCCACGACGTAGGCCGGCTGCACTGTCACGAAACGTGTGTGTGTGGCAACTGTTGGCCTCATTGTTGGGGAGTCTGGAACGATGACGACATGTCAAAGTGTAGCATGGCGAGATGTCCATCCTCACCCTGGGGCAGTTGCTGTTTGGCGGCGTGTGTGTATAGCTTGTAGGCGTCGTTGTTGGGGAGTTCGGGACGGTGGCGACGTGTGAGGGTGTAGTATGGCATGAGGTTCACCCTCACTCGAGTGCGACTTGTACTACACGTCACAAGTTACGACAACATGAGCGGGAGAGTAGAGACTTCATGTAATAGGACTGCATTGTCGATTTTACATTTAATATTGCACTAATTACTGAGCGTAGGCTAATGCTGTGTGTTCTGTGGTGTAGGTTAAGAAATTCTTGCTGGTGAGTTACGACAGTCCAAGCAGGACGAGTAAGCGGTTGGTGGCGTGCTACCATGTGCCGGCAGGTGTCGTCAGGGCAGCCAGACCCGTGGAGTGAGGCTAGATGGTAGTTTTTTTTATGGTTGTATTTTGTTGGATATAAATCAAGTGTATAGAATTTGAAGGTATAGGTTGCTTTGGCACGATAATAGTCGGGTGTAATGTACAGTTGTATTTTTAAAACTACTTGGAAAATTTTGCTTAAAAAATGTAGGTCTTTATTTCATGGTTTTAATAGTAAAAGTTTTCGTCGTTCGATTTCCTTTTAATCTGATGTTTTTTTAGGCTGCTGGTGCAAAATGTCGACCGATTAACAAAGAAGTAACTAGAGTGTCGACGGCAAAGTTCGACCATTTCGCTAAAGTGTCGATCGGTAAGCGTAGGTGTCGACTGAACTAGGCAAGTGTCAACTGCGGGAGTCGACCTACGGGGACAGAGCCAAATTAGGTGTCGACCGGTTAATGTAAAAATAGTGAGAGTGTTGACTGCGGTGTTCGACTGGTGTGGGCAGAGAGAATTGAAGTGTCGACCGCTAAAGGCAGGTGTCGACTACTTTTTGTTATGAGTGTAGAAGTGTCGACTGCGAAGTTCGATTAGGGCGGGCAGAGAGTATTAAGGTGTCGATCAGTGTTTTAAGTGTCGACCGATAGCCATTTTTATAATGTTTGAAGAGTGAAGTGTCATTTAAATTGACTTTCGATTGAGTCTTCTGCCGCGACGATTTTTTTTTCGCGTTTTCAAAATGACATTTTAAATCGAGGAACAAAAGTTTAAAATTTTATACAAATTTCATCGAGGTGATGAGTAAGTGTACAGTTGGCCACCCGAGTCCAGGGACGACTCGGGGCACTGTGGAGGTGGTGACAGAGTAGAGTGAGCCGGAGACTGCGTGAGTTTTCGGGGCATTACACTATTTTTCTATTCCAAAATCCTGAAAATGGCGATCTGTCGCCTCACTTATGGCGACTGATCGACACCCCTGTTGGTTTTCTTTTCCAAAATTGTCCAATCTCATATACTTCTCCCCATTTCTTCAACAAGCATCTATGGATCATATATATATATATATATATATATATATATATATGTATCTCATCCCGTTAATATCTTCGCAATACATACTTTTGACATCTTTTTTAATAAACTTGTAAAACAAATACATTTTTTTCAATGCGTAGCGGAAGACTTAAAATAGGAATAGACCTTGCTTTTAAACACGTATATAATGAAAAACTTGATTTGAATAAAAACCTTTTGACCTTTAAACATAAATTCCTTTATGTACTTCAAAACATTTCTGTAACACTTACGATTTTCTGCTAAATAATTTTCAGAAATTCATATTGGTAAACGGCAGAGTTCTGGTCGGAATTCGAAAGCGGAGTGTACTAGTAGATAAAAGATTTTTTTGAGGCAACGGCCCAGAGAAAGTTTTAGGATTTTGACCTGACACGGACCGAATAACAATTTAGCTAAAAGATTAAAGAGTGAGTACCATATAGTAATTAGGTTATTATTATTATTATTATTATTTTATTTTAATAAGTGAAACGGGGGAAGGAAGCACAGAATAGTTCGGTGATCCTCCCTCCAAACGTGAAACCCTCCCTCCTTTGGTTCTTCTCCTTCCAACAACAGTTTTCTTCTCCGATTCTTCATCAGCTTTCAAATTTTGGTAAGTTTGAGTTAGTTTTTGAGTCGATAGTTAGCCTTTTAGTGTTTTGAGCGGTAAAAATGAAATTGGAGAGAGAGTTGGATAGTTTTTATGAAACCTAGGAGGGAGATACGAATTTGGAGATTTGTAGTTGATTTTCATTCGTGTATTGGTGTTGAAGCTGGAAGTAGGAGTATATTACGGGTTTTTATGAAGAAGATTGAGCGTTTGGATAACCGAAAAACTCCAGTTACGGAACGGTTTCCGTTTGGCCACATCCGGCCAAGCCGTAAATGTTGGATTGTTAAATGGATGAAACCGTTAGTAACTAGACGTTCTAAGGAGTGTGTAGTAGCTAGAATCGAGTGATTCCAATAATCGACGCAAAATTTATGCACGTTGGAAGTTAGGTTGATTTTTAGCTGAGTCAGGATAGTGATCCATTTTAGTTGAGTGTTGATGGATTAAATTAGTAGCAGTAGTTTTAGTACGCAGAGTGAGTTGTGAGATGAGTTTTAATGTGAATTGGTTATGTGATAGGTTGAGCCCGAGTAAGTGACAGAAACAAGCACCACAGAAAGCTAGGACGCCAGGTAAGTAGTGCATGCATGTGTTTTGCCCAAATGGGTCTACACTGAGGAACATTAGGATTGTATTGGTTGATTGTGATGTGCATGCGTATTGTTTGACATGCCTCATGTTTTTTAAAAGAGGCATGAAATAATTTTGAGCATGTTTTTAAGTAAGTAGTAGTGAGACGCGTGGCGATGGTACTGCAGATCTTGCTCAGAGAATGGGCCGGTGCCTAACCAACCGTGAATTTTGTTCGAGGAGTGGGCCGGCTGGGCCGTCACGCGGCATGTATGTGTTGAGGGTGGGATGATGGACGGTGGCATCGTAGATCTTGCTCGGAGAGTGGGCTGGTGCATCACCAATCGGGGATCGCAGGGGGTGGGCTGGCTGGGCTATCGCGAAACGGGTGTATGTGGCTTGTGTGCCTCGTTGTTGGGGATTCCGTGACAGTGGCGACGTGTTAGGGTGGAGCGTGGCACGATGTGCACCCTCACCCTGGTACAGCTGCACTACGCATCGTAGAATTGTGCCAAAATGAGCGTGAGTGTAGAGACTGCATGTGATAGGATTGCATTGTCGGTTTTACTTTCATATTGCACTACTTACTGAGCGTTAGTCTTATATTGTGTGTTGTGTGGTGTTGGTGCAGAGATCCCTACTGGTGAGATTTGAGAGTCCTGGCGGGATGAATAGACAATTGGCGGCGTGCTACCATGTACCGGCAGGTGGGGTTTGTTAGGGCGACTCGACTCATGAAGTGAGACTTGATGGTAGGTTTTGAGGGTTATATTTTGTGGAGTCCGTGTTAAGTGTATAGGAAATTGGTGTAAAGATTTTGATGTATAAACAAATTATTTGAACGTCAATAGATGTGTTTTAAAACTACTTGGGAGGTTTTGATGGAAAAAGATCCAAGTTTTACTTTGTGGTTTTAAGTGCGGGAGTTTTCGTCATTCGTTTTCTTTCCTTAGGCTGCTGGTGTAAAGTGTCGACCGGTATGCGTAGGTGTCGACCGAACTAGGTAAATGTCAACCGCGAGGGTCGACCTTCGGGAACAGAGCCAAACTAGGTATCGACCAGTGTCTTTAGGTGTCGACTGATTAGTGTAAAAGTGGTGAGAGTGTTGACCGTGAGGTTCCATAGGTGCAAGTACAGCGCATTAAAGTGCCGACCGGTGAAGGCAGATATCGACTGCTCTTCGTGATGAGCGTAGAAGTGTTGATTACGAGGTTCGACCAATGTAGGCAGAGCGTATTAAAGTGTCGACAAGTAAAGGCAGGTGTCGACCGCTCTTCGTGATGAGCATAGATGTGTCGACCTTGAGGTTCGAACGAGGCAGGCAGAGAGTATTAATGTGTCGACCTGTGTTTTCAGGTGTCAACCGGTTTTCTTTTTTTAATGTTTTGAAAAGTGAACAAAAATGTCGTTTTAAGTCGAGGAATAAAAGTTTTAAATTTTAGACAAATTTTATCAGTTTGATGAATAAGTGTTCGGTTGGCGACCTGGGTCCAGGACTTACTCGGGGGTGCCACGGAGATGGTGACAGAGTATAGCTAGCCGGAAACCACATAGGTTTTCAGGGCGTTATGTCTATCACCCATCAACTTCTTTTAACAAAACATCTAAGACTACATATTTACTTACAAATGTTTTGTACCAAAATACATGAAGGTTAGCCCATAGGTCAAAATTGCTTCACAGTCACAAGTTCAAGCCATAGACATGCCCCGTCAATTTTCTCCTCAATCCACTCGAGACTTGAAGAGCTCACTTGAAATCTCTTCAATTACACCACAAAGTTTAACTAATAATCCTAAAGCTCAGCAAGTAATGTAAGATAAAAATATATGCTCATGGATATGCATGCAGTTCATAAATCCTGTTGTCTCAGTCTTTTGATTCTTCTTCCTTTTCAGTAACTCTTAGTTATTGGGTCATAACTCTAGAGGGAGAAAGCCAAATTCTTAGTCCACCTAGCGAGACGGCGAACTCGCTCTAGGGAAAAATAGAATAACTCACCTTATGGTCCACTTAGTGGGACAACCAAACTCAATCCTTTTACCCACAAATAACAATTAAGTATTTTACTTTCATATCATTCTTTTATCTTTCTTACATAAAAATATATACATAAACTTATTTTCTAAATTCTGAAAACCATGATGCAGGAATGCGTGATGCACACATATTCTCAAGAAAATTAATCAATAACAACCACTATGTCTAACAAATATCATATCATCAACATCATAACAACAAACATCTAAATAAAACCATCAATCATCTCTATTGTCTAACAACAACAAACAATCGACCTAACCATAATCTATCCAACCAGAAATTTATAAGATCACCAAATACATCATTTCAATTCATAAATTTCTTTTCACTTTGTGGTGTAGGTTAATCAGCCAAGTACGTGCAACATACACTTACTTTAGGTCTTTAACAATATTTATAGCACTTGATAACCTATTCTTGATGACTTGAAAACCTATAGCAATTGAATTACATTATTAATATCACAATGCAGTCCAATAACTAAATCATAAATAACACGTATTACACATCCAAATTGAGAAATTACTAGTTCATCTGCTTTCCAAAGAGAAATAACATATCCACATGAAATCTGAAATCCAACTTGAGCATCTAACCCAAATTATCCCAAGAGTAAAATTTGGAATATAACCCAAAATTGGCATAATTTCAAAAAATCATAACTTATTGTGTACTAATCCACATGGATTAATTCCAAAGCCTATAGATCACACAATGAGTCTTATTTAATATACAAAAAGATTTCATCAAATGAAAACCATTTGGCTAAATAAATTTAACCAAACTGGAACTGCATCTGTTTTCCACAATTTTTGCACATACTTGCTATATCCACTCTAAACATATACAAAGTGGTAATTTCTTCCATTTCTACTCACATGAATGATCTTTCAACATGATTAGACATCATATGAGTTGAAAAACAGAACAAAATATCCAATTTTTGTGCACCATACCCATCAACTCTTCATACCATCAAGGTATCCACAACAACTAACACCTTTATTGTATATAAACCAAAGTATTTGTTAAACCTTAAAGAAAACATCATCTCACCTTGAATCTTCAAAGAAAAAGGAAGGGTTTATCGTGGGAACTTCAAAGAGACTTTATGGGAGAAGAGAGAGAGAGAGAGAGAAAAAGGGTGTGTGTAATCGTGGGGAGGAAGCTTCAGGGAGAATAGGGGAAAGGGTAGATATTTATGGACTTCAATGATGGTTTAAGTTCAATTAAATGAATAGTGAGGGGGATTATCTCTTTTGCTTCTCCCTTAATGCCAACCTACCCTATTTTTGCTTCCAAACTTTGACTTTTCAACCCCCAATTATCTTTTCTATTTGATAATCTATAAAATTAAACATAAATACTATGGACATATGTTAAACTGCATGATAAAATTTTCAGATGTTACAACAAGTGACTAACTACGTAGGAACATTGTACCTAATTTATTTTGTTTCAAAAATAGATTTTCTATCATTATTTTAAAACTGTTATTACACTTTGAACTATTCATGAGTTATAAAATAGGTAAGGAAACTGTCAGGACCTCATTTTACCAACCGAACCTTGACGGGTGAGGATTCCCAAAGTGGGAAAGAATAAAACGTCGCAGAAATGCTCTCATTGGCACTCACCTCATACATGGTTAGATCGTTAAGAGTTAATTAAACATATTTCTTTAACTTGCTATCCTAAATTAGAATGTTTCATTTAAAATTATTATTATTATATATATTTTTTAATAAAAGCATTTAAAACATAAAATATCCTTTGTATAAATAAAACAGCATACATTTTATACATTGAAATTTACATAAAAATCAGATTACTAACATAGAAGTTGCTACAAAAGTAGGTTACTACATGTGATCTTTCAAAAAGATTTATACAAAGGAAATCCAAACATCTTACCCAAACAAAAAAGACCATCTATCTTGATGGTTTTCCTATGCCTTTTTGCAAACCTTATATTGCCTTATAATTTCTCTCCTGGTGAACGTTCGATATCTGAAAAATATAAATTATCCACATAATGAGCTTTTAGCCTAATAAATAAATCTAACAAATAGAATAACTAATTCAAACTCTATTAACATCATATATGATCAATCACCATCTTCCAC
Source organism: Begonia peltatifolia (assembly GCA_022433055.1). Taxonomy (NCBI): domain Eukaryota; kingdom Viridiplantae; phylum Streptophyta; class Magnoliopsida; order Cucurbitales; family Begoniaceae; genus Begonia; species Begonia peltatifolia. The sequence goes on along the minus strand of CM039529.1, from coordinate 6,799,149 downwards.
TAAAATGATTATTTGAAAATCATATAAATCATGTTCTTTTGAAAGTTATGCAAATGCTATAAAATTATATTTGCTCGAATCAGTTTTTTGAAATCACTCAATCATTGTTCAAAATCATTTTCATCAAATAAATTCAATGCAAATAGAACGAACTTTCAATAATTAAAACTATTATTTCAAGAAAACTCCAATACATCTTTTAACAACCAAATGTTTATGTTAAAAATGTAATATATTCTAATCCTAACATGTATAACCATCACACACCCCTACACGTTCCTAGAATTTCTTTGCCAGGGCTATAGGACTCTACATATTGCTTTCTTCTCGAGGTTTAGAGATTTTAAACTCAAGGAGGACATTAAGTTGATCTCCTTCTTGATGCGCGCCAAGCCTCGCTAAGGCCGTATTTCACCCATAAACAGAATCGATTAAAAACAAAGAGTTCGGCTATGTCGAGGATGAAACAAAATGAATAGAGAAGATGAATGAGTAAATGAAGTTCAAATGAGATGTTATAGACCTAAGGATGGTTGATGATTAGTTCAAATTGGTCTTCAAAGAGCTATTGGAATGCTTCTCGCATTCAGCCACACACGTGGCACTTTAATGGGTCTTCAAGCTCCTTTCAATGGCCGAGATGTATTGCTCTATTTATCCATTGGATGAGGGCAGCCAAGTCATCAATCCTTGTCCATGCTCAAAAGAAGAAAGTTTCAACAAGGCTCCTTCAAGTGGTGACCTTGGTTTTGCCAAAAGGGATAATATTTTTGGCACTTCATTTTGGCGCAAAGTGGTGTTCTTCCTTGCATGGCTGAGCACTCCTCCATGCATTCCTATGCACTTGTGATTGAACCAACTTCAAGTCATCATCTAATCTAGGATACATCTAACCCTAATGCCTAAGTATGTATGCAATTAATAATAGTTACATGAAGGCCAATGTTTGCCACAAAAGTACAAATGGCTAAGTGTTTGCCAAAACATAAACATAATGGTGCTCGGTTACAAGTTTTCATTAAGGGAAGACAAATTTCCTCTTTGATCTTGATAAGCTTTCTCCTCCTGAGACTTCCATGCTAAGGTTGCTCCTTTTGCTTTAAGCTTCCACTTGAAGCCTTCAATGAAGTCTTTACCTACAAAAGAAATAAAATTGTAAGCAATTAAGTTAGCTAAAGTTTGGACCTTGGTTTTGGATTGAGTGAGAGGGCCTTGGGGCATATCACTTCTTATTTCCATAGTCATACACATCGCACACAAAGAGTCAAATCCAACTATTGGGTTCATGTGTTACAAAAGTTGTCAACTTTCTCTTTTCCTCAAATACATGCTTTAACACATTTTATAAAGTCAATGCTTGCACATTTAAAACCATGCAACTCACCCATGCAAACTATTTTGAAAACCATATCACATAGATTTAAAAGATGTTTTCAAAACATTCTTTTTTAACATCACAACACAATTTGAAAACATAAATCTTTTTATAAAATACCATTCGTTTCATATTAAAACAACATCTATTTAATCACTTCAATAAACAATAAAAATTCTAAGTATAACCAAAACCAAAGACATAATTTAAATTTATCTCCACTTAAACAATGCAATACAGGTTTTTAACTAATCTAAATGTAGGATTTACTTACCTATTGAAGGTTCCTCCTCTTCCATGAAATTTCAATCTAATGAACTGACTTTTTCTCTCCTCTTTCTCTTTTTTCTCTCTTCCTTCTCCTTTTCTCTTGAGCTGAATACTTTGCACGAATATGGCTAATTCCTCAGCCTTCTCTACCTTTTTTCTAATTAGTGTATATTTACTATTCTATCTTTTTTGTTCATATACAAATACTATTTTACCTTTTTTGCATGATAAATTGCAAAAATAGCATGATTACTTATGTTTAAGTATATTAGCTGAAACTAGTTAATTTTGATTATTCTTAAGTTAATCAACATGATTATCGTAATTAATCATGATTAATTAGCCTTAATGATACTTAATTAATTAGTTAAGCAAACAACTTACCTAATATATATTGATTGCCCCATGTCCTAACTGTAACACCCAAAATTTTTACTAGGACCTCAAATGTAATCTTATGCCAAATTAGTTATACCTAATTTATCATCTTCTATGATAAAGAATAAAAATTGATGGAAAATGGAGATTCAAATGAATAAAATTAGGTGTAAAGGATAAAAATAAATAAATAAAATTTAATGGATTTAATATTAATTAAAGTCAAAGCTTCTTTATGAAGCTACCACCCTCACTCACCCTCCTCGTTCACGTTACTCTCTCTCTCTCTCTCCCTCTCCTTCTTTGCCGAGCCTCATTTCTTCCCTCTCCCCGTGACAATTTTCCTCCTCTTCTCTTGCGGGTTTTGCTTGAAGATATAAGTTGGTTTAAGTTTTTATGGATTATAAGGGTTAAGCATGAGTTTTGTGAGTGTTGTCTGTGAGTTTGTGAACCAAGGGTTTTATACCCAAAAAATTGTGATTGTTTCTTCTCTTTTTCGAATTATCGTGATAAAAACTAGTTGGAAATGCATTTAAAGATTTGATTACAAGAGATTGATTGTTGGATAATGTTTAAAGTTAGGTTTGATTATTTTGGCAAAAGACAGGGCAGTTTTGGTTTTGGTGTTCTGTCACCTATGGTGTCTAGTTTTTTATAAATTGACTTTCACCATGATAAACTAGACTCTTTCAAGATTTCATAGCATTTTGAATCGTTGGAATTGGATAAGCATACAATTAGTTATTGATTTTCAAAGCTGAAGCAAAAATCTGAATCGGATTTAACAGGGCAGTCTCAGTTTCGATTTTGTGCCATTGATAGTGTTTGGTTTTTGATAAATGGATTTCACCATGTTAAAATGGACCCCTTAAGTTAAATTTTGGCTTTTGAATCATTGCAAATGGTTAGGTGTTGAGGGAGTCATGGGTATTTGAAGTTGACCTAAATTTGAAGAAATTTTTTATTAAAGTTACTGATATAAAGTACCGATCGGTATGCATAGTTGTGGACCGAACGTGGTAAATGTCGACTGCGAGTGTAGTGCCTTGAAAACCCACGCGGTTTCCGGTACACTCACTACTGCTTGGATACCATAATTGTACTGCCTCGAATACCCACGTGGTTTCAAGTACGCTCACTACTGCTTTGATACACACGCACTCTGGACAATTCATGAAAAAATTTAAAACTTCATTCATCGAATTAAAATGACCTTTATGAAAATGTTTAAAATCATCGCAGCGGAAGACTTTGATAAAAATCAGTTTAAATAAAGTTTCAAGTTTTCTAAAACATAAAAAATCATTTTCTGGCGACCCCTATAAACCTGGTCGACACTTCATTTGTCTATGTTTTCATCGGTCGACACCTCTTTGTTCCTCAGGGTAACTGGTCAACACTTGTGATTATCGGTCGACAATTCATTTCTCATTGTCTGCATTGGTCGATCTTTATGGTCGACACTCTCATCTATTTTACACTACCGGTCGACACTTGTATGCACTGGTCAACACTTCTTTCCTCTCCGTCTGAGTACGTCGACCCAAACGGTCGACAACTACAGAGTTTGGTCGACACCTTTACATGCAGGTTGACTCTCTGTACTCATTTTAACACTAAGCGGTCGACACCTACAGAGTTTGGTCAACACTCTTACATGCAGGTCGACACTCTGTACTCATTTTAACACTAAGCGGTCGACACCTTCTTGCACAGGTCGACACTTTGATCGGCTCTGCCTTCGTAGGTCGACCCTTGCAGTCCACATTGGCCAATTTCGGTCGACACCTTTAGTATACTGGTCGACACTTACTACGCTTGGTCCACCACTCAGCCTATAGGTCGACACTTCCTTCACAAAATCTATTTAAAACCTTAAACTTTGCAAAAACAACCGAACTTCGACTCAACGTTGAAAATAACAAAATGTGCACTTTCCAATCAATTCAAAATCATTATATACTTCAAAACAACTACAAAAGTTTGAAATTTATTTACACTATGAATCGACTCAAAACGAGTCCGTTTATACTCGAAATAACTAAACTTCCTTACATACCCCCGGCTTGGTCAAAACGCCCTAACAGTCAGTCGAACCGTCCACGAGCGGACTCGTCCAACTGACTCCTAGCTTGGGCTTACTTAGGGTACTCACCAGCTACTGCCTCGTCACATAAATCACAGAACTCATCCATTAGCCTAATGCTAAGTAAGTAATGCACATAACAAAACATAACACTAAAACAAACATATTCTAACGTATGCAGTTTCTACAATGTCGTCTCTACTTTCATTTTTGTCTCTTTCTTACATATTCTTTATCTTCTTACTACTGGGTTCTTCTTTACGTACTAAATCAATGTGACACAACTCGTGGTCCACCTCATGGGACATGGCCAACCTTGATCTAGTAAAGTGACACACTTCGCAGTCCACCTCTCGGGATAAGGCTACCGCTTAAAGCGGGGAAAGAAGTGATTCACCACGCAGTCCATCTCTCGGGACAAGACCACTCAAGCGTACCTTCATTATCTTCTTACGTACATTTTTATTTCATTCTTTTCATCCTACTATTTTATTTCGTAAAACATGGAAATTCATTTTCGTTTCGTTCTTATGCTTAAAAACTATTATGTATAATCACTAAAGCATAACATAAAATAAATGTGTATGCAACCTATCGAACTGTGATGTAGGCCCGAAGGCAAAAGCATCTACTACACTACTTACACTACTTACCTAGCATCCTTAACAACACGTTCGCAACTTCGTACGCTAATTGGAAAACTAGAAAACCTATAAAACCACACATTCATCAATTCTACTTTGTCCAACTAATGAAATTCTAACACAAAAAATCTTAAACTCATGCTAAACCGAAACTCCTAACTATACCCGAAAACCTACACAATTTTTTGACCAGATTCGGAATTGCATAACTTACCCAATAATCGTCCGATTTGGACGATTTGAAATGTTACGTATTTTATAGGATGTCTAATTTCTAACGGTCTAATCTAATTCCTAATTCAACATCTACAACTTGGCCGAATGTGGCCGAACAAAAATTGTTCCTTAATCCTAGTATTTGGTTATCCAAACGCTCAATTTTCTCTATAAAAACTCATAATCTATTCTCACTTCTAGCTTAAACACCAACACATAGATAACATCGACTACAAACCTTAAAATCTCACCTTGCTAGGTTTCACCAAAACTACCCAATACTCTCTCTAACTTTTAACACTCAAAACAATTAAAATACTAACTACCTACTAAAAACTAACTAAGACTTACCGTTGATTTGAAGAAACGGAGGACAACTGAAGAGAATCGTTGGCATGAAGGAGGAAGAACTCGCTGAAGAAGAAAGTCTACCCGATAAGGAGGAAGAAAACTGAAGGGGGCGGGGGGGTTCATGATATTTTCTCCTCCCTGTTGTTTTTTTTTTTATTAATCATAATTACTAAATCACCCTCACACTTTAATCGTTTAATCAAACTGCCATATGGTTTGTTTCCGGTCAAAGTCTTATGACTCTCTCTATTAGCCTCAAGATAATCTTCTACCTAAGCGACTAAATTTTCCTTCATTAATTCCGACTAGGATTCTGCCGTTTATTGGTACGTAAACCCAAAAATCATTTAACAAGAAAATTTCAGGCATCACAGCGAGGGTCGACCTACGGAAACAGAACCAAACTATGTGTCGATCGATGTGTGTAGGTGTCGACCGGTTAGTGTAAAAATGGTAAAAGTGTTGACCGCGAGATTCGACCGGAGTAAACATAGAGGATTAAGGTGTCGACCTATGCAAACAGGTATCGACTGGTGCAAACAAAGGCAAACAAGGTCAAGTGTCGACCCTTGTGTGTGCAGAACGGGTCAAGTGTCGACCGAAGATTTCAAAGGTCGGCCGGGAGCCTTTGCATTGTTTTAAAACTTAAAATGTTTTACTATGAGTCAGTAGTTTAGATAAGTGAATTGAGTTCGGATAACTTGGGAAACTTCATTGTAAGTGTGATATGTTAATGGTTTTAATGCACTTGTATTAGGTTTAAAAACTTCGAGGAAGAGTGATCAAGATTTTTTGATTGCTATGGATCGAGGTAAGTTTATATTGTGTACTTTTGGCTTTTAAGGTCTACATCACAAAGGTACTAGATTTTGTGCTTTTATAGGGTAGGTTAAGGATGGTTAAGTTTTCTTTGTAGACATTTAGATTAGGTGAAATATCTTATTGAAATGTCTTGAGGATATTGTCTACGTTATGCATTGATGAATTATCTTTCGCTATGTGAATTCCCATGTTCATGCATCATGTTTTACAAAATCATGAAAAACGTTTTACGTACATGTTTTAAGTAAGAAAGACAAGACTAGGTAAAGTATGTAAATTATTAAGTTGTGGGACGGGGCAAGTATGGCCTATGTATTGTCCATTGAATGGTCAATGTTATGTGTTATGTACCATCCGCTCAGTGGTCCAAGTTATATATATATATATTGTCCACTTTGTGATCCACGTTTTATTAAGTGCCTACTTCCCCCATCGAGCCCCTTTAATTCATGTCAAGTGAAAAGTAAAGAAAAGAAAGTATATGTTTTATGAAATATCCATGCATACTCATTCATATCATTTTATATATCCTTATCGCGATTTAGGCACATTAGTTTAAACTTCGATGATGTAGGTGAAAAACTAACAGGTGAGGAATACGAGCCCCAAGTTGATGAATAGGTGCAGTTGGAGGAACGAGCTCGTAAGGTGTGTTCGTGATAGTCAGACGACCTTCTGACCCATGGGTGATGTATCCTAGCTGTTGATGTAGCCTCTAGAAGTGTTTAGATTGGGTATACAGTTAGGATTTTATGTTTTGAAATTTCTTGAACTGAATGGGTGTATATTCGATTGAATGGAAAAGCTTATGTTTTAGAGCCTCCCATGTGTTTTTACTTTTAGTTTCTACTATATATTTTGGGTTTTGAATGATTAGAAAGTTTGATTGTGTCTTTCTTGAGGAAAAGTAAAAGAAAAGGGTAATTAGAACGGTTAAGTTATAAGTCAAGCCCAGTGACGACGTACGGGTCGTCACACTAACTCCATTAGTGGTCTAGTGTTATTGTATGGATACATACTACAAAGTGTTGGAAATATTTTTTCTTCTTTAACTTTTTCCAAATTGTCACTTTAAGATATAGTTTAAAGTCATTTACCAAAAAAATGCAGTTTAAAATGTAAACTGCATTTCTCAGATTAAAAAGTAAATAATTTTTGCTACACAAATCCAAATTCTTTCATTCTAAATTTATTCTTTTTCTCTACATGTATAGTTTAATACTATTAAATTTCAAAGTAATCCAATTATTACAACAAAATTTATTACATTTACAATCAAGTTTGTTCCTATAAAACAGTTTCGTTCTTAGCACTTTCAAGGACTTTGCATCATTTCTTCAATACAACTTCTATAACTTCTATCCATATAACATCCATAATAAATAGCCACAATACATTATGGACAATTGAATATTGAAGGTTCAAACCATTACAGAAATAAATTAACTCCACGAGCCCTCAGTGAGGTGGTCATAAAACCTATCATGTATATAGGTGGCTATACAATGAAAATGTAATACTCAAAAAATTTACCGTATGATTAATTTCATCATCTGATAATTTAAATTTAATTAAAATTTGATTATAAGTTATTGGGATATTATTTAATGGAGTTAAATTTAAATGATGGAGAAAATGTTAATTGAGGCAAACATTGGATAGTTAGGTGTGGTGAAAATATAAAAGAATGGTGGAGAAATGTGGTATGTTTGGCGTGGGATGAAAAAGGGAAAGGAAGGAAGTGGAAACTAAATGGATTACTAATTAGTTAGTAAACCTAACTAATTGTTAGGTCTGAAGTGGGTAGGTAAAAAGGCAAATGAAGGGTGTTGTCTACCAATAGGAAGGAGACACCTCATGGATAAATGTTGGATGGAAGAGAAAAACCATCATTTTTATAAAACAAAACCCACGGTTCTCTCCATCCATTGCTGAAGCTTTTCCTCCCACACAAAAGCTCTCTCTCTTCCTCAAGAACTCAAGGTAAGATGGATATTTCATTATGGTTTAGGGTTATTATGAGTTTTATGCTTAAGAGTTGAAGAATGGTTTAGTTTATTTGCTGATTTGTGAACTTCAAAATGGCTGCACGAAACTGAGCTTCTCTTCTCTTACTTTTGACTAAATTGATGTTTAATTCAATTGGAAGGTTGTTTATGGTTAGAAAATAGATTAAAGACATCAAAGTATGCATGAGTGTTCAAAGTGATGGAATTGTAGGGCATTTCCAATTTTGGCAACTATGGTTCAATGAACTATTTTTTTTATATAATTGAATTTACAATGTTGAAGTAGACTCTTTAAGTGATCTACTGGCTCTAAAATTGTTGGATTTGGATAAGTGTATCAAAAGTTATGAAACTTTGAAATTAAGGTAATTTAGAAGCCAATTTTGGGTTTGGAAAACAAGTGAAGAATAAATGGGTTTGCATTGTGTTTAAATGCATTATGCTGTGGATAATCAAGTTGGATTCTGATATATATACATGTGTATTAGGTTGTGAAGCATTTGAATTGGTGGTTTGATTGGTTGTTATAATGTTTGTGATAATATTGATAGTTTAATGAATGTGTTTTAGTTTTGCAACTCAAAAAGGAAAGTGATTCATTTCCCCAAACTTGTGCTAAGGACCTGAGGTAAGTGTATGTTTTTGGCTGATTGGCCTACACCACATAGTGTTAGAAATTTGATGGCTAGAATGATGTAAACTGGTTATTATATGCATTGTTGGTTGTTTGGTTAGTTAGATTAGGTTTAGGTTGATTGTTATTGTTGATAGCTTTCATTTATTGATTGATGGATTTGTTTAGTTATTTATGGATATGCATTCATCATGATTCATGCATCATGTTTTATGACAAAGATAGAAAATGATTTTCTTTATGCATATGTTTTCATGCAAGAAAGATTTAAAGAATAGAGCTAAAGTAAAGTATGTCAATAGTTATTTGTCGGTAAAGGGAATGAGTTTGGCCATCCTGCTAGGTAGACCACAAGGTGTGCCAATCCATCTTCCCCTGTAGTGAATTGGTCGTCTCGCTAGGTGGACAATTAGATGAGCCTTCTCCCTCTAGAGTTATGACCCCAATAAACCGGAGTCAGAGAAAGAAAAGAAACAAAAGATAGAAGCTGCATGATTTATGAATGACATGCATATCCATGAGAATACATTTTATTTTCCATCACTTGCTAAACATTAGGCTCATTAGTTAAACTTTGTGATATAGGTGAAAATATTTCAAGTGAGGACTTTGAGCATCGAGAGAATTGATGAGATGGCTAATGGAGGATGTCCATAACATGAGCTCGTGACTGCGAAGTGATTTTTGACTTGTGGGCTATTACGTATATATTTTGAGTACAGAATATATGTACATAAATATTTTCAGTATTTTGTCAAAAAGAATTTGGTAATTGAAGTGTCTATTTTCAGAACAGCTTTTGGCTTGAGTATGTTTAGAAGGATGGGTCTAACTTCATTTTAAAGGCTTATGCTATGCTTTACGAAAAAGAGATCATTTCCCATCATTTTATTTGTCTTCTAAAATGATGGTTTATGCCTGTTGGAATGATTTTTATGGTGGAATTGTCAATTTGAGGTATGATTGTTTGAAGGAGAGAAAAATTTGTTAAGTGTTGTTTGAAAGTTGATGTTTAGGTATTAACTGGGGAAGGAAAGAAACAGAAGGGCGCCGATCAATCGCCAGCGAGGTGTGATTGATCGCCCCTTTGATGTTCCAAAGGCTGAAGGGTGCGGATCGACCGCGAGATTATAGGCGATTGATCGGCCAAGGCGAAAGCCAAATGTGTGACACACCCGAGCATTGCCGATCAATCGCGAACTTGTCGGCGATTGATCGGCCAAGACAAAAGCCAAACGCCCGACACATCTGAGTGCTGCAGATCGATCACGAAATTGTAGGCGATCGATTGGTCGAAGGCAAAAGCTCGTGAGACAGAGAATTGCTAATCGATTGCGAGGGTGTAGGTGATCAATCGAGCATGTGCACTATTCACAACAGTGCGTGAAAAAAAAAAAATTTTAAGAAATTTCACGAATGTTTTCTACAAAGTTTTGTAAATAAAGTTGAGACGTTAAGTTAAGTTAATAACTGCCGAATTACGGGTCGTTACAGAAAACATTCTCATCGTTTTCCACAGCAAACATCCCTAATGAAAATGATTGTCACACAATGACCATTTTGACAAACTATCACAAAAAGATGGTGATCCGAAGACTAAAAAATGTCTTACGAGCATAGAGAAAATCGTGAAGGCGATCCAAAGATTCAGCTCATCACTTGAGTGGCTTGCAATTGACAGTCTACCACAACACCAACTCGAACCATAAACACCCTAATCAGGTTTAGAGATTCGAAACAGAAAGAACGCGTTATCACTACTCTATTGTTAGTTTTTCGTACGTCCATACAATACCTTCCTCACGCAACAAAAGCTGTACATGATATCTTCGTGATAGTTAGATGCCAAGACTGCTCAACATATCAAGAAGATTCATCCTCCTAACATATTATAGCAAAACCCAGATAATGTAATGTTGAAAGTAAACGTGAGAAAATCATACGTACATATACGTATAAACATTGACGTGTTGGAAACCAGCTTCTGTCATAGTTTTATAAGTGAAAAATCAAAAAAATAAGGTCTTTGAAAAACATGTTATGCAATGCAGAAAACATAAAATTCCTATCTCGATGCTGACTACTATTCTTCCTTTTAGGAACGAAAAAATCAAATACTGGCTCAAAGTCAACGAATTCATCCAAGCCTATAAGAAAAACTAAGACCAAGAACATCCCACTCAACATTAAGGGAAGACACAAATATGGGTCATATACTAGAACTGGGAGACCAATGCATCGAGACAACAAAATTTTTCCTAAAAAATAATTTGCTGTGTCAACCTTATCAATAAGCGGTCAACCAGATTGGCCTGCGGTCAATCCTGTGGTTGACTGAACTAGTTTGCGATCGCCTTGACTGATCTGCGGACCACCTCTATGGTTGATCAGATTGGTCCGCGGTCAACCTCTTTTGTCGATTGGACTAATATGTTGTTGATCTCAGCAATCGCTCTGTAACAACCCAACACCTACCGACTTGATCCCTATGGGTTTTCGGTTCGTGTGACATTGTACTCATGACCTTCTCCCTCCTAGCAGGGAGTTCTTGTCCCCGTAGAACCTCCAGGGACAACCGTTAAGCTCCATTTGTTTATCTGTTTATGTTATTTTACACTTACAACCTTGAAGATATGTGTATGTAACATACATTCATGCATCATAGTTTTTCCAAATCATAGAAAATGGTTTTATGCATACGTTTTCATGTAAACAGAACAGAAAGAATATGGTACGGTAAAATACGTAAATAGTTATTGTGGGTAGGGAACTGAGTATGTTAGTTCTGTTAGAGGAACCGGTTCCGTTAGAGAAACTGTTAGATATGTCATTCCACTTTCCCTAGAGCAAGTTGGTCATTCCGCTAGAGGAACAATCAGTTAGGTCATCTCTCCTCTAGAATTAGTACCCCAATAACTCATGTTATATAAGAAATAAAGAACAGATTCAGTTGCATATTTTACGAACGGCATAGCATAATCATGAGCATGCATTCTTTATTTCACATCACTTATTGAATATTAGGCTCATTAGTTACTTTGTGGTCTAGGTGATATCATTACAAGTGAGAACGTTGATCCGCAAGACGGTTGATAGTGCAGTTGGTGGGGGACCAAATGGAGCGTGCTTGTAGCTGCTAGGGCGATTTTGACCTTTGGGCTGTTTTCTAAGTATTTTGGGTACAATTTATATGTGTGTATATATATATATATAGTTTTAAAGATTTGATAAAACAATTCCATAAGTTATGAGGTTTATTTCCGAACTAGTTTGGTTTTTAATTGGTTAAATGAATGGTTCTAATTTTGGGATTTTAGTTTTTCGCTACGCTTTAGAAATGTTTTTTTACAGGAGTTTAAATGATGTTGTTAGATAGGAATAGATGATTTGATAATGAAAAAAAAGGGTATGGAGAAAGAGATACAGGGATAGAGAAGTTTTATCAACTCAACAATAGAGGAAGAGACGATATATTGCCCTAGTGGGGTGATGGAATGCCCCAGGGCAGCTTTACATCGCCCTATCCAGAGGATGAGCCGATGTATCGCCCCAGAAGGGGAGATTAGTCGCCCCAAGGGTGGAAGTTTGTCCTTGGACAAACGTTTTGCCTAAATGACTGTGGAGGGGGCGATAGTTCACCTCCAAGGGATGAGTAATCGTCCGCGACACTATTCACATGAACAGTGCCAACATAAATAGTGTTGGCATGAACAGTGCCACAAAAGAAAAAAAAAAGTTTTAACAAATTTTCATGCATGCTTTGTACGACATTAAAACATGACATTTTATAAAAGAAGCTCACACGTTTTAAAGATTTTTTAATCAGTTTTAATATGTACAATAATTGCAAAAAAAAATTTCTTATGATATTTATGAAAAGTCAAGTCAGTAACGGCCAAATTACGGAATGTTACAGTTGTGGTATCAGAGCCCAGGTCAAAATTGTTTCTGCAGACTGCCTAACAGCACAAGCCGCAACATGGATAATCTTCATCAACTTTAAATATGTTTAAGCATTTATTTATTATTTTAGAAATTTATTGTCTATAAATTTGTTTAGAATTAGTAGTATGTGAAGAGGGCGACCACGAAAAGAAAGGAATAATAGAGACCATGCCATCAACCGACTAACCAAATTGTGTGATCACCAATCTCAGTTGTTGGAAAGACTTCTAAATAGAGAAGAGCAAGAGGGAAATCACAACAATGGAGGTTCAAGCGATCAGAGTGGAGATCGGTTCAAGCGGCTTAGGCCTCTGACCTTTGACGGACAGTCTTCAGATCCGGCTTATGTTGAGGAATGGATCCGAACCATTGAAGGAATGTTTGACTACGCAAAGGTGGAAGAAACAGATAAGGTCACATGTGTCGTATTCCATCTTTCTAAGGATGCTGAATTTTGGTGGGATACCCTTAAGGCTACAACTAACGTGAGAGGGATGACTTGGGAACAGTTTAAGGGGGCATTCTACGAAAAGTACTCCAGTCGTGCTGTCAGAACAAGCAAAATGGTGGAGTTTGTACAACTGCGCCGGACTGGCTCTATAGCTGACTATGTTCGCCAATTTGAATCTCTGTCCAAATTTGCTACTTATTTGGTTAATACAAATAAGAATAAGGTCTACCAATTTATCCAGGACCTGAAGATAGAGATTGATGGAGAAGTAAAGATAGCAGGAACCGAAGACATCCCCTATTCCAAAGTGGTAGCTAAAGCTTGGAGGTGGAAGAAGCAGAAAAGAAATTTTATAAGCAAAGAGAGTCCACCAGGAAATTTTTTTGAGAAGTTTAGCCTCAGCACCAACAAAACAAAGGATGGCAACGACCACAACAATAGCAGCAGCAATAAGAGAGAGGGGTGAAAAGACCCAATGATGGAAAGAATACACAAGGAAAAGATAAGTAAGTACAAGGATCTTTTGTACAATACCTGCCGTGTCCAAAATGTCAAAAACGTCATCCTGGGGAATGCATGCTTGGATTGAATCGATGCTTTAATTGCAATGAAGTTGCCCATTTCACTAGAGATTGCCCAAGGGTTAACTCGAGTCAGACAAAGTCGAACGTGACGCCAAGGATGTTTGCTCTTATTGAAGCCGACAAAGAGGAACGCCCTTCAGTTATCTCAGTTACAATTCTATTGAATGATGTCGCTGCTTACACGTTGATTGACTCTAGGGCAATGCACTCATTTATTTCTATGGCTTTTGTGGTCAAATTTAATTTATTGTCTTTACCTGCTGAGCACTTTTATGATATTATGCTGCCATCTGGAGAAAATTTGCATTCAGATTAAGTAGTCTGTAATTGTATTATGTCTGTGGGAGACTATAAAATGCCTGCTGATTTAATAATTATCAACATGAAGGGATACGATATTATATTGGGAATTGATTGGTTGTTTAGGCATTTCGCCACTATTGACTGTAGATCAAGAACAGTCTGTTTCCAACTCTCGAATGGTGTAAAATACTCTTTCCGAATGACGAAGAATACTAGCACTATGCAGTGATATCCTCCATCAAAGCTCAGCAATTATTGAGGAATGGATGAACTGGGTATCTAGTAAGTATGGTGCATACCGAGAGGCAGAACGAAGTGAAACTTCAGGAAGTACCAATCGTTCAGAATTTTCTAGAAGTTTTCCTAGACAATTTGCCCGGGTTACCTTTAGACCGAGAGATAGTGTTTGTAATTGATTTATATCTGGGAGCTACACCAGTATTCAAGAATCTATACCGTATGGCTCCTACGGAATTAAAAGAATTAAAATCACAGCTTGTAGAATTGGTAGAGAGAATGTGTATTAATTACAAGGAATTGAACAAGTTGACGATCAAGAATAAGTATCCTCTGCCACGTATTGATGATTTATTCGTTCAACTCCAAGGTACAAGAGAATTTTCCAAGATTGATCTTCGATCTGGATATTATCAATTGAAGATTAAACTGGAAGATGTTCCCAAGACTGCCTTCCGAACCAAGTACGGACATTATGAGTTTCTAGTGATGTCTTTTGGTTTAACCAACGCTCTTGCAGCCTTTATGGACCTGATGAACCGAGTATTCCACGAGTATTTAGACAAATTTGTAATCGTATTTATTGATGACATTTTGGTCTATTCTAAGACTAAGGAAGAACATGAGTATTTAACTGTGGTCTTATTGATTCTAAAGCTTCATCAACTGTATGCAAAATTTTCTAAGTGCAAATTTTGGCTTGATCGAGTTAATTTTCTCGGATATGTTATTTCGAAGGAAGGAATTTTTGTTGATCCTTCAAAGATTCAAGCTATTGTTGATTGGCCACAGCCTAAAATGTTGGTAACATACAGAGTTTTCATTGTTTGGCAAGGTATTATAGAAGATTTATTGAGGGTTTTTCCAGAATAGCCCTTCCTCTATCTCGCCTGACTAGGAAAAATGTGAAATTCTGGTGGTCTGAAGAATGTGAACACAGTTTTCAGAAGCTTAAATAGAAATTGACAACCACTCCTGTACTGACATTGCCCATTGAAGACGGTAAATTCAGCATTTATTGTGATGCTTCCAAGACAGGCTTGGGCGAGGTCTTAATGCATGACGGAAAAGTTGTAGCTTAGGCTTCTAGACAACTGAAAGTTTTACAAACAGAACTATACCACGCATGATTTGGAGTTAGCAGCAGTGGTTTTTGCACTGAAAATATAGAGGCATTATTTATATAGGCAGCAGTGCGAAGTATTCTCTGATCACAAGAGCCTGAAATATATTTTCACCCAGAAAAAGTTGAATATGAGGCAAAGAAGATGGCTGGTGTTTATAAAAGACTATGATTTGGAGATAAAGTATCACCCAGAAAAAGCCAATAGAGTGGCTGACGCACTGAGCAGAATGCATACTATGACGGAATCTGTAATTTCCTCGATGTATGTAAAAGTAGAAGCAGAAATTCAAAGATCTGAAATTGAGATAATCTCTAACTTATTAGTTATGCTATCGCTATAACTTTAAGGCCAACAATTTTGGATAAAATCAAAGAGGCACAACAGAGGGATCCAAAGTGTCAAAGTTATCAATTTGTAGAGGCATCTAAAAATTCTGCAGATTTTAATTATTCCAAAGATAATATTCTAAAATTCAGGGACAGGTGGTATGTTCCTAATGACAAAGATTTGCAGAAGGAGATCTTATCAAAGACACACTCATCTACCTTCTCTTTACATCCTGGAAGTAGGAAAATGTATAGAGATTTGAGGACGTCGCAAAGCATGTTGAGGCCTTTATGGTATGTCAACAAATTAAAGCAGAACATCAAAGGTCAGCCGGGACATTGCAACCATTATCGATTCCAGAATGGAAATGGGAGCAGATTTTCATGGACTTTGTTGTCGAGCTGCCTAGGACAATAAGAGGATATGATGGAATCTGGGTAATTGTTGATCGATTAACTAAGTCAGCCTACTTTCTACCGGTAAAGATGACTTTCACAATGAATCAATTTGCTAAATTATTTATCCAAGAGATTGTTAGACTGGATGGGGTTGCAATCTCGATTGTATCAAACCGAGATCCAAGATTTACTTCAAGTTTCTGGAAAAGTCTTTACAAAGCTATGAAACCTCAATTGAGTTTTAGTGCAGCATTTCATCCGCAAACGGATGGACAGATGGAGAGAACAATTTGGATTCTGGAGGATATGCATAGCGCATGTGTTTTGGAGTTCCAAGGGTCATGGAGTTCTCTTTTAACAACAGTTTCCAATCCACTATTGGCATGACCCCTTATGAGGCACTCTACGGGAGGAAGTACAGATTTCCTTTATACTGGACAAAGTTAGCGAAGCAAGATTAGTTGGTCTATATATTTTGCAACAAATTGCAGAGAAGATCGCAAGTATCAGACAACGGATTTTAACAGCTCAGAGCCGGCAGAAAAACTATGCAGACCAAAGAAGACGGTAATTGGAGTTTAATGTGAATAACGAGGTGTTTTTGAAAATCTCCCATTCAAAGGAGTAATGAAGTTTGGAAGGACAGGCAAGCTGAGTCCGAGATATGTGGGACCTTATACAATCACAAAAAGAGTCGGAAGAGCGGCATATAAGTTGCAACTACTAGCTTCTATGGACGGAATCCACAACATTTTCCATGTGTCTATGTTGAAGAAATGTATACGTGCCCTTCTCAGATTGTGGAGCAGAGGAACATCAAAATTTAGCAAGCCCTAACTTATGAAGAAAAACCAGTAAGGGTTCTAGAATCAACTGTGAAAGTGCTACGCAATAAAAAGATTACACTTGTGAAAGTTTTGTGGCACAACCATAATGTCGAAGAGGCAACCTGGGAGAGGCGACAGAATAAGCTAAGCCGATACTAAGAATTATTCGGTACGTAAATTTTGAGAACAAAATTTTATTTAAGAAGGGTGGAATGCAAAACTCAAAAATTTTATCGTATGTTTTGATAAATGTGCATAGGATCCTATAATATATATATTTTAAGAAAGGAAAATAGAAGAAATGAAGGACCAATAAAATGGTTCCTTGAAAAGTAAAAAAAAGGTTTTATTAATGAAAACAAACAAGAAGAAGAAAAAAAGAGAATGAATTGGAAGAAGGAAATCACGTGAGAAAGAAGGTGGAAAAGTTAAAAACCTGTTGTTTGGTAATGGAGAGGAATACTCCTCTGAAAAGGAATCCTTCACATTGGAAGAGGGAGAAATGAGGTGAAGGATAATTTCGGGAATGGTAAAAATGTTAGGTTTTTAACACTTATCCTTTAAATATTTAGTATGCAAAAGAAAACCCTCATTTGGAACTTTTTCTCCATGCCAAGCCTCCCATTTTCAGCATTCCCTTTCATATTAGAAGCCAATTTCTTCTTCCAATATCAAAAGTAAGTAGAGTTTTGCTTGAGTTTTGTGGTGATCTGATAAACCATAGATGAAGCACGAAAATGAGTTTCCTCTTGCTTCATTTTTGGTTTGTTTGATGATTAATGAGATTGTAACACCCCGAGAAACCCCGCGTTCCCGGTGCGCTACAGTACATCTACACACTACACACACTAACACTTGACATAACTCACTCAATTTAATACTCTTTTCGTTTTCAATTCATTTTCTAAAGAACATTTGTGAGTATAAAAAATTTTCGACTCGATTCGAAAACAATTCGCGTCCTGAAGAGGGAACACGAAATCCTCAACATAAAAACTACACAGCGGAAAAGAAAACCATTTAAAATAGTTTAAAATAAAACGGTAAGACTTGAAATCCTAGGAAAAATCCAACGCACCCCTCGAACTACACAATCCGGTACCGCGCACTCACGTCTACACTTCGACACCCCGCGCGCACTCTCGCAGTGCCGCATGGGCCAATTCCACGTCACTGTGTCTCGCGCACGCTCACAGCGCCGCGTGCCCCACGCACCCTGCCACTGTACAGCACGTCCGCGCGCACGCCCTCACCCGACGCCGCACGACCCATGAGCACCCGCAGGGGCGCTTGCCCCGCGCACCTGCGATCACGCCGCACTCCCACGCTCATATACTCTTCTTTAACATTCACTGTTCACATCTCAACCCATTCCATATCCCCTCAACACCCAACCTCTCTCCCGAAATTTCGACAAAGTAACGACTAAAAACTGACTATCTTAAAATTTAAACCCTTCACACAATTCACCATAATTCAACAATATTTAACTATCAACCATCCAGAGAAAACTACCATAACAAAATCAGAGTTTAAGGACAACGAAAATCCATCAAATACATTGAAGAAAGTCCCCAGTATAGAGTAATATCATACTCTAACATATAACAATACGTACATGTTCCCAAAACACTACAACCCCTCTATACAATCTAAAAAAAAATCAACATCTATACAACTCCGCTGTCTACACAAATACCCGACATAAAATAATAAATCCACTATCATTTACCACCACCACGGGTCGGGTCGCCCTAACAAAATCCGACATCCGGTGCCTCGGGCGCACACCGCCAACCATCCTACGCCTCTAGACTAGGCTCTCGAGGCTCACCAGCAGTATCGTCAGCACCTACACCACAGAACACACAACATAAGCCTAACGCTCAGTAAGTAATGCGATATGAAATTAAAAGCTGACAATGCAATCCTATTACATGCAGTCTCTACACTCAAACTCATGTTGCCACATCTGTGACGCGTAGTGCAGCCGCACCAGGGTAAAGAGGAACCTCACGCCACCCTACACCCTGACACGTCGCCACCGTCCCGGACTCCCCAGCAACGAGGCCTACAAGCTACACACACGCATCACCACACGGCAACCACATCAGGGTAAGGGTGTATCTCGCGCCACTCTACACCCTGACACATCGCCTCCGTCCCAGTCTCCCTAGCACGAGGCCACAGTTGCCACACACACACGTTTCGCGACAGCCTAGCCGGCTCACCCTTCGAGTAGGATCTACGACTTGTGTTGCACCGGCCCACACACTAGTAGGATCCGCAGTACCACTGCCCATATCCTCACCATCAACACATTCACGCCGCATGATGGCCTAGCCGGCCCACCCATCGAGTGGAATCCGCAACTTGTGAAGCACCGGCCTGCACACTAGCGGGATCCGCGGTACCACCGCCACACGTCTCACCACATCCTCAAAAGATGCTCAAAATCATTTTCGTTCACGTTTTTAAAATATGATGCATGCCAAACAATACGCACGCACACCATAATCAATCACATAAACCCTAAAGTTCTATGGTGTAGCCCACTTGGGCAAAACACATGCATACACTACTTACCTGGCGTTCTAAGCTCGCTCGATGCATAGCTTCGCCAAAAAGTATCTCAAGCTAAAACACAAACAACCACTCATCAATATTTATCTCAAAATCCACCCAATAGCTAAAAATAACCTTCCTTAACTACACTCATGAAATTCCAACTAAAACGCTCCATTGGTTTGGTTTGGCCGAAAACCAACCCAACGTTCTGACGCGCATAACTTTTGCGTCCGTCAACGGAATCGAACGATTCAAATGGCTAAACGTCTCCTTAGGAACCTAGTTTAACATACTAAGACGGATTTTAAAACGGTAAGCCGTAGATAGGCAAAAAATGCCAAAAACCGAATCTGCCTTTTTTTTTTTTTAAATTTCAGCCTTTGTTTTTCTTCAACCAAAGCTCACACAATGCAACTTTACGCACCAAAAACAGACATGCCACTATCACATGGTGAAATTCCATGAAAAACGCTCACTAATTCGACTTGGACCAAAATCTGACATAAACTTCCGACGCGTATAACTTTTGCGTCGGATATCGAAATCCAACGATTCCAGCGGCTACGTTTGTCTAACAACCTATTTTTAACCCACAAAACAGAATTTAAAACGATCAACCTAAGCCTAGCCAAAACGACCAAAAACAGAATCTGTTTTATACGAAAAATAGCCGAAAATTCATCTTCGATTAAATCTCGCCAATTCCTTCACCAAACAATCACATTTCGATTTACCAATGCATACATTAACTATTTGGAGAGTTCCTAATTAGAAAACAGCATGGCAGCACCAAAATCCTTCACGGTTTTTTTTCTCCCCAAAACCGAGAATTCCTAAATCGGTTCGTTGAACCTGAACCCCTCCTCCATTCCTTCTAATTTATCCCATAATCCCTTGAAATGCAGAGGGCAAAACGACCCCACGCTCGGCAATCAGAGCAGGGAAAAACCGAAGGGAAACTCCCTGTTCCTGGTCGGTTTCGTCGCGGGAGAGCCGAGCCACATACTGGCTCCAGCACACGCACACACTACACTCTAAAATGCTCCGACGACCGAGTCCTACTGTCGGGAATCCAAGAACAACCGAGCTTCCACGCTCGGTTGACAGAACCAAAGAAAACAAGGAAGAACTCACCTTCGGTTTCTCAACGCGGGAAGGCAAGGTAGCTCCTCTCTTCAGCTCCCCGGAGTACTCTGAGCACCGGCGTCTCTTCCTCGGCGGTCGGTCGACGGCGAGTTCTCCTCCCCAATCTCTCTCTCGCTCCCCTTTCTCGGTCGTGCCACACTCGGTGGAATGGCTTCCACCCAAAGCCATTCCACCATATATCATTTTTTTTATTTTAAATAAATTACAAATTACAAAACTACCCTCACATGTTTTAATTTTCCATGATTTCGTTAATTTTTCGATCTCCTGACTTTAAATTCCGAAATCCATCGAAAAAGTAGGCTCCGAGTCTTATAATTTAAATTTTCCCGTTGAAATATTTCTCAAAACTCCGACCGAGATTAAACTAAAAATTTCAAAAATTCAAAATTAAAATTCAAAATTTCTGGGTTATTACATTCCCCCCACGTTATAAGAATTTTGTCCCCAAAATTTACGTACCGAATAAATCGGGATACTGCCGCTCCATGTCATCACGCCGCTCCCAAGTAGTCTCCTCTACACCATGGTTGCGCCACATCGCCTTGACCAGCGGAATCTCCTTGTTGCGCAGCACCTTCACAGCTGATCCTAAGATCCTCACTGGCTTTTCTTCGTAGGACAGCGTTGGCTGGATCTCTATATCCTATTGCGGCACTACCTGAGAGGGATCGCAGATACACTTCCTCAGCATCGAGACATGAAAAGCATCATGGACGGCCTCCATCGACGCAGGCAACTGAAACTGATATGCAGTTCTCCCAATCCGCTTGACAATCAGGAATTGTCCCACAAACCGAGGGTTGAGCTTCCCTCGCTTTCCGAACCTTACCACTCCCTTGAACGGCGAGACCTTCAGAAAAACCTCATCGCCCTCATTAAACTCCAACTCCCGGCGTCTCTGATCAGCGTAACTCTTCTGTTGACTCTGAGCCGCTTCAATCCTTTTCCGTATCACAGAAATCTTATCGATAGTTTGCTGTAAAATCTCAGGACCTATCAATCGGGCCTCCCCAACCTCATCCCAATATAATGGCGACCTGCACTTCCTTCCATAGAGGGCCTCGCATGGCGCCATACCAATGGTGGACTGAAAGCTATTATTATACGAGAACTCCACTAGCGGTAAGAACTTGCTCCAAGTCGCCTGAAACTCCAACACACAAGCCCTGAGCATATCCTCCAGAATCTGTATAGTTCGCTCCGACTGCCCATCGGTCTGAGGATGAAAGGCCGTACTAAAATCTAATCTGGTGCCCATAGCCTTATGCAGACTCCTCCAAAACTTAGACGTGAACCTGGGGTCTCGGTCTAAAACAATCGACACCGGAATCCCATGAAGTCTGACTATCTCCTGAATATACAACTGAGCAAACTGATCCATCGTATAAGTCATCCTCATAGGCAAAAGGTGAGACGACTTCGTCAACCTGTCCACAATCACCCAGATCGCATCATGGCCCTTGGCAGTCCTAGGTAGTTCCACCACAAAATCCATGGTGATTCGCTCCCACTTCCACTCCAGTATAGGCAATGGATGGAGCATCCCAGACGGTCGCTAATGCTCCGCCTTCACTTGCTGGCAGACTACGCAGGCCTCAACATACTCAGCCACTGCTCATTTCATGTTAGGCCACCAATAGTGCTGCTTCAAATCTCTGTACATCTTACTGCTTCCCGGATGTCCAGAGAAAGAAGATGAATGAGCCTCTGATAATATATCCCTCCTCAGCTCCTCAACCTTCGGGACGTACCACCTATCCCGAAATTTCAGAATCCCGTCTTCTGAATAGCTGAACTCAGAATCAGGCTTGCCCTCCATACTCGCCTTCAGCTGGCTACACTCTGAATCAGCCTCCTGAGTCGGCCTGATCCTGTCCAGAATAGTCGGCGTCAACGACAAGGCAGAAAAAGTGGCTGCCAGATCAGAAACTACCTCCAGACCAAAACTCTGCATCTCTGTTACTAACTCAACAGGCCGTATCGTAGTCATGGCAGAAGTCGAGGCTGTCACCCTACTCAAGGCATCTGCCACTACATTCGCCTTCCCCGGGTGGTATCTGATCTCCACATCGTAGTCCTTGACCAGCTCGAGCCATCTTCTCTGTCTCAAATTCAGCTCCTTCTGCGTGAAAATGTACCTCAAGCTCTGATGGTCCGAGTAAATCTCGCACTACTGCCTATACAGATAATGCCTCAAAATCTTGAGTGCAAATACAACCGCCGCCAGTTCCAAATCGTGAGTGGGATAATTCTGTTCGTAATCCTTCAACTGCCTAGAAGCATAGACAATGACTCTCCCACTCTGCATCAAAACACACCCCAAACCGATCCTGGAGGCATCACAATAAATGCAGAACTTCTCTCCTTCCACGGGCAGTGTCAGTACAGGAGCCGTAGTCAACCTCTGCTTCAATGTCTAGAAGTTGTCCTCATACCTGTCGGTTCATTCATACTTTGCATTCTTCCTGGTCAGCCGGGTCAAGGGGGCCGAGATCTTAGAGAACCCCTCAATGAATCTCTGATAATATCTTGCCAACCCCAGAAAACTGCGTATCTCGCTAGCGCTGGTCGGCCGCGGCCACTCCTTTATAGCCTGAACTTTCCCCGGATCAACTGAAATACCCTCAGAGGAGATCACATGTCCCAAGAAGTGAATCATGTCCAACCAAAACTCGCACTTCGAGAACTTAGCAAACAGCTGATGCTGGCTCAAAATAGTCAATACAATCCACAGGTACTCCCTGTGCTCCTCTTCACTCTGCGAGTATATTAGAATGTCGTCGATAAACACGATCACAAACTTGTCCAGGTACTCCCTGAACACCCGGTGCATCAGATCCATGAGTGCTGCAGGGGCATTGGTCAACCCGAAAGACATAACCAGGAACTCGAAGTGCCCGTACCTCGTCCTGAAGGCCGTCTTTGGTACATCCCTCTCCTTCACCTTTAACTGATGATAGCCGGACCTCAGGTCGATCTTAGAAAACACTCGGGTACCCTGCAACTGATCAAACAAATCGTCAATCCTTGGCAATAGATACCTGTTCTTCACTATCAACTTATTCAGCTCCCGGTAGTCAATACACATACGTAGGGATCCTTCCTTCTTCTTGACGAATAGAACTGGCGCTCCCTAGGGTGAAAAACTAGGGCGTATAAATCCCTTATCTGTCAGCTCCTTCAACTGAGCCTTAAGCTCCTTAAGTTCAGTAGGTGCTAATCTGTAGGGGTTCTTGCACACCGGCTCGGCACCTGGGAAAACATCTATCTCGAACTCAATCTCCCTATTAGGGGGTAACCTCGGCAATTCATCACGGAACACCTCCGGGAACTCCTGCACAATAAGAATATCATGTATCCGAGCATCGCCTGGTGACTGCGCATTCTCAACACTTGCCAAAAATCTCTGGCAACCCATGCCCAACAACCATGGAGTCTGAAGAGAAAAGATAGTAGAAATCCTGGCAACACCTTTACCTACTTTAAATGTGTAACTTTTACCACCCGGGGACCGAAAATGAACCTCTCTGGTCCTGCAGTCAATCTCCGCATGATGTCTGAACAGCCAGTCCATTCCCAAGATCACCTCATAAATGCTCATATGGAGAATGACTAGCTTGGCATATAACTGCTTGCTCCACACTGTCACAACATTGCCCCGCACCACCTGTTCTGAATACAAATGCTCCCCGGATGGCAAGGGGACATCATAATGTCGCTAGGCGGGACTGAACTCCAAGTTAGCCTTCACCACAAAGCCCGTCGACACAAACGAGTGCGTAGCGCCCGTATCAATCAAAGTATAAGCTGCCACACTAGAAACAAAAATGTTACCTGCTATCACTGATGGCTGGGTAGCATCATCTGGCTCAAACAGGGCAAAGACCCGGGGTGTAACTTTGGCTGACGACCTGCTCGCCGCTGGGCATCTGCTGGCAAAGTGTCCCATCTCATTACAGTTGAAGCAGCGGTTCTGACGAGGCTTCTGGCACTTTCTGGACATGTGGCCCACCTCGCCACAGTTATAACACCTCACTAGGCCCATCCTGCACTCGCCCGGGTGGCGCCTCTGACATTTCGGGCACACTGGAAACTATCCCGACCCCTGCGGCCTCTTATTGCTCCCCTGGCTGCTATAACTGTCACTAGGCCTCTTTAGGCCCTTCTGCACAGACACCTCTCCGCTGGCCTGTGGCAGCGACTCTCTGAATGACTTCCTAGGCTGCTCTCTGGGTACCTCCCGATAACTAGGAAGCTTAGATCGAGCCTCCTCAATATTAAGGGCCTTCGCTACCATTTCCTCATACGGCATGCCTCGGGTCCCTGCAATCCGCATGCCCATATAAATATCTGGCTTCAGGCCCTGCACAAACTGATGTACCTTATTCTCATCGAGGCTCACCAAATGTCCTGCAAACCGCGACAAGGCCTCGAACTGCCGTACATACTCGGCCACAGTGCCGATCTGCTTCAACTGTGCAAACTCCACCATCTTCTGTGTCCTGAATAAATGACTGAAATACTTGCCGAAAAACACCGACTTGAACTCCTCCCAGGTCATGGCATCTACATCTCTCGTGGTCGCCACAGTATCCCACCAATGGCTCGCATCCTTGGCAAGATAGAACGTCGCACTAGAAACTCTGTCCTGCTCCTCTACCTTGACAAAACTCATCATCCTCTCCATACTCTGTATCCTCTCCTCAGCACTGAGAGGATCCAGAGATGATCAGTCAAAGGTCGGGGGTCTAAGTCTGTGCAGTCTGTCACCCCCTCTGTCGGACGAACCCTGGGCGCTAAACTGACCCTGGTCGTCCCTGCTCATAAACCTCTCCAACTGCTAAGACTGACGGTGGACCAACTCGGTAAGCTGCCGGACGGTATCATCCATGTCACCCACAACTCTAGGAGGTGCCTCTCGTCGTGGCCGCCCTCTACCTCTACCTCTCGCCTCTCCTGACATTTTGTACCTTTAACATAAATATAAAGCTCACATTAGTACTACAATAAATTCAAATCTAAACACTTACAGTTGGTGGAGTGCTCCCGTGCAGCGGCTGGCAGTGTTAGGTAATCCTTTGAACAACGTAGACCCCGTGGCTCTGATACCATATCTGTAACACCCCGAGAAACCCCGCGTTCCCGGTGCAGTACAGTACATATACACACTACACACACTTACACTTGAGATAACTCACTCAATTTAATACTCCTTTCGTTTTCAAATCATTTTCAAAGGAACATTTATGAGTATGAAAAATTTTCGACTCGATTCGAAAACAATTCGCATCCCAAAGAGGGAATATGAAATCCTCAACATAAAAACTACACAGCGGAAAAGAAAACCATTTAAAATAGTTTAAGATAAAACGGTAAGACTTGAAATCCTAGGAAAAATCCAACGCACCCCTCGAACTACACAATCCGGTATCGCGCACTCACGTCTCCACTTCGACACCCCGCGCGCACTCTCGCAGTGCCGCACGGGCCAACTC
This sequence comes from Begonia peltatifolia, assembly GCA_022433055.1. Classification (NCBI taxonomy): domain Eukaryota; kingdom Viridiplantae; phylum Streptophyta; class Magnoliopsida; order Cucurbitales; family Begoniaceae; genus Begonia; species Begonia peltatifolia. The sequence goes on along the minus strand of CM039529.1, from coordinate 6,772,953 downwards.
CACATCACTGTGTCTCGCGCACGCTCACAGCGCCGCGTGCCCCACGCACCCTGCCACTGTACAGCACGTCCGCGCGCACGCCTACACCCGGCGCCACACGACCCGTGAGCACCCGCAGGGGCGCGTGCCCCTCGCACCTCTGATCACGCTGCACTCCCACGCTCATCTACTCTTCTCTAGCATTCAATGTTCACACCTCAACCATTCTATATCCCCTCAACTCCCAACCTCTCTCCCGAAATTTCGGCAGAGTAACGGCTAAAAACTGAATATCCCAAAATTTAAACCCTGCACACAATTCACCATAATCCAACAATATTTAACTATCAACCATCCAGAGAAAACCACCATAACAAAATCAGAGTTTAAGGACAACGAAAACTCATCAAATAGAATGAAGAAAGTCCCCAGTATAGAGTAATATCATACTTTAACATATAACAATACGTACGTGTCCCCAAAACACTACAACCCTCTATACAATCTCAAAAAAAATCAACATCTATACAACTCCGCTGTCTACACAAATACCCGACATAAAATAATAAATCCACTATCACCTACCACCACCACGGGTCGGGTCGCCCTAACAAAATCCGTCATCCGGTGCCTTGAGCGCACGCCGCCAACCATCCTACACCTCTAGACTAGGCTCCCAAGGCTCACCAGCAGTATCGTCAGCACCTTCACAACAGAACACACAACATAAGCCTAATGCTCAGTGAGTAATGCGATATGAAAGTAAAAGCCGACAATGCAATCTTATCACATGTAGTCTCTACACTCACACTCATGTTATAACATCTGTGACGCATAGTGCAACCGCACCAGGGAAAGGAGGAACCTCACGCCACCCTACACCCTGACACGTCGCCACCGTCCCGGACTGCCCAGCAACGAGGCCTACAAGCTACATACACGCATCACCACACGGCAACCACATCAGGGTAAGGGTGTACCTCGCGCCACTCTACACCCTGACACGTCGGCCCCGTCTCAGCCTCCCCAGCACGGGGCCACAGTTGCCACACATACACGTTTCGCGACAGCCCAGCCGGCCCACCCCTCGAGTAGGATCTGCAGTACCACTGCCCATCTCTTCACCGTCAACACATTCACGCCGCATGACGGGCCAGCCGGCCCATCATCGAGTGGAATCCGCGACTGGTGAAGCACCGGCCCGCACACTAGCGGGATCCGCGGTACCACCGCCACACGTCTCACCACATACTCAAAACATGCTCAAAATCATTTTTGTTCACGTTTTTAAAATATGATGCATGCCAAACAATACGCACGCACACCACAATCAATCACATAAACCTTAAAGTTCTACGGTGTAGGCTCACTTGGGCAAAACGCATGCATACACTACTTACCTGGCGTTCTAAACTCGCTCGATGCACAGTTTCGCCAAAAAAGTGTCTCAACCTAAAACACAAACAATCACTCATCAATATTTATCTCAAAATCAACCCAATAGCTAAAAATAACCTTCCTTAACTACACTCATGAAATTCCAACCAAAACGTTCCATTGGTTTGGTTTGGCCGAAAACCAGCCCAAGGTTTTGACGCGCATAACTTTTGCGTCCGTCAACGGAATCGAACGATTCCAGTGGCTAAACATCCCTTTAGGAACCTAGTTTAACATACTAAGACGGATTTTAAAACGATAAGCTGCAGATAGGCAAAAAATGCCAAAAACCGAATCTGCCCTTTTTTTTTTAAATTTCAACTTTTGTTTTTTTTCAACCAAAACTCACACAATTCAGCTTTACGCACCAAAAAACAGACATGCCACTATCACACGGTGAAATTCTATGAAAAAGGCTCACTAATCTGACATGGACCAAAATCCGACATAAACTTCCGACGCGCATAACTTTTGCATCGGATATCAGAATCAAACGATTCCAGCGGCCATACGTTCCTCTAACAACCTATTTTTAACCCACAAAACAGAATTTAAAACGATTAACCTAAGCCTAGCCAGAACGGCCAAAAATAGAATATGTTTTTATACAAAAAATAGCCGAAAATTCATCTTCGATCAAATCTCGCCAATTCCTTCACCAAACAATCTCATTTCGATTTACCGATGCACACATTAACAATTTAGAGAGTTCCTAATTAGAAAACAACATGGCATCACCAAAATCCTTCACGGTTTTTTTTCTACCCAAAACCGAGAATTCCTCAATCGGTTCGTTGAACCCTGAACCCCTCCCCCATTCCTTCTAATTTATCCCATAATCCCCTGAAATGCAGAGGGCAAAACGACCCCGTGCTCGGCCATCAGAGCAGAGCAAAATCGAAGGGCAACTCCCTATTCTTGGTCGGTTTCGTCGCGGGAGAGCCGAGCCACACACTGGCTGTAGCACACGCGCACACTACACTCTAAAATGCTCCGACGACCGAGTCCTACTGTCTGGAATTCAAGAACAACCGAGCTTCCATGCTCGATCGACAGAACCAAAGAAAACAAGGGAGAACTCACCTTCGGTTCAGCACGGGAAGGCAAGGCAGCTCCTCTCTTTAGCTCACCGGAGTACTCTGAGCGTCGGCGTCTCTTCCTCGGCGGTCGGTTGACGGTGATTTCTCCTCCCCGATCTCTCTCTCGCTCCCCTTTCTCGGCCGTGCCACACTCGGTGGAATGGCTTCCACCCAAAGCCATTCTACCATATATGATTTTTTTTATTTTAAATAAATTACAAATTACAAAACTACCCTCACGTGTTTTAATCTTCCATGATTTTGTTAATTTCTCGACCTCCCGACTTTAAATTTCGAAAACCATAGCAAAAGTAGGCTCCGAGTCTTATAATTTAAATTTTCCCGTTGAAATATTTCTCAAAACTCAGACCGAGATTAAACTAAAAATTTCAGAAATTAAAAATTAATATTCGAAATTTTCAGGTTATTATAGAGATGATAGGGTTGGTTTTGAAATAAATGGAGGAAAGGTATAAAATAATGCCTAAATAGTCAAATTTTGAGAATTTCAGAACAGGTTGAGTTTCTGCAATTTTTGGTCTAATCAATTTGGTTTGTTTAAAAATGTGAATTGAGTTTGTTAAAGTAGATTTCTTAAGAAGTCCATAACCTTTGTAATTTTGGAATGTGGATATATATAGCTAAAGCTATGAATTTTTGAAGTTTGACTATTTTGATGGGATTTCCGAAAATGGAGTATGCATTAGATAGTTTTAGGTTGTGAAATGTTTTAAGCTATTTGGAATGTGTTAAGTTAAATGCATAGGTTGTTAGTGGAAATGAGTTTTGGTATTGATGATAATCGATGTAGTCGTATAGATTTGTAAGTTAAAAAAGAAGCTGAGCAAATTGTCGAAATCAAACTCGAGACACGAGGTAGGTGTATGTTTGCATGCGTTTTGGCCAATTGGCCTACACCACAAAGAGTTAGGAGATTGATGGATAAATAAGGAACTTGGAGATTCTAGTTTCGAGAGTTTTTTGGTTGGGTAGAAATTTTAGGTTGTGAGTTTATTATGATAGGTTCTTGTTTATTGATGAATTTTTTATCTGTTTATATTACTTTACGCTTACAACCTTGAGGATATGTGTATGTAACATACATTCATGCATATTTTACAAACAACATAGCATAATCATGAGCATGCATTCTTTATTTTGCATCACTTATTGAGTATTAGGCTCATTAGTTACTTTTTGGTGTAGGTGATATCATTACAGGTGAGGACGTTGATCCGCAATACGGTTAACAGTGTGGTTGGTGGAGGATGTTCATGGAACGTGCTTGTAGCTGCTTGGGCGATTTTGACCTGTGGGTTGTTCTCTAAGTATTTTGGGTTGTGTGTGTGTGTGTGTGTGTGTGTGTGTATATATATATATATATATATATATAGTTTTAAAGATTTGATAAAATTATTTCATAAGTTATGAGTTCTATTTTAGAACTAGTTTGGTTTTGAATTGGTTAAATAAATGGGTCTAATTTTGGGATTTTAGTCTTTCGCTACGCTTTGGAAATATTTTTTTTTACAGGAGTTTAAATGATATTGTTAGATAGGAAGAGATGATTTGATGATGAAAAAAAAAGGTTATCGAGAAAGAGATACAAGGGTAGAGAAGTTTCGTCGCTTCAACAGCAGAGCAAGGGCCGATGTATCGCCCTAGTGGGACGATGAAACACCACAGGGAAGTTTTACATCGCCCCATCTAGAGGATGATGCGATGTATCGCATCAGAAGGGGCGATCAGTCGCCCCAAAGGTGGAAGTTCGTCCTTGGACAAACTTTTCGCCCAAATGACAGTGGAGGGGGTGATAGTTTCCCCCCAAGGGGCGAGCAATCGCCTGTGGCACTGTTCACATAAACAGTGCCACAAAAGAAAAAAAAAAAGTTAACAAATTTTCCTACATGCTTTGTATGACATTAAAGCACGACATTTCATAAAAGATGCTCACACGTTTCAAAGAATTTTTAGTTAGTTTTAATATGTACAATAATTTAAAAAAATAATTTCTTATGAACTTTATGAAAAGTCAAGTCAGTAATAGCCAAATTATAGGACGTTACAAGTGTATTGGGACTTACAACTCTTCTATATTAAATTTGCTTATAATTGCAGCATGCATAATACTACTCAAAAGAGTCCCTTTCAAGTAGTACTTGTTTTCAAACCACTAACTCTAATGGAACTCATTCCTTTACCTCATCGTGGTGTTGTCAATACTGATAGAGGAAACAAGGTCGAGCAAGTGAAGTCTATGCATAGAATGTTGAAGAAGACTATTCAAAAGAAAAATGAAGTTTATAAATGGCTGCAAACCGAGGGCGAAATGAGGTTGCATTCAATGAGGGAGATTTAGTTTGGCTCCATTTGAGAAGGAGAGATTTCCAAAGCAAAGGAACTCTAAACTCATGTCTAGAGCTGATGGTTTTTTCGAAGTTCTAGAGAAGATCAACAACAATGTTTACAAGACTGAACTTCTGGGAGATTCTAAAGTTTCAACCAATTTCAATGTGCAAGACTTATCTCCATACCATGGAGAGGAAGAAGAATAAGTGGAGTGATGAACTTCAACCTATGGCGACTTCTGTGGCAACACAAGCACTAGTTCACTTTGGATTTCCAATTGACAATCACCAATGATTTCTAGATTCTAACAAACACAAATAATGCAATTCAGATCCAAATGATATGAAATTTTTATAGAACCTCACCAAATATATGTATGAAGCACCCTCAAAATTTCAATGGAAGATTTGATGTGGTTTAAAAGTTATTGATAGAAAAATCGAACTTGCACAATCTGTCTGAAAATAGCAATAATAGGTCGCACGAGGATGAATTTCAGGATGTTATAACTTCAGTTGTAAGACTCCAATTGATGTAAAATTTTAGGACATCCTTCCTTGATATGTGTATAAATGACCCTAAATATTTCATAGGCTAACTCGCTGTGAGTAAAAAGTTACGGTAAAAAAAAACAAAAGGTCAACGAAACTCACTTTACTGTTCCGATCGAGAATAGAAAGTCAACTTCAGCGATCCGTAACTCTCTTGTCTAAAAACAAAATGATGTGAATCTTGCGACAAATGTAAGTTGTGGATGTGAGGATAGTGTTGTGTAAAATTGAAAGAATGAGTCGATGGGATGAGAAAGATATAGTTGAAGTCGTGATGCTAGTTTAATTAGTGACAAATATTCATCTCCTCGAGTATTTGGTCTCCTTTTGGGGAAAACACTAACAAACTTTGGACAAGAGTTTACAATTTTTTGCTGTGAATTCTACACTTTAAGAATGTAGAGAAAAGAATAATAATAAGGGTTTCCAAGTATACTCACAAACTTGAAAATAATGAACAACACCTTGACTCAGATTTTACTCATCGAGAAAGAATGTCGATGAAAACCTGAAGGGGCTTCTGAATTTTGGAAGATAAACTTCAATTTTCATTCAATAAAAACTAGTGCTATTAAAGCATCTAAGAGAGGATTAAATACTCTTCTCAAATTACAAGTAGGGTTTAGTACATTAAAGGAACAAAAAGGCCTTTAAAAAGCCTACAACAAGTGTGTGCGACCCCTTTATCTGCCCAACAAGGCCGCACACTCAACCTTCTATCCTCCACATTTCTAGCTTTTATTTTTAATCAAAATCCAGCCTACTTTACCTTCTAAAGTGTTCGCCTATGCATAAAATAAAAAACATAAAATAAATTAAGCTCGATTATGATCAATTATCTCAAGGAAAAAAAATTCCTTCTTCAAAAAATGTTGTGGCGGAGAGTTGCTCCCATGTTTGTGTATAGAGTCGCTTTTCCACATCTTGAATGTTTGGTTCCCACCTTAAGTCTTTAAAATCATTTTCACTTATGAAAAGAACTAATTTGTTAGAGTGGAATTTGGTGGAAGGCAATGCCTTGGTTCGGGATCACATCATGGGATCCCTTGGCACATCATCCTCCCTCGGTAGTTGAGGATTTGACTTCAAATTCAAAAAGGGTACCCTCTTCTTCTTCCTCTTTTTTTTTTGGTCAAGAGAAAGATGAGTTTGGTCCTTCTTTTCTTCCTTAATTTCTTGTCCGAGTCCAATTTAAGGGGGCGCTAACTTGATTAGTTTCCCCCCGAATTCAAAGGAATAATAATTGGAGTAACCATCATGTGTTGCTCTTCTATCATATTGCCAAAGTTTTCCTAATATGGGATGACTAGCATTCATTGGCACCACATCGCAAAGGATCTTATTCTTGTATCCTCCAAAAGAAAACTCTGGGTACACTTGATTGTACACTTCGATAACTTTCTGATAATGCCAAATAAAGCTAACCGATGGAAGCTGCGAACTTTAGTTATGGTCTTACGTGTAGGCCACTCCTTAATGGCCATTATCTTGTCTTCATCGGCCTCGATATCATTCTTAGAAATGATAAACCCTAGAAAGTACACTTTTTCTTGGCCAACATAATACTTCTTGAGGTTACCAAATAATTTCACTTTTCTTAGGGTTTGAAATAATGTACTGAAATAGTCCAAGTGCGTGGGAAGGTCTGAACTATACACCAGTATGTCATCAAAGTATACAACAATGAATTTTCCTAAAAATTTCTTAAGAACATGGTGCATAAGGCGCATGAAAGTACTAGGTGCATTGGTGAGTCCGAAATGCATGATCATCCATTCAAACAGCCTATACTTGGTCTTAGAGGCTATTTTCCACTCGTCACCTTTCTTCATCCTTATATGATGGTATCCACTCTCTACCTTTGAAAATATACAGGCTCCTCCAAGCTCATCCAATATGTCCTCGAGATCTGGTTGACAACATGACTGCCTACACAAATTCTCATAGTTCCGTTCTTCTTAGGCACCAATAATGTGGGCACAGGACTAACAAATTCTCGGATATACCCTTTGTCCAATAGCTCTTGCACTTGACTTTGAAGTTCCTTAGTCTCCTGAGGAATCATCTTATAGGCTGGGCAGTTTGGTAATGTAACTCCTGGTTGCAAGTCAATTTGGTGTTCTATACCACGTGAGGGTGGTAGTCCTAGTGGTATATCCTCACGAAAGAGATCCTGATATTGTTGGAGTAGCTTTTGGATGGGAATGGGGGCATCTCCTAGCTACAAAACTCTATCTCTAAACATTACCAAAATAAGGGGGTATCCATCTAGCACTGATTACACTACTTCCTTTTTGGTCACAAAAAGACATGCATTGTCTTTCTCTTTCTTCCTAGCCGCATCGTCCTTGGCTACTTGTTCTGTGGTCACGGGGGTGGTATTGGTTTTTCCTCTATACTTCAAAGAATAACTGTTTGAGAATCCATTATGAGTGACTTTCTTATCATATTGCTATGGTTGCCCTAAAAGTAAGTGGCTAGCATTCATTGACACTACGTCATAAAGAATAGAGTCCTTGTACTTTTTCATAGTGAACTCGATAGTTACTTGCTTGGTTACCTTGACATCATCCCTATCGTCCAACCATCTTAGATTGTAGGGTGAGGGTGTGTACTAGTCTTTAAACCTAACTTAGTAACCATCTCTTGAGCGGCCACATTAGTACAACTCTCTCTGTCTATTATTAACGAAGACACTTTGTCTTTGACTAAGCATCGACTGTGAAATATGTTTTCTCATTAATAGTCGCCTTTAATACCATCACCCGTTAGTTTGGGCATTGAGCCATAAAATGACCCAATCTTAAACACTTAAAACACTTTATATCATGTGCCTTTAGCTTGTTGACATCTCCTCCCACCGTCTTACTACTTGTAACTTTAGATGGCCAGCTAGGTGTGAAAAGTGTAACGCCCCGAAAATCCTCCATGATTCCCGGTTCGCTACCAACTACTACTCGTCAATATCCCTCATATTCTCTACTAAATATTTCCTAGAAATTAGGAACCTTTATATTTTGCTTTTTGACTCAAAAAGACTTTTTTTTTATAACATAGAAATCAAGGGACCGGTCAACACCTGCAAGAGCCAGTCGACACTTGAGTGGTCTCGCGTTTTCCATCGGTCGACACTACCTTTCTCTTGGGTGTTTGCATCGGTCGACACCGGTTGACAACTCTACCCTCATTTTAGAGAGGGGTCGACACCCGCTGTCGCAAGTCAACACATTGATCCTCTCTGTCCGCGCAGGTCGACCCTCACGGTCGACACCACTGCCAATTTTACACAGACCGGTCGACACTTGTAGTCAGGGGTCGACACCTACTTCAACTCTACCCTGCGCAGGTCGAGTCTCGCAGTCGACACTCACCCTCTATTTTACACTGACCGGTCGACACCTATGGACTTCAGTCGACACTTTACACCCAGAAACTTTAACAAAATTCAACAAAACAACACGAATTTTGACTAAACGTTTAAAAATCATAAATCCACTTCACGACTCAATTTACAAACCTGTTACGCACGCCATATTATTCAACCCAAATTCTAATATCACTTTTACATCAAAATGACTATGTACGACTCAAAATACCTCACTACCCGTACTTACACCCGCCATAGTCAAAATGTCTCAAAAGCTCGCCCAGTCGTCACTCGAGCGTTCTCCTCCAACTGCCTCCTACCCGTACATTCGTCTCTATTTCGTTTTCATCTCTTTTTTACATCTTCTTTATCTTCTTACTACTGGATTTTTCTTTACGTACTAGATCAAGATGACACACCACATGGCTCACCTCACTAGACAAGGCCAACTCGATCTAGTAAAGTGACACACCTCCCGGTCCACCTCACTGGACAAGGTCACCACGTAAAGCGGAGGAAGAGTGATACACCTCTGTGGTCCACCTCACTAGACAAGACCACTCAACCCCACCTTATTATCTTCTTACGTATTTTCTCGTTTTATTCGTTTCATCTCATCCTACCGTTTCACTTCGTAAAAACATGGAAATTCATTTTCGTTTCTTATCGTAAATTAAAACTATAATGCACAATCAATACAGCATAGTATAATATAAACGTGCAATGCAAACTACTGTACAGTGCTGTAGGCCCGAGGGCAAAACTCCTACTACACTACTTACTTGGCGTCCTTAGCACTGGTAGTCCAAATCTCGTACGCTAACTGAAAAACCTATAAAACCGCAACATTTATTAGCTCTACCTTCTATTAACTCCGTAAAACTTTAAAGGAATAAAGCACTAAATCTCCACTCAGCCTAGGCCAAAATTCTAACTAACGCTCCGACTAACCTTCAAAATTTTGTAACTCCGCCAATACTTGTCCGATTTGGACGATTCGAAATGCTATGAGTTCCTCGTAACATCTAGTTTCTAATAGTTTCATCCACTTCCCAATTGAACCTCCACAACTTGGTCGAATGTCACCGAACGAAAATTGTTCCACACTTCGAGCATTTCTGCTATCCCCACCTTCAACCTTCATCCTAAAATCCCAAAATCTACTCTACTCATAACTTAACCACCAACGTACCGGTAAAATCAAACTCTAACCTCAATCCCTCATAACGCCCTCTTAGGTTTTCACCCAAAACTCTCTCTAATCACACTTTACCGTTCGAAACAACTAAAACACTAACTATCTACCAAGAACTAAGTAAAACTTACCCAAAATTTAAGGAATCAGAGGAGGAAACGATTGATCGCTGGCTGCTGAAAGGGAAAGTCGAGCCCTCGCGCGAGAGAAGAAGAAGAACAGGGGGGGAAAAGATCCGTTCCTCCCTAGTTTTATCTTCTCACCTTTTTTTTATTATTTAATATAAATAATTCTAATTACTATTTCGCCTTCCACCATAACTTCTTTCGATAAATCTACTATACGGTCAGTGTTTGGATAAAATCTTAAAATTTCACTTTCGCCATTATTCCTGAAATAATCCTTTACCTAACGTTACAAACTTTTCGGCCTCGATTCCGACTCAAACCTCGCCGTTGATCAATATGAAATTTCAAAAAAATCGAATTAACTAAAATTTTCCGATTATTACATTTCACCCTCCTTAAAAGAAATTTTGTCTCCAAAATTTTGTTACCTGAACAGTTCTGGGTATCGGCTCATCATGTCTTGTTGTCGCTCCCAAGTTGCTTCTTCTACGCTGTGGTTGCGCCATACTACTTTCACCAGGGGAATCTCCTTGTTGCGTAGAATTTTCACTGCATAATCCAGAATCTCCACTGGCTCCTCTTCATACACTAATATGGGTTGAATCTCCACATCTCACCGTTCCACCACATGAGAAGGATCTCGTATACACTTTCTCAGCATGGACACATGGAATACATTGTGAATCTCATCCATCGAGGTTTGCAACTGCAACTGGTAAGCTACTTTTCCTACCCTCTTCGTAATAGAAAATGGTTCAATGTATCTTGGATTTAACTTGTCCCTCTTTCTGAATCTCACAACTCCCTTGAACGGAGAGATCTTCAAGAAAACTTCATCATTTACTTTAAATTCTAGCTCTCTTCTCTGACGATTTGCATAACTTTTCTGTCGACTCTGATCTGTTAAGATACGCTGCCGAATAAATGCAATTTTCTCTACTATCTGCTGTAAACTATCCGGACCTACTAATCTTGCTTCGCCAACTTCATCCCAATAAAGCGGGGACCTGCACTTTCTCCCGTAAAGGGCCTCGTATTGAGTCATACCTATCGTGACCTGGAAACTGTTATTATAAGAAAATTCTATCAACGGCAGATATCTGCTCCATGACCCCTATAACTCCAGTACACAAGCTCGAAGCATATCTTCCAGCGTTTGAATAATCCTCTCAGATTATCCATCCGTCTGACGATGAAACGTTGTGTTAAAACTGAGCTGTGTACCCATAGCCTTGTGCAAACTCTTCTAGAACTTCGATGTAAATCAGTGGTCCCTGTCCGATACAATTGAAGTTGGAACTCTGTGCAATCGCACGATCTCTTGAACATATAGTTCGGCGAAGTGATCCATAGAATACGTCATCTTCACTGGTAGAAAATGGACCGATTTGGTTAACCTGTCCACTATCACCCATATTCCGTCATCGCCCTTAGTCGTCCGAGGCAGCCCTACAACGAAATCCATCGATATCTGCTCCCATTTCCATTCAGGTATCGGCAATGGCTGTAATTTTCCTGCCGGCCTCTGATGCTCAGCCTTAACCTGTTGGCAAATCAATCAGGCCTCTACGTACTTCGCCACCATTCTCTTCATATCAGGCCACCAGTAATGCTGTTTAAGATCTCTGTACATCTTGGTACTCCTTGGATGCACAGAAAATATCGAAGAGTGGGCTTCAGCTAATATTTCCTTCCGTAGTTCTGCATTATTCGGAACGAACCACCTATTTCGAAAGGTAAGAACTCCGTCGTCCGAATAACTAAAATCTGACCTATCGTTGGAAGCCATGCTTGACTTAATATCTTTACATTTAGTGCTGTCCTTCTGGGCCTGCTTAATTTTTTCCAAAATAGTGGGTTGTAGAGACATAACTGATAACATGGCCGATACATTCGACACCATCTCTAATTCAAACTTCCGAAACTCCGCATCCAAAGCCACAGGCATGCTTCAAGTCATAGCCAAAGTAGATGCCGTCCCTCTACTCAAAGCATCGGCCACTACGTTTGCCTTGCTGGGGTGGTACTTAATCTCGATATCATAATCCTTAATAAATTCTAGCCACCGCCGTTGTCGCATGTTTAGGTCTTTTTGAGTAAAAATATACTTCAGGCTTTTGTGATCGGAATATATCTCACACTGCTGTCCATATAGATAATGCCTCCAAATCTTCAGCGCAAAATCTACTGCAGCTAGTTCCAGGTCATGGTCGGTTAGTTATGCTCATAAGCCTTCAATTGTCTAGAGGCATATGCTACCACCTTCCCTTCCTGCATTAATACACATCTCAATCCTACCTTTAAAGCATCGCAGTAAATACTAAACTTCCCATCCTTGGTAGGAAGCGTCAGGATTAGAGCAGTAGTTAATCTCTGCTTCAACGTCTAGAAACTATGCTCACAATTCTTAAACCACAGATATTTCACACTTTTCCTCGTTAACCGGGTCAGGGGCGCTGTAATCTTCAAAAATCCCTCAATGAATCTCCTGTAATAACTCTCTAACCCGAGAAAACTCCGTATCTCCGTAACATTCTTTGGCTGTGGCCACTCCTGGATCAACCGATATTCCATCGCTTGAGATGACATGACCAAAAAAATGGATTCTATCGCATAAAGTTGGTGTCGCTTCAAAGTTTCCAACACCAATCTCAAGTGCTCCTTATGCTCCTCCTTGCTCCGAGAGTACACCACAATATCGTCAATAAACACTATGACAAATTTATCGAGATAATGGTGGAACACTCTGTTCATCAAGTCCATAAAAGCTGCTGGAGCATTTGTCAGTCCAAAAGACATCACTAGGAACTCATAATGGCCGTACCGCGTCCGAAAAGCTGTCTTCGAAATATCTTCTGGTTCGACCTTCAACTAATAATAACCCGATCTTAGGTCAATCTTCGAAAACACACGTGCACCTTGGAGTTGGTCGAATAAATCGTCTATCCTTGGCAGAGGCTACTTATTCTTAATCGTTAGCTTATTCAACTCCCTGTAGTCTACGCACATGCGTAATGACCCGTCTTTCTTCTTAACAAAAAGAATCGGCGCGGCCCACGGCAAAAAGCTAGGGCGTATAAACCCTTTCTCTACCAATTCTTTTAATTGCTTCTTCAATTCCTTCAATTCTGCTGGCGCCAATCTGTAGGGATTCTTTGATACTGGCTCAACTCCCGGATACACATCTATTGCAAACTCTATCTCCTAATCCGGAGGCAAACCAAGCAAATCATCTAAGAAAACTTCGAGGAAATCTTGAACAGTTAAAACATCCTGCGGTCTCGAATCCTTAGGAATATGCACATCCATAATACTGGCAAGAAAACCAAAACACTCACCAGTTAAAACTTGACGAGCACTGACAGGTGCCATCGCAGATGTTTTCCGGACATTCTTTGCGGCTTGAATGTATGTTTCTCACCGTCCGGCAGTTGGAAGTTCACTATGCCCGCCCTACAGTCAATTGTGGTGTAGTGTTTGAAAAGTCAATCCATTCCCAGTATCATATCATATCCCGTTATACCCATAATAATAAGATCGGCTAATAAATTCTTGTTTCCCACCGACACCATGTCATCACGCACTACTTGATTTGAGTGCATACGCTCACCAGAAGGCAACATTAACACATAACCACAGTCAATTGATACAGGCCATATATCCAACTTAACTACGAATGTAGCCGCAATAAACGAATGTGTTGCACCCGAATCAATCAATGTATAAGCAGGTACAAAGTTTACCAATATAGTACCTGACACTATGGCTGGATGGTCATCATCGTCCGACTCGATCATGGCGAATACTCTCGGTGCTGTGCGCGTCGGACCTTTCTTCAAAGCTAGGCAATCCCTGCTGATGTGGCCCACCTCGTTGCAATTAAAACATCGTACAACTCTAGGCTTCGAGCAGTCTCTGGCCACATGTCCGGCTTCATTGCAGTTGTAGCACTTTCTGGAGTTCCATCTGCACTCTCCCGGATGATACTTCATACATTGAGGGCACTGGGGGTACTGTACCGGTCCTTGCGGCCTCTAGCTACTTCCCTGGCTAGTAGAACCCTTGCTAAACCTCTTTGTGCCTCTCTGTTGTAGCGGCGGGGAGACACTCTTGCTTCGCTGTGGGACCACTTCTCTTAAGGATCGCCTGGAAGCCTCCCTCTGACTAATACACTTCATCTCGGCTTCCTCTACCTCCAATGTCTTGGCCACTACCTCGGAGTAAGGCACATCCTGTATGCCCGCTATCTTCACTCCTTTGTATATTTCCAGCCTCAACCCTTGTACAAACTGAAACACTTTATCCTCATTCCGGCTTACCAAGTTGCTGGCAAACCTGGATAAAGACTCGAATCGTCGGTTGTACTCTGTCACTGATGTAGTTTGCTTCAACTGTAAGAACTCCATCCTCTTAACTGCCTGCACCGTACTATTAAAATACTTGTCGTAGAAGGCCTTTTTGAACTTCTCCCAAGTCATATGTTGCGCATCCACGGTGGCCTCCACAGACTCCCACCAAAACTGGGCATCCTTTGCTAAATGAAAGGTGGCCAGTATAACCTTATCCTCCTCTTCCACCTTCGCATATTTAAACATGCTCTCTATTGCTTGGATCCATTCCTCGGCAGCCATCGGGTCTGATACTTGTCCTTCAAAAGTCGGTGGCCGTAATCTCTGAAATCAGTCACCTGACTGGTCCTAACTAGAACTAGGCCTGCACCACCCTGTACTTCTCGATTCAGTAACATTCCTAACTGCTGGAACAACAGATTTACTAATTCTGTCAATTGTCGGATCGTCGCAGAATCGTCCTCACTCCTCGGTTCGGTTGTCTCTCTCGGCACTCTAGGACGTCCTAGTCGTCTAGACATTCTGACTAATTTCCTGAACAATGATCAACTAAAGTTTTTACTAAACAATAGTAAACTTAAACACTTACAGTTGTTGGAGCACGTCGTGCGGCAATAGGCGCTGTTGAGTAATCGTTTGAACGTTTTGACCAAATGGCTTTGATACAAACATTGTAACGCCCCGAAATTCGTCCGTGATTCCCGGTTCGCTACCAACTACTACTTGTCAATATCTCTCATATCCTCTACTAAATATTTTCTAGAAATTTGGAAGCTTTATATATATATATATATTTTTTTTTACTCAAAAAGACTTTTTTTTTTTATAACATAGAAATCGAGGAACCGGTCGACACCTGCAAGAGCCGGTCGACACTTGAGTGGTCTCAAGTTTTCCATCGGTCAACACTGACAAACGCCAGTCGACACTACCTTTCTCTCGGGTATTTGCATCGGTCGACACCGGGGACACCAGTCGACACCTCGACCCTCATTTTAGAGAGGGGTCGACACCCGCTGTCGCAGGTTGACACCTTGATCCTCTCTGTCTGCCCAGGTCGACCCTCGCGGTCGACACCACTGCCAATTTTACACAGACCGGTCGACACTTGTAGCCAAGGGTCGACAACTACTTCGACTCTGCCCTGCGCAGTTCGAGTCCCGTGGTCGACACTCACTCTCTATTTTACACTGACCGATCGACACCTATGGAGTTCGATCGAGACTTTGCACCCAGAAACTTTAACAAAATTTAACAAAACAACACGAAATTTGTCTAAACGTTTAAAAACCATAAATCCACTTCTCGACTCAATTTACAAACCTGTTACGCATGCCATATTATTCAACCCAAATTATAATATCACTTTTACATCAAAATGACTATGTACGACCCAAAATACCTCACTACCCATACTTACACCCGCCATAGTCAAAACGTCTCAACAGCTGGTCCAGTCGTCCCACTAGCGTTCTCCTCCAACTGCCTCCTAATTCTAGGCATGCTCAGGATACTCACTAGCTGCTGCATCGTCACCTACATCACAAAACTCAACTATTAGCCTAAGTCTAAGTAAACAATGCATATAAATTTAAACACTGAAAACATTCACATCCTAACATATGCAGTTTCTTCAGTTTCGTCTCTATTTCGTTTTCGTCTCTTTTTTACATCTTTTTTATCTTCTTACTACTAGATTCTTCTTTACGTGCTAGATCAAGATGACACACCACACGACTCACCTCACTGGACAAGGCCAACTCGATCTAGTAAAGTGGCACACCTCGCGGTCCACCTCACTGGACAAGGTGACCACGTAAAGTGGAGGAAGAGTGACACACCTCGCGGTCCACCTCACTGGAAAAGACCACTCAACCCCACATTTATTATCTTCTTACGTATCTTCTCGTTTCATTCGTTTCATCTCATCCTATCGTTTTACTTCGTAAAAACATGGAAATTCATTTTTCTTTCGCATCGTAAATTAAAACCATGATGCACAATAAGTAAAGCATAACATAATATAAACGTGCAATGAAACTTACTGTACTGTGATGTAGGCCCGAGGGCAAAACTCCTACTACACTACTTACCTTGCGTCCTTAACTCCGTAACTCCGTAACTCCATAACTTTAAATTAACTCCGTAAAACTTTAAATGAATCAACCACTAAATCTCCACTCAGCCTAAACAAAAATTCTAACTAACGCTCCGAGTAACCTTTAAAATTTTGTAACTTTGCCAATACTTGTCCGATTTGGACGATTCGAAATGCTATGGGTTCCTCGTAACATCTAATTTCTAACTATTTCATCCATTTCCCAATTGAAACTCCACAACTTGGCCTAATGTGGCCGAACAAAAATCGTTCCACACTTCGAGTATTTCGGCTATCCCCACCTTCAACCTTCCTCCTAAAATCCCAAAATCTACTCTACTCCTAACTTAACCACCAACGTACCGGTAGAATCAAACTCTAACCTCAATCCCTCACAACTCCCTCCTAGGTTTTTACCCAAAACTCTCTCTAACCCCACTCTACCTTCCATTAACTCCGTAAAACTTTAAATGAATCAACCACTAAATCCCCACTCAGCCTAAACAAAACTTCTAACTAACGCTCCGACTAACCTTCAAAATTTCGTAACTTTGCCAATACTTGTCCGATTTGGACGATTTGAAATGCTATGGGTTTCTTGTAACTTCTAGTTTCTAACGGTTTCATCCATTTCCCAATTGAACATCCACAACTTTGCCGAATGTGGCCGAACGAAAACCGTTCCACACTTCGAGTATTTCAGCTATCCCCACCTTCAACCTTCCTCCAAAAATCCCAAAATCTACTCTATTCCTAACTTAACCACCAACGTACCGGTAGAATCAAACTCTAACCTCAATCCCTCACAACTCCCTCCTAGGTTTTCACCCAAAACTCTCTCTAACCCTATTTTACCGTTCGAAACAACTAAAACACTAATTATCTACCAAGAACTAAGTAAAACTTACCGAAAATTTGAAGAATCGGAGGAGGAAACGATTGATCGCTGGCTGCTGAAAAGGAAAGCCGAGCCCTCGCGTGGGAAAATAAGAAGAACAGGGGGGAAAAGATCTGTTCCTTCCCAGTTTTATCTTCTCTCCTTTTTTTGATTATTTAATATAAATAATTCTAATTACCATTTCGCCCTCCACCATAACCCCTTTCGATAAATCTACTATACGGTCAGTGTTCGGATAAAATCTTAAAATTTCACTTTCGCCATTATTTCTGAAATAATCCTTTACCTAACGTTACAAACTTTCCGGCCTCGATTCCGACTCAAACCTCGCCGTTGATCAATACGAAATTAAAAAAAAAATCGAATTAACTGAAATTTTTTGGGTATTACAAAAAGCTTCTTTCCTTTGGCATTAGTTTCAAATTTGTTAACCTCTGTGCGCTTTGATGTAAATTTAAGGGTATAGTTGGACTTCCTCTTCCTCTGGAGTTGTCTTTCAACTGTTAATGCCGACTATACAACAATATCTTAAGATTCTTGCGGATGTAATTCTATGGTATCTCTAATCTCTTGGTTCAGCTTGCGTATGAATCTAGGCATAACCTATTCATCAAGTTCCTTTACTTCTACTAAGATTTTGAGGGTCCTAAATTCAGTGAGGTTTTGCATTTACAGGAATAACTCCTATCTGTAGTGACTGGGGACAAACCTCTTTCTCATTAGTGATTTCATCACTTCCTAAGTAATGTTGGGGTGATCTCTGGCCTGAAACCTTTTGGGCTTTTAGGTTAGTCCAGCAAAATGTGGCATAACCTGAGAGCTTAATAGATACTAATTGAATCTTGACTCTCTCGAAGTATTCATGATAATTGAAAACCTTCTCGATCTTTTCTACCCTATCAAGGAATGTGTTTCCATCACAAGTTTCATTGAACGATGGAATAGATAGCTTAACATTTCTAAGATCCTCGTTATCTCGTCGTCTTGGACAAAATTTCTCTTCTTCTACCAACGTCCATTCGTCCTCTTCATTATGATACCTAGGGTTTCTAGGTCTTCTGTGGGTGGATTCTTGAGAGGATTCTCTTCAGTTGTTTCGCCTAATCTCGTTTATAATGTCTCCCAATATTAGGTTCATATCATTGAATTGTTTGCCTAGGTTGATTACTGAGCCATTTAAATCATTGATTTGACCTTGCATGCTAGACTCTCCCTCTTGTTGGAGGTTAGTCTCGGTTTAGGGTAGTTCCTTGTCCTCGTTTTGGTCAAGAATGTTCCAAATTCTTGTTTCCATTTCACTAATCGTAAATTTCAGGAAAGTAAGATTAAATGTTGGGTTTCAACCTAAGATTTAGAGGGGATGATTCTTGGGTCACTTTCTTTAACTCTTAGGAAAAAAAAGTTTGAATCTTGATTTTCCTTTTCTTTTGTTATGTTTTGTTGTTTTCTTTTTTTTTTTTGTTAACTAGAAGGGAAACTTAAAGGTTAATTATGAAAGTTTAAAACTTAACAAAAAGGAAATTAACTAAGAACACAAAAGAGATTTACTAAAACCTAAAACAAAATTTTTTTTATTTTTTGTAATTTTCATTCTCCTTGGTTTGAATGGTTCATTCTGCTTTTTTAACATGTAATCTAAAAAGTAACCATCACTTTCATAGAATAAAAAAGCAAAATCAAATCTGTTTTAAAACCAAAAAAAAAAAAAAAACAGAACATCAGGTGGTCCGCGACATCAACTTTTACTTTGCCATTTTAAGAAAGAAAAACATGTTACTTTTCGGTTAAGTTTTTGTGGTTCCTTTTTCGGCAAAGCACTAGTGAAAGACAGAAGATTAAGTGATCAAAATATGCTAACTTCAACCTAAAATAAGTTCAATACCTGGTGGAAGAGGATTAACACATTAAATCACTCAAAAACATAACACAAAACAAAAATTTGTTCATACACTTCTCGATTTTCGGCAAACAATTTTATCACAACTCTATCAAGCAAGGCTTAAGATATTATTATGCCAAATAATGTGTTGGAACAAGATTTGAGCAGCAAACAAAACATCAATAGCACTAAAAATAGAAAAAAAACACAACTTCTTTCTAGTGAGGATCAAAATGAACAACCGATTTAGAAAATAAATTGTAGTAACCAAAAAAGTGACATTTTAATATTATGCCTTCATGCTTAGACCTTTGACAACTTTAAAAACATGCTGAGAGGAGATTTAAGCAAATAAACACAGCACAACAGCAGCAAAACAACAAGCTAAAACAAAAAGTTGAAAATGAGCAATATTGGTAACTCGGTTTACGATTTAGGAAATAAGTTGTACAACCCAAAAAGGTGACGTTTTGACTTTATGCCTTCATGGTCATACCTTTAACAACTAAAATAACATGCTAGAAAAATATTTAAGCAAATAAACATAACACAATAGCAGCAAAATAGCAAGCCAAAATAGAAAGTTGAAAATGAGCAATGTTGGTAACTTAGATTTAGGAAATAAGTTGTAGCAACCAAAAATGTGACATTTTAACGTTATGCTTTAATTGTCAGACCTTTAACAACTAAATAACATGCTGGGAAGAAATTTAAGCAAATAAACACAGCATAACAACAGTAAAATAGCAAGCCAAAATAGAAAGTTGAAAATGAGCAATATTGGTAACTCAGTTTGAGTCATAAGTAGCGACTAGCAAAATGGGTTTGAAAAACCAAACCAACTTGGTTTCTAGCACATATGGGAAGCCACCTTCACTTTCATACCAAATGACATGGTTTGCATTTGCAAAAACGTGTGTTAAAATTCACAAATCCAAAGGTGTGCTCGGTGAGGGTTTGCCCAAGAACACCAACAAAATACTTGAACAAAATTAGTCAAATGAAGTCCATTTTAAACGAAAGTTGGCATGATCTTTATCTTATGTGTTAAGCTTAAAACCTTGAAAAATAAGGAGAAGATAAGATATGAAATGGAACTTATTGATGAACAACCCTTTGCTTACCGAGTAGCCACATTAGTGCTCTCGATTTCGAGTTTCTTTCCAAGGAAAGATGCTTCAGCTTTGGGGATGGTTTTGGCCACTTTTCTTCTTAGTTCACACTCTAAAAGAATGGAGAGAAAGATGGGATAAGAGCTCACCAAACAACCTTGGACTTGGGAGCAATGGAGGCTCTAACTCCCTCGGCTATTGTAACTGAGACACTTACCTTTGAAAACTTCACTTCTTTAGGTTTTCCTTAAAGGAAAAGTAGCTATTCTCATTTCATCAAAAACCGTTACACACACTAATAATCAAGCATTTATAGGCCTGAGTGGCTGTGTGTTTGTTGTTAAAAAATGGCTCAAAGAGCCGTTGGAAAGAAAAGCATGGGCGACCAAGATCTCATCTTCAAGTGTTCAGCAAATGTCTTGATAAGGCTATGTCATCAATCCTTAGAACTCTTTATTGGTGCCTCTCCTAATGCTAAGTAAGCTTAGTCACACTCCCTTTTGGAATCGGCCAAGCACAAGTGGTCTCTCCCATTGAGTGTAATGTTTCCCTTTGCAAGCTCTCTCCTTTGAAAAATCTTAACAAGAAACTTACTTTCCATGCCACCATTCTATGGCACGTCTCCTTGAAGTCTTCCATGTGGCCAAATCATCAATCCATGCTTTGAATGAGATGGCAATGCCATGTGACATGGTTTTGGTGCCTTTAGTGCTTCCTTGGTGTGGCTGAGCATGTATTGAGCTTTTGACCTATTTTTACACAGCCAATCCAAGCCACCATCTAATCCTAACTACACAATCTAATGCTATAAGGTTAATGTTTGCCAATTACAAAAAGACTGAAGTCTGGCAACAAAAATATATAAAGTGATTACACAATTTTGTCCAAGGGAAGACAAATTCTCTGGCTATGGTCCGTGCTTCCAAGTGATGAGGTGCAAAAGTTCAGCTTTGCTTTGATCATAGGCTCCAAATCCAGTCCTTAAAATATGTCTTTACCTGTAAAAGAAATGAGTTTGTAAGTAATTAAATTAGGTAAAGTTTGAGTCTTTGTTTGGGATCGTGTAATGGGCCTCCGAGGCATATCAATAATTAGGTCAAAACATTATATAAAAAGAATGAAACATAGAAGGAAATGAGTGATCATTTCCTAATTGGTTGAGAAGCCACTTACGCGCGCCATGGGCTCTCTTTTACCAACGGCACCAAGCTAAATTCCCTTCACGTTTTGGAGCCCAAATTCTCTTTAAGGTGTAGCCCTAACCCCCTTCATGGTGTAGCCCATTTAGGTTTTCAATAGGTGAGTCCAAAGAGTTCCTTTATTCCATGTTTGACTTGGTGTCTTCCTCCTTTTACAAGTTTCTTTGTTTCTCTCTAATTTATTGTCTACTATGGTCTCCCATTATAATAAGTAAGTATAATACAAAAACAAACAAATAAATACTAATTTCTTTAAACAAAAATAGAGGTATACTCGATGATTACAATAGTTGTCAAAAGAAACACAAATTCCTTCTTCTTTCATTGGTGATGCTGAGGCTTGCTCCATCTTTTCTTAAGTGATATCGAGACGTTACTCCCATGTTATTAAGTGGTATGGCCTCTCCTTGTCTTGCATGCTAGGTGTGATCTCCACTTGGTCTTCAATAATGTTTCTAACAAATATGTTAGTTAATGCTTTGGCTCGGGTGCGCATGATTGCTCCTTGAGCCACATGATAAAGCTGTGGATGTGGGGATGGTTGTGTGTAAAAATGAAAGGATGAATCGATGAGATGGAAAATATATTGATGTGCCTCCGAGACCTATTACTCGATCACAAACTAGGGCCTTAGCTATGATTATCTTTTTGCTCACTAGTTTCTTTCTTTTACAGGTCATGATTTCTTTGATGGTTTAGAGTGGGAACCTAACTCACAAGACAAAGATCAAATCTTGCATGTTCTCACTCGGGAGTCACGGATGGAAGCTACTCAATGAAGAGGGAATTTGCTTTCCCATAATCAACTAGTTGTAACTTTTGTTTCGAGTGATTTTGGAAAACATTGCCTTCATTGTATTTTATTGACAAACATTGGCCTTATTATTTTTCATTAAAGCATGCATCGTATAGTTTAGGATAGTTTTGTTGGCTATGGTTTAACACTTGTTGGATTCGGCCATAAGACTTACCACCAAAACAAGGATGGTGCGCGCATGCATAGTCCGGATTGTTGAAGGCACATGAAATGACCAATTTGATACGAGAACCAACTAAACGATATTTCATGAAAGGGCTTGGACTACTCAGGCACGGATCAATGGCCTGACCCTTATCATAAACATAAACTGAGTGTGCTAAGATGGATCACTCAGCCGAGCACAACTGAAGTTGATATAGTTTTTCCCTCCAACCTTTTGAATCGACACCAACTCAGCCATGTTCCAGCTAGACCAAGGGACCAATGAGAGGATGCAATGGAGGACCAGATACGTCATCTCATCAGCTGATGAAGAAGGGGTGCTCACGTGCTTGTATGGTCGATCCACTGCATCAGCTCTTTTATTTTATGGTTACTATTTTTCGTCTTTCCTTAACCAAAACCCTAGCCAACCTTTAGGAGATTTTTAAGCATTGCTTATTGCATTGTATCATCAGTTTTTAGTAAAACAAAATTGAGTTTCTTCTTCCAAACCAGAAAAGCCTTCAACCTTTATGGTGAGTTGGCTTGGCTTGCTTGCAACTGAGTATAGTGAGCCTCCATTGCAACCAAGTTCAAGGTTACTTGGCTGGTTCTCTTCCCATCATTCTTTCGTCATTCTCTAGAGTAGGAACTAAGAAGATGTAATACCCGAAAATTTTCCGTTGGAAATTTATGTCGGATTTCTATAAATTTTAATCGGCGGAGTTTTGGTTTGAATTAATAACGAAACGTTTCGGCCCCTAAGTGACAGTTTATTTTAAGGCTAATGGTGGAAAGAGAAATTTAAGAATTTAACCGGAATTGAACGAAATCACGGAATTGTGAAACGATTTAAGGACGAGGGCAATTTGGTAATTATGAGTTAAATAAATAATAATAATAAAAATAAAAATAAAGGGAGCGTACCGTCGGTGCCCCCCCCCCTCTCGGACCAAAACTCTGCC
>CM039529.1:6704478-6749007 GCA_022433055.1 Begonia peltatifolia | reverse complement strand
CAGGAATAGATTACAAGAATTAGTGAGGAAGATTGGGAGATTTATTGGCCGTGTACGTGAGATTTGGATCGGTGTCCATTCGGCCATGTTCGGTTCAGTTGTGGACATCCAAATGGGAAATGGATACAACCCCGAGAAACTATTCATCCTCAAGAACCCGTAGTATTTGGTATCGTCCAATTCGGAAGAGTAATGGAGAAGTTGTGAATTTCTGGAGTTGGACGGAAATTGTGTGAAATTTTGAGATTTTTGGATAGTTTTGATTTTGATGTGAATTAGTACTTGTAAGTTAGGGAGTTATGAATTCGATGAATTAAAATTGACGGATGTGCAAATTTTATAGGTATTCCAGTTAGAGCACCAAGTCACGAAACGCGAAAGGATTTCGAGAATGCCAGGTAAGTGATGGACCGCTTGTGATTTGCCTTCGGGCCTACACCATGGAAGGGTAGGATTTTTTGGTTGTTTGGTCGCTTGTTTGCTTGTTTGTTTGCTTTGGTTGTTGTTTGGTTGTTCGGTTATTAAGTCGTGTATTGTAATTGTCATGCATCATGGTTTTGAACTACGAAACACGAGTTTTGAGCATATTTTGAAATGTGTATGTGAAATGTAACCAGATAAGAAAAGATTTGCAACACATGGATGAACGTCTTGTCGTTAACGTGCTAGTGAGAAAGCACTAGGGGGTTCCCATTGATGAAAATACGTAATGTGACACGGTTTGCGAACACCTCGTCGTTAACGTGCTATTGAGAGCGGGTTCAACGATTGATGTTAGGAGGAGGTTACGTAGGGCCGTTCCGTGTGTGAACATGATGTGTGCCTCTAACCTCGCTCCGTGGGTTATGGAATGGTCGTCCCGAGTGTTGAAGGGATGGGTGCCGGCCTGACTCACACCAGAAAGTGAAAGATGAAAATAACAAAACGAAAGAAAACAGAGTTGAGTATAGAAACTGCATGAGTAGGGGTTGAGTTATGCATTGGTTTTCGAGTTCATGTTTCCATACTTGCTAAGCATTAGGTTTATGTTTTGTGTTTCTTGGTGTAGGTGACGACGCGCTGTCAGGTGAGTTGCTAGGTGACGAGCAGGCCTAGGTCGGAGTTGGTTGGAGGGTCGCATGCCGGTGCAGGAAAATGTTGGGGGCGACACGACCATGGCAGGTAAAGAGAGTATAATTTTGAAAATGTTTTGAGTTAAATAGAGTTGTATAGGTTTTTGAGGAATTTAGGTGGTGTACCAAGGGTACCATGGATTATTGGGATATGAATGTTTTGAAATTATGTTTTCAGAATTTAAGCTTTTACTTCGCGGATCAAGCCGAGGAGTATTCGTCATGTGTTGTGTTGAAACTTGCATGAAGAAATTTGGTTGTCAAAATATGGGATTTTATTTTGGTGGTTGCGATAGAGTAATGGTTGTCGTGTGTATTCGAACAAACTGGTGTGATTTCACTGATTCTGGTGTGAAGTGTCGACCGAAGTCAAGAGGTGTCGACCGGTCAGTGTAAATGTAAAGTGAGTGTCGACCGCGAGGCTCGACCTGTGGTAGGCAGAGCCAAAGTAGGTGTCGACCCCTGGTTACAGGTGTTGACCGGTCATGTAAAAATGGTAGCGGTGTCGACCGCGGGGAACAACCTGCGCTGGCAGAGAGGGTTAAGGCGTCGACCTGCGGTAACGGGTGTCGACCCCTCTCTGTGTAGAGCATAAAAGTGTCGACCGGTGTTTCCGGTGTCGACCGATGGAAAAACTCGAGAAGACTTAGGTGTCGACCGGTGCTTACAAGTGTCGACCGGTCTCTGCATTTCTGTGTTTTAAAATGGTGAAGTTTACTTACACTTAATTTAAATGAGTTTCCGCTACAACATTTATATGTATCTCTTTTTAAAAGTAGTTTAAAAAAAAAAAGTCCTTTTGAGTCAAAAAGTAAAGCTTTCCAATTTCTAAGAAATTAATGGTAGAGAATATGAGGGACGGTGATGCGTAGTTGGTTGATAGCTAACCGGGAATCATAGAGGATTTTCGAGTCGCCACAGAAGAAAGTGGTCAAAATCATCCTCAACGTTGTTGTTTCTTTCCATGGAAAGAAGCGCTAACCAGAAAGCACCATAGTGGCTTATCGGAACAACCACAGGTTGTTTTTGCATAACTTCTGTTTCTTTTCATATTTTCTTATGATATTTTAGGGTTTTAAACTTTACTCATAAGTAATACTCACGTTAAGTTTCATTTAATTTGGAGTTCCTTTGACTACTTTTCTGCACACTTGTTTTAGGGTGTTCTTGGTAAAACTAAGCATCGAACACTACTGCTGTTCTTATGGGTTTAACACGGTTTTTGCAGGTATTTTCCGTGTCATTTGGTAGTAGAACATAGGCTGCTTTCTTGTGTGTTATTCCTTGTATTTTTTTTTTTTTTTGCTTATTTTAGAAGGTTATGATGGCTGCAATTGATGTTCATTCTGGTTTATCATTTACAGCGAAAATAGTTTTTCTGCAAGAAAATGTATTGGTTTATTGCTAGTTTTTGTTCTTTATTTTATTTTTAGTCAACCTTACAATAAACTTTAGAACATTATCTGGAGTTAGGATAAAAGACTTAGTATCTTATAACGTACTTGATAATTGTTGCATAATCTATTAAACATGGTAGTAAGCTGTTTTTCTGTTAATCACTGGGAAAGAGCATACTAAACCCTAAAAAAACTATCAAGTTTGTTGTTAATGCTTTCTATCATTTTTATTTCTAATTCATGAAAACTTAAGTATTAAATCTTTCTATTTAATACTTTTAATTTTGGTTGTTAAATCTATTTATGCATTGTTGTTAAGTGGTCCGGAAAAAAAAAATTTGCATGCAAAGAAATTCTTTTGGCTTTTTAAGTCTCCTTGCAATTTGTTAGTTTTACCTAAAACCGTAGGATTAGAAACACAATCAAATTCAAATCCTTTCCTAATATTAGGTTAGTAAAAATGAAGACTAGAAGTGGAATTATTCGTGACCAAAACCGGAATAAGGAAGTACCCCTACACCTACCTGAGACTGATAACCCATTAATGGGTGAGTCAAGTGTCCAAGGGCATATTGATGCCCTTAACCAAAAATTCAACCAACTCCTAAGTAGGTTAGTTGAGTGTCGAGAATCCCAAACACTGTAGGAGAAGACAACAAAATTGAGGGTATGATGAGGATGTTGATTGGTCCGAGGAGGAGGAAGAAGATTATACCCCTAACCGACAAAGGGACAATGAGGACTTAAAGAATGTTAAGTTGTCTATCCCACCATTCAATGGAACATGTAACGGAGATACATTCCTAGATTGGTTAGACAAAGTCAAAAAAGTATTCAAGTACTATGAATGCTCCGATAGAGTTAAGATCCAATTAGTGCCTATCGAATTCTCAAATTATGCTGTACTTCGCTGGGCTAACATAAAATTCCAAAGGTTACAGGATGAAGATAACCTTATCACAACGTGGAGGGTTATGAGAGCTCACATGTGGAAGAGGTTTGTTTCAAGTTATTACAAACAAGAATTATTCCTGCAAATGCATAACATCAAACAAGGTAGTCTGTCGGTTGAAGATTATCTCGCAGAATTTAAGACACTCAAAATTTATGGAAGATTAGAAGAACTTAAGGAACAGGTTATAGCTAGATTTATACGTGGACTAAACTGAGACATTGGAGACTCAATTGAGTTACACTGTAGCGTCTCCCTCTTCCTAGTATGATATTGTCAGCTTTGGGCCATCCACCCTCATAGATTTGTTTCTGGGCTTCGCCCAAAACGTGTCATACTGGCTAAGATGGCCATTCCACTTATGAACCGTCCCCTCTACATTCAACCAAGTGATTGTGAAAGCAATAGGGCCTGTCACAATTCTCACATGGCTTAAGTGGAAGTAGAGAGCACGGTTCATAAGTGGGAGGGCCCATTTTAGCCATTATGACGCGTTTTGGGCGAATCGTTAGAAACAAATCTGTGAGGGTGGATGGCTCAAAGCGGATAATATCTGATGTGCCCTATAGGGCCGTCACACGATCTCAAGTCCAAGGACACACATTAACTAACTTACATTCTGACACGATTGTCTCTTGTGCAGGTAATGATTCACGAGAAGGAATGTAGCCTAAAATTGAAAGCTTAAAGTGGGACATGGAGACTCGAGACATGGAGCAACCAAGGCAAGTCCTTGCTTGGGAAGCCACCATCGAAGACCATGATGCTCTTAAGGAAATTTGTCTTCCCGAGCAAAATTCTGTGTAATGTTTTATTTTGAACTTATTGGGCAAACATTGGCCTTCTTGTTAAACTTATTATTGTATGCATGCATTAGGCATTTAGGACTAGATTGAATGGCTAGGTTAGATGATGGAAAGGTTATGGGATTGGCTTATTTGGAAGCACCAACCTAGCATGCATGACATGCAATTCTCGCCCGCGCGCGCCAATGAGGAGAGCCGCACGATGGATTCCATTCTTTACCAGATTTGGCCACACCTTTGGCTGGCTTTGGAGATACTTGTCCCCTTTACCTTTTTTGGAAGAAACATGGATCCATGACTTGACATACATCTAGCCATTGATCCCATTTTGGCTTCCACCATCTTGGCCGCACAATGCTCCACCTTTGGACCGATTACAAGCCACCTCTTTCCAAGTTTTGAAGACCAAACGTTCAGCCCTAAACCACTCCATCGTAGGTCTATATAAACATAGCATTGGTGTTTGTATTTTGGTTAGCAAATTGAATGAGCATCAGCATGTTTCTCTAGAGAAAACCGAATGAGTTTTCAACCACCATCAAGGTATGTGCTCGGTTTCTTGAAACCGATTAGGACAAGCCTCCTAGCTTGATAACTCAAGGTTGTTGCTCAAGTTTGTGTTTCACTTTTCTCTCCTCCCTTTCAAGGGAAGGAAACAAGAAGAGAGTGGCCAAAACCAGTTCCCCAAGTTGACAATCTTTCCATGGAAAGATTGTTATTGCCGAAAGCATCAGTTTGACTTATCGGCCAACTTGCGAGTTTTGTGCATAAGTTTTTCATTTTTAGTCAACTTGGACCACGACCACTACCATCACACACCTCACTGACTCCACTAATCTCTCCCCAAATTTCGTTTCATTCTAAGCACATTTGGCTGTTTATTTCTCCATTTTCTTGAGGGTTTCTCGGCTTGGCCAAGATCCAAGGGTCTAATCGATTTTTTCAGTGTTCTAGTGACCATAGAAAAGCTAGATCACAACAATATCATACTGGGAAGAGGGGGACGCTACAAGTGGTATCAGAGCCTCTACCCAACCGGAAGTGTGGCCAACAAAGGCATCGGGCTCCTTGAAAAAAAGGTGAGATTGTGAAGGCAAAATGGTCTATCATTCTTCCCACATCGCTTGGGTGGAAGTAGAGGGGATGGTTCATAAGTGCGAAGGTCCATCTTAGCCAGTATGACGTGTTTTGGGCGAAGCCCAAAAACAAATCCGTGAGGGTGGATGGCCCAGAGCAGACAATATCATACTAGAAGGAGGGGAACGCTGGTTGTACAGTTGGCCCTATAGGTTGAGGACAACTTAAGAGAAAAAGAAAAACCTACTCTACCTCCAAGTTTGCTCCTAAACAACCAGAAACCGACAAGACTACTAAGGCAGATAGAAAGAAACCTTTTACATGTAATTGGCCTCCTAAAGAGACTGGTAGTAAGACTCCTGGAAAAGAGGTTAACAAAACAAAAACATGTGACATCAAGTGTTTCAAGTTTTTAGGTTCAAACCATTATATAGCTCAATGCCCAAATCAGTGTGTGATGGTAATCATTGATACCACTGGAGAACTTGAAAGCAAGGATGAATGTGAAGAAGAAGAAATTGTAAATGAGAGTGAATCCAAGGATGTGAAGTTTTTTACGCTCAAGAGGGACCTCTACTAATAGTCAATTGTTGTAACACCAGGGATTTTTGTTGTATAATTTTTAGAAGTTCGTATTGGTAAACGACGGAGTTCTGGTCAGAATCGAGAGCGGAGAATTTGTACTAATAGATAAAAAATTATTTCGAGGCTAATGCAGAAGAGAAAATTTTAAGAATCCGACCGGAAATGGACTGAATAGCTGTTTGACTAAAATATTAAAGTGTGAGGGAAATATAGGAATTACGTTTTTTATTATTATTAATATTATTATTATATAAAAAAATAAAAATGGAACAACAGAGGATAGAAGGATTCGTAAACCCCTCTCCCCCTTCATTCTTCTTCCTCCCCATTTTCTCTCCTCTTGGCAATCCCCTTCTAGCGACGACACTAAGACAATTCGTCTCCATTTCTTTAAATCCAAGATAAGTTTGAGTTAGATTTTGATTATATAGTTAGCATTTTAATTGTTTTGAGTGGTAAAAGTGAAGTTAGAGGGAGTATTGGATAGTTTAGTGAAACTTTCAGAGAGAGATATGAATTTGGAGATTTATAGTTAATTTTTATCCGTATATTTGTATTTAAGCTAGAAGTAGGAGTAGATTAAGTGTTTGGATAATCAAAAAACTCAGGTTACAGAACAGTTTCCATTCGGCCATTTTCTGCCAAGCGGTAGATGTTGGATTTTGAAATGGATAAAGCTGTTAGAAACTTGACGTCCTACGGAGTGTGTGGCTGTTGGAATCGAAATAACCGAAGGAAAAGTTATGCGCGTCATAATTTATGTGGGGTTTTGGATCAAGTCGGTTTAGTGAGCTATTTTAGTTAGTTGTGGTACGTTAAATTAATGGTAACGGTTTTGAGTATAAGTTAAGTGTTTAGACGAGTTTTGATAGGAATTTGTTTTATGTTTAGGTTAAACCAGATTTTTGGTGAAGTCGTGCACCATGAAAGCTTAGAACGCCCTGTAAGTAGTGTGTGAATCTGATGTTTTCCTAAGGTTGTTGGTGCAAGGTGTCGACTGGATCCTTTAAGTGTCGACTGATTAGTGAAGAAGTGACGAGAGTGTCAATCGCAGGGTTCGACCATATCGTTAAAGTGTCGACCAAACTACGCAAACGTCGACCGTGGGGGTCGACCTACGGGGACAGAGCCAAATTAGGTGTCGACCGGTGTCTTTAGGTGTAAAAATTGTGAGAGTATAGACGGCGAGGTTCGACCTGTGCGGGCAGAGAGCATTAAAGTGTCAACCGGTGAATGCAAGTGTCGACCGCTTTTTGTTATAAGCGTCAAGTGTTGACCGCGAGATTCGACCGAGGCGGGCAGAGAGTATTAAGGTGTCGAACGGTATTTATAGTTGTCGACCACTACCCCTTTTTACAATGTTTTGAAGAGTGAAGTGTCATTTAAATTGACTTTCGATTTGATTCTTCTGCTGCGACGATTTTAAGCATTTTCAAAATGTTGTTTTAAGTCGAGGAAAAAAAGTTTAAAATTTTATATGAATTTTACCGACTTGACGAGTAAATGTACGATTGGCGACCCGGGTCTGGGGATAACTCGGGGGCGCTGCAGAGGCGGTGACAGAGTTGAGTGACCAGCAGATCGTGTGGGTTTTCGGAACGTTACAATCGTAGAGTCCTCGTATCAAAAAACACAAAGGAGGATTTTGAATATGAAAACATATTTCACAGTCGATGTTTAGTCAAAGACAAAATGTGTTCATTAATCATTGAAAGAGGAAGCTGTGCTAATTTAGCCTCCACTGAAATGGTTACTAAATTGAGACTGAAGACTAAGACGTATCCCCTATCCATGCATGCTAAGATTGTTAGACGATAAAGATGACGTAAAAGTAACCAAGCAAGTATCTATCGAGTTCACTATCGATAAGTATAAGGGTTCTATTCTGTGTGACGTGGTGCCAATGAGTGCGAGCCACCTATTGTTAGGTCGACCATGACAATATGATCAAAAGGTAAACAATAACGAGTTTTCAAACTACTACTCCTTGAAGTTCGGAGGTAAAACAATTAAGTTAGCACCCATGATACCCGCACGAATAGCCAGGGACGATGCAATTAGGAAGGAGGAGAAAAACAAGACAAGTCTCTTCATGACCATAAAAGCTCTAAAAGCTTCATTTTAAGATGTCTTCCTTGAGGAGTGTTTATTGAGTGGAGTATCAGAGGTTTAGAGTTAGAGTGTTTATTGAGTGGAGCATCGGTTGTTGTGGGTTATTGAGGATAAATGTGGCAGATGGGCAAGGAAGTTGGCAAATTTGAGTGAGGAACCAAGAATGTAGGATTTTAAACGATAATACGGTATTGGCTGTGAATTTTTCATCTAGCTATGCGCCTTGGTTTTAGAAACCCTTTTGGTGGGGTAAACTAGGTTACGATTGGAACATTTATCCGCTGGAATCGTGTGACTCCGATAACCGGCGCAAAAGTTATGTGCATCGAAAGTTAGGTTGAATTTGGAGCCGAGATAAGTTAGTGAGCAATTTTGGTGAGTTCTTGAAGGATTGAGCTAGTAGGGTAATTTTAGGGCATAAGTAGACTAGTGGAATGAGTTTTGACGGGAAAATGGTTTTATTATAGGTTGAGCAAGTTTTGGGTGAAGCGAGCACCATAGAAAGCTAGGACGCTAGGTAAATAGTGTATGCATGTGATTTGCCCAGGTGGGCCTACACTGAGGAACGTTAAGTTTGTGATGGTTGATTGTGGTGTGTGTGGGTATTGTTTGACATGCATCATGTTTTTGAAACGGGAACGAAAATGAATTTGTGCATGAATTTATGTGCAAGTGTGAAGTGCGAAGTGTGGCGAGGACGACCGGTGTTGGGGTAGCTAGGCCCCGTTGCTGGAGAAAATGGGACGGTGGCGACGTGCTAGGGTGTGGTGTGGCGAGTGCGTCAAGCCTCACCCTAGGATGGCTGTCGCAGTGTTCGTGTGGTGTTGTGCAACTACGGCCTCGTTGCTGTAGGAACCGGGACGATGGCGACGTGCCAGGGGGTGAAGTGGCGAGTGCATCCAACCTCACCCTGGAATGGTTGCGGTGCGCAGAGTGACGTGTGGGTATGGATTAATGGCCTCGTTGTTGTAGAAACTGGAACGATGGCAACGTATCAGGGTGTGAGGGGGCTAGAGAGTACAGCCTCACCATGGGACGGCCGTACCACGTGGCACGGGTTCAGACAACATGAGCGAGAACGTAGAAATTGCATGTGATAGGATTGTATTGTTGTTTTACGATTCATATTGCATTGCTTAATGAGCGTTTGGCTTATGTTGTGTGTTCAGTGCTGTAGGTGCAGAGATCCTCAAAGGTGAGTTGTCGGAGCCTAGGTAGGATGAGTAGACAGTTGGCGGCGTGCTACCGTGTGCTAGCAGGTGGAGTTCATCAAGGCGATCCGACCCGTGGGGCAAGATGAGACGGCAGTCCTTGGTATTGCGTTTTGAGGGGTCTATGTCGAGTGTGTAGATTTTGAGGCATAGATGGGTTTGGGAGTCCATAATCGAAATTGATGTAGTAAGTGCATTTTGGAATTGTTGGAAATGATTGAATGAATGATTCAGGTTTGCAATCGGTTGTTTTAATTCAGAAAAGTTTTCGTGTCCTTCTTTCGTAGGGTTGCTGTGATTTTTAGGTTGCTGATGTGAAGTGTCAACCGAATTCCATAGGTGTCGACCGGTCAGTGTAAATTGGAGTACGAGTGTTGACCGCGGGGTTCGACTGGGGTGGGCAGAGGGAAATGAAGTGTCCACTGGTGACTGTGGGTGTCGACCAGTCAGTGTAAAGTCAGTGAGAGTGTCGACCGCGAGGGTCGACCTGCGCGGTCAAAGAGAGTCGAAGTGTCGACCACTCGCCGAGCTGAACGTAGAACTGTCGACCGATTATTCCTAATGTCGACCGACCGATGGAAACCCAAGACGACCCAAGTGTCGACCAGCGTTTACAAGTGTCGACCGATCCTTATATTTCTAGGTTTTAAAAGGTGAAGTTTATTTAAACAAATTTTAAACGAGTTTTTCCACTGCGGTTTTTCATAAATGATTTTCAAAGGCGTCATTTTGAGTCGAATAACCGAAAGTTTTAAATTTTATACGAATTTTGTCGGGGTGAGAAGCGAGCGTACGGTTGGCGACTCGGGTCTGGGGACAACTTGGGGGCGTCAAAGATGTGGTATCGGAGCAGTGAACGTACCGAAAATGGGTAGGTTTTCGAGGCGTTACACAGATCGTGCGCCACCAACTGCCTACTCGCCCTGACTGGGCTCTCGAAACTCACCAGCTGTATCTACAACACCTACACAACAGAACACAAAACGTAAGCTTAAGGCTCAGTTAGTAGTACAATATCACATGCAATCTCTACTTTCTCATACATGTTGTTTTATGTTATCGTTCGTACGATCCTCCTACAGAGTTGAGAAACGGATCAGTTTCACAAGTCGATTCTCTTACTGCGTCGAAGGGCGAATCACTTCGTTTGACGGCACGTCGGACAGCCGCCCTTGGTAGCTGGCCCTTATGCCACATTGCCCCTGACACGTTGCCACCGTCCCAGCTCAACTGGCAACGGGGCCTAAAAGCCACACACGAAAATCATGTTATCAATCCTCCTACAGAGTTGGAAAGCGGATCAGATTTCCCAAGTTGATTCTCCTTCTGCGTCGAAGGACGAATCACTTCCTTCGAGGTTGCGTAACCATTACCCTCACTGTTCACATATCACACTTCACATTCGTACTTAAAACCATGCCAAATTCATTTTCGTTATACTTTTCAAAACATGATGCATGACTGAAACAAAACATACGAAACATACAACATATGCAAATCATCTCTATCATCCTATAGTGTAGACCCATAAGAGCAATACACATGCAAACACTACTTACATGGCTTCCTTGGCTTCTGTGGTGTTCGAATCCCACTCCATTACCGTGCTCAATCTATAATAGGATAATCTCACATCAATCTCTATAACTCACATTCATCGTAAAACTCCCAACCCTTAACCCAAAACAATACATTTAATCCAACTACGCATTAATACCAAACACTTCAAAAATTTGCTTTTGAACCAATTCCAACCAAACAATTCAATACTAAACCAAAACCCTTGGCTTTTCAGCCCAACATTGAGCAAATTTCAAAAATCCATGACAAATCATATAATTAACCGAATCGGGTGATTCGAAATGCTATGGAAACCTTAAAGGGTCTAGTTTCACATGGTATATTCCATTTATCAAAAGTAAAGTCCCATAGTTGGCAGAAAAACAGACACTGAACTGCCCCGTTAGTTTCATTTTAGTTTATGCCTAAACTTTGAAAATTCATAACTTTTTCTACAGTTATCGGAACGACTTGATTTTAGTGGCTAAACGCTCCCCACAAAACCTATTTTAATATAGGAAATCCGTTTTTAAAATGAACAACCAAAGCTTAGATGAAAAACATCAAAACCGATCTGCCCTTCACCCAAAATTTCCACCCTCTCAATTTTTCGACAAAACCCAACCAATTTCTCAACTATTCAGCTACATTTTAATCCATTTAACACACTCTCATATGAATTTGGGGTTTCAGATTTAGAACACATAAAAACACCGCCTCAATATTCACGGGCTTTAACAAATTCAAAACCCAATCCATAATTCACTTAATTATCATTAATCTACCCTCTAAACACCCTAGATTTTAGCACAAAACCTTAAGAAATCGAAACCCCATTGAATCCTCGCACTCGGCCACCAAAATAGAGAGATGAGGAGAGATTTACTGTGAGTTCTTGCCGGAAATCAGCACATGAGAGACAACCAGAGGAGGTCTCAGTCGTCAGCGAGGAGAAGGCCGGAAGAATCGTCGCCAAGCTCGCCGTCGGATCGCTCGAGGGAGGGATTCTGCGAGAAACCACCTGAGCATCAGATTAAAAGTCTGATCCTTTATTTATTTATTAAATTACTGTTATGCCCTTACGTGTTTAATCCTCTGAATTTCTGTCAAATTACGTTTTTTTGCTTTTGGATTCAGAAAATTTCCTCCACAATTTCCTCCTCACGATATTTATTTGATAACTTCCTTTAAATTTTTCTCCATACACTTATGCGGAAATTTAAGTTATTCAAGAAAAATTTTTTATTTAAAATTCATTTGGTTAGAATGGGAATTTAATTTGCCTAAAAATTCCCGGGTGTTACATTATTAGTCCCCAAAAAGAATGGAACAATGAGAATGTGTGTGGATAGCCGTGTTATAAACCAAATCATAACTAAGTATAGATTTCTTATTCCACGGTTTTAGGATATGTTGGATAAACTTGGTGGAGAAGTGGTCTTTTCAAAGGTGGATCTTAAGAGCGGGTAACCATCAAATTAGAATGAAGGAAGCTGATGTGGAAAACAACCTTCAAAGTGAAGTATGGTCTGTTTGAATGGATGGTCATGCCTTTTGGGCTAATCAACGCACAAAGTACTTTCATGTGCCTCATGCACCATGTACTTAACGAGTTCGTAGGAAAATTTATTGTCGTATATTTTGATGATATATTGGTGTATAGTTTAGACCTTCCCACACACCTAAACAACTTGAGTATTTTATTTCGAACCTTAAGAAATGCTAAATTATTCGTCAATCTTAAGAAGTTCTCTTTTGCCTAAGAGAAAGTATACTTTCTTGGATTATGATTACCAAGAATGGAGTGGAGGTTTATGAAAATAAAATCAATCACTGAAGTACGTAGCTTCCACGAGTTAGCCTCATTTTATAGGAGGTCATTATAGGTTTCAGTTCCATTGTAGCACCCATCATAGATTGCACCAAAAAGAGTAAGGATTTTCAATAGACCCCTAGAGTCTCAAAAAAGTTTTGAACTGATAAAGGAAAAGCTATCCAATTCTCCTATTTTAGCACTCCTTGATTTGAACAAGGTCTTCGATATCAATAGTAAATGCATCAGGAGTGGGCATCAGGGCAGTTCTCATGTAAGAGGGAAGACCACTTGCATACTCTAGTGAGAAGTTTAAGGAAGCAGTTCTCAACTATTCACCTATTCAACGTAGCTTCCACGGGTTAGCCTCATTTATAGGAGGTCATTATAGGTTTCAGTTCCATTGTAGCACCCATCATAGATTGCCCCAAAAAGAGTAAGGATTTTCAATAAACCCCTAGAGTCTCAAAAAAGTTTTGAACTGATAAAGGAAAAGCTATCCAATTCTCCTATTTTAGCACTCCTTGATTTGAACAAGGTCTTCGATATCAATAGTAATGCATGAGGAGTGGGCATCAGGGCAGTTCTCATGTAAGAGGGAAGACCACTTGCATACTCTAGTGAGAAGTTTAAGGAAGCAGTTCTCAACTATTCAACGTATGACAAAGAATTCTATGTTGTCATACGGGTCCTAGTGCAATGACAATACTATCTCTTGTATAAGGAATTATTATACACACTTACCATCAAGCCTTAAGACATATTAAGAGTCGGGATAAATTAAACAAGAGACATGCAAAATAGGTGAAATTCTTAGAGAGATTTTCTTATACCCTTAAATAAATGAAAGGAGAAGTCAATGTAGTTGCTGATGTACTGTCTAGGAGACGTGTTATGCTAACTGAGCTTGGTACTAGATTCTTTGGTTTTGCCTGGATTAAGGATAGCTATGGGTTAGATCCAAACTTTGGACTATATTATCTTAAGTGTCTGACTAAAGCTGTAAGAGACTATTCCATCAAGGATGAATATCTATTTAGACGAAGCAAGTTATGTATACCTAGCGAGAGTTTAAGAAGATGCCTCATTAAAGAAGCTCATAGTGGAGACTTTGCAAGTCATTTTAAGGAAATAAAGACCCTAGAAATGCATAAGGAACATTCTTCTAGCCTCATATGTTACATGATGTGCATCGGCTTGTTGAACACTGTGTTGTTTGCAGAAAGGCAAAGAGGAGAGTCCTTCCTTAAGGATTGTACCTACTCACCATTGGGTTGAGGTTAGTATGGACTTTATTTTAGGCCTCCCACGAATTGTTAGAAACAAGGACTCTATAATGGTAGTCGTGGACTAATTTTCTACGATGACACACTTTATTGCTTGTTTAAGACTGATGAATCAGCCATTATTGCTAATCTATTCTTTAAGAAAATTGGCAGGCTTCATGGAATACCCCACACCATAGTGTCAGATAGAGACACTAAGTTCTTAAGTTCATTTTGGAATGTGTTGCGGAGAAAGACGGGAAGTAAACTACTTTTTAGTACATTCTTCCATCCCCAAATGAAAGGCCAAATAGAGGTGGTCAACCAGACCTTACGCACCTTCCAACGTAGTGTCATAGGAAACAGATTGATCGATTGGGATATACTACTGCCACACTTGAAATTTTCCTACAACTATAGTGTCCATTCCACTACTCAACAAACATCATTCAAAGGAGTATATGGTTTTAACTCTTCTACCTCACTAGACCTTATGCCTTTGCCTATTAAGGACATAGCAAATCCAATAGAAGCTGACAAGGTGACACAAATCAAGAAGTTGCATTAATCAGTGCGTAAGATCATAGAAAAGAAGAACGAAAGTTTCACAAAAAAACTAAGAAAGGTAGTAAAGAGGTCGTATTCAATGAGGGAGATCTAGTTTGGTTACACTTGCGAAAGGAATGATTCCTCATCAAGTAGAAATCCAAGCTACTTCCAAGAGCTGATGATCTCTTTAAAGTACTTCAACGCATTAATAATAATGCCTAAAAGATAGAATTACCAAGACAATAGGGCGTATCAGCCACTTTTAATGTCCAAGGTCCGTCACCTTACATTGGTAATGAACTTGACTTTGAGGAGCATGAATCTATGGATTTGAAATCAAATCCTCAATCACTCGGGGAGGATGATGTGCCTCCGAGGGCTATTACTTGATCACAAACTAAGGCCCGAGCTATGATTAATATTTTTGCTCACAAGTTTCTTTCTTTTGCAGGTGATTATTTCTTTGATGGCTTGGAGTGGGAACCTAACTCACAAGACAAGGATCAACCTTTGCATGTTCTCACTTGGTAGTCACGGATGGGAGCTACTCAATGAAGAGGGAATTTGTTTTCCCATAATCAACTAGTTGTAACTTTTGTTTTAAGCGTTTTTCGCAAATATTGGCTTCATTGTATTTTGTTAGAAAACATTGACCTTATTATTGTTCTATAACGCATGCATATAGTTTAGGATAGTTTGGTAGGCGATGGTTTAACACCTGTTGGATTCAACCATAAGACTTACCACCAAAACATGGATGGCACGCGTATGCATGGTTCGGATTGTTGAAGGCAAATGAAAGGATCGATTTGATATAAGGTCCAACTAAAGGATATCTCATGAAAAAAGGCCTACGAGATGGATCGCACAACGAAAGACTTAGACTCTACTCACGCACGAATCAATGTCTTGGCCTTATCACAAACATCAACCAAGTGCGCTAAGATGGATCACTAGGCTGAGCACAACCGAAGTGGATATAGTTTTTCCCTCCAACCTTTTGAATCAACGCCAACTTAGCCGCGCTCCAGCTAGACCAAGGGACCAATGAGAGGATGCCATGGAGGACTAGACGCGTCATCTCATCAGCTGTTAAAGGAGGAGCGCATGCGCTTGTATGATCGATCCACTCCATTGGCTCTTTCCTTTTATGGTTACTATTTTCCTTCTTTGCTTAACCAAAACCCTGGCCAACCTTTAGGAGATATTGAAGCATTGCTTATTGCATCATATCATTACCTTTTAGTGAAATAAAATAGAGATTTTTGTTCCAAACTAGAAGAGCCTTCGGCCTTCAAGGTGAGTTGCATTGGCTTGCTTGCAACCAAGTGGAGTGAGCCTCCATTGCCACCAAGTTCAAGATTACTTGACTGGTTCTTATCCAATCTTTCTCTCTTCACTTTCTAGAGTAGGAACTAGTAAGAATGTGGTCAAAACTTGTAACGCCCAGAAAACCCACGCGGTCTTCGGCTCACTCTTCGCTTTCACCACCCTTGCAGCGCCCCCGAGTTGTCCCTAGACCCGGGTCGCCAACTGTACACTTACTCATAACCTCGATAAAATTCTTATAAAATTTAAAAGTTATGCTCCTCGACTTAAAACGGTATTTTTGAAAATGCTTAAAAATCATTGCGGTGGAAGACTCAATCGAAGGTTAGTTTAAATGACACTTCACTTTTCAAAACATTATGACAAGGGGTACCGGTTGAAACCCTCAAACACCGGTTGACACCTTAATACCCACTGCCCACCCCAGTCGAACTCCGCGGTCGACCCCTTAATACTCTCTACCTACCATGTCGATTTTTGCAGTCGACACTTCCACGCACATAACAAGAAGCGGTCAACACCTGCCTTCAGCGGTCAACATTTCAATTCTCTTTAACCGCACAAGTCGAACCCTGCAGTCAACACTCTCACTGATTTTACACTAACCGGTAGACACTAGTCGACACTGTAATTCTCTGTGCCCGCACAGGTCGAACGCCACGGTCGACACTCTCTTCGATTTTTTACTGACCGGTTGACACCTATAAACACCGTTCGACACTTTACTTCTCTCTGCCCGCACAGGTCAAACCCCGTGATCTACACTCTCATCACATTTTACACTGACCAGTCGACACTTTGCACTAGCAGCCTAAAAATAACATCAGTTCAAAGGAAAATCGAACGGTGAAAACTCTTGAAATTTAAAACCACCGAATAAAAACTTGGATCATTAAATCAAAATCTCCCAAACAGTTTCAAAATACATCTGTACATCAATCCACACTACTAACGTTCAATTCTACCTATACTTTAAATCTATACACTTGACATGGACTCCACAAAACACAACCCTAGTAAACCTACCATCCAGCCTCACTCCGTAGGTCAGGCTGCCCTGATGAACTCCACCTACTGGCACACTGTAGCACGCCGCCAACCACCTACTAGTCCTGCTTGGACTTTAGTAACTCACAGCAGAAATCTCTGCAGCTACACTACAGAATACACAACATAAGTCTAACGCTCAGTAAGTAGTGCGATATGAAACGTAAAACCGACAATGTAATTCTATCACATGCAATCTCTATGCTCACGCTCATGTTGTCACAATCAATGACGCGTAGTGCAGCCGTGCCCGGGTGAGGGTGAACCTTGCGCCACGTTACATCCTAACACGTCGACACCGTCCCGGACTCTCCAACAACAAGGCCCACAAGCCACACACACACGCGCCACCTCATAGCAACCACACCACGGTGAGGGTGAACCTCACGCCACACTACACCCTTATGCGTCGCCACCGTCCCGGTCTCAACAGCAATGGGGCCACAGTTACCACATACACACATTTCGCAACAGCCCAGCCTGCCTACCTTGTTGGATCCGCGACTGGAGGTGCACTGACCCACTCCTCTAGCAGGATCCGCAGCGCCACCATCTATCATCCTCACCGTCAACACATACACGCCACGTGACGGCCTAGCCGACCCACTCCCCGAGTAGAATTTGTGGTTGGCTATGAACCGGCCCACTCCCCAAGCAGGATCTGCGGTGCCACCGCCACGCGTCTCACAACCACTTACTCAAAACATGCTCAAAACCATTTTTGTACCCTTTTCAAAACATGATGCATGTCAAACAATATGCACGCACATCACAATCAAACAACACAATCCTAATGTTACTCGGTGTAAGCCTACCTGGGAAAAAGACATGCATGCACTACTTACCTGGCGTGCTTAACTTCTATGGTGCTCGTTTCTATCACTTCCTCGGGCTCAACCTATCACATAACAAATTTACATTAAAATTCATCTCACCACTCATTCTACATACTACAAACTATGGCTACTAACTCGATCCACCAAAACTAAACTAAAATGGCTTGCTAACCCAATATTCAGCCAACAATCAATCTAACTTCCAATGCTCATAATGGTTGCATCGGTTGTCGGAATCCAACGATTCCAAAAGCTAAACGCTCCACTGATAACCAAGTTTAACATACCAAAAGAGATTCTAAATCACTAATCGAGGTTCAGCTAAAATCTCAAAAAATAGAACCGGGTTTTCTAGCCCAAAATTCTCATTCTCGGTTTTTCAACAAAACTCACTCAATTGCTCAACATTCTATCGCATTCAAACCTTTTAAGCATAATCTAACTACGGTTGGAGATTTCTATTTTAGAAAACTCCTAGTTACAATTCAATACTCTCGGTTCTTCTTAAAATTTGGAGTTCATCACCCTGTGCCAGCACACCATTACTTCTACATCCTAATCACCCCAGAAACCGAGATCAAATCATCAGAAATTTGAAAACAACCAAGCTCGCACACTCGATCGACAGGAACCAAAATAGGGGGTTTACCTTCGATTTTCAGCACGGAAAGAGCCAAACCGGCTCCTCCTCTCTGCTCGTCAGAGTTTTCTGCACACAGCGTCCCTCCCTCTTGTCGATCGTCAGCGAATCCCAGCTTATCCCAGCCCCTCCCTCGCTCCTTCCCTTGGCGGTAGAACAAAGAACAGAAACAGAACGACTTTTTTCGTAAAGTCATTCTATTTATGTAAATATTATATATATATATATATATAATATTTACAGAAACAAAATGACTTCACGAAAGAATAATAATAATAAACTAATTAACTAATTATTTTTTGCCCTCAAACTTAAATGTTTTAACCTAACGGCTATTCAGTCCGTTTGCAGTCGAATTCCTAAAATTTTCTGTTTTCCATTAGTCTCGAAAAAAATCCTTTATCTACTAGTACAAATTCTCCACTCACAATTCTTACCAAAACTCTGCTGTTCATTAATATGAATTTTCGAAAACTAAATTACAGAAATCCCGGGTGCTACATTTCACCCTACTTAAAAGAAATTTTGTCCCTAAAATTTGCGTAACGATTAATTCTTGACATTGACACTGCAAAATGCATTGTCTCATATCTAGCCTTGTTCGAATAGTGCTAGTCTACACTAAGTTCTTAGTTCTTCAACGTCCTTACGTTTAACTTCATTCTCCAAACTATAGCTATCATACATATCCTCGAGTTTGTTCCATCCAACTACTTCTCAGTTTCCATC
This sequence comes from Begonia peltatifolia, assembly GCA_022433055.1. Classification (NCBI taxonomy): domain Eukaryota; kingdom Viridiplantae; phylum Streptophyta; class Magnoliopsida; order Cucurbitales; family Begoniaceae; genus Begonia; species Begonia peltatifolia. The sequence continues at coordinate 6,729,987 of CM039529.1, read as the reverse complement.
TATATGCTAAAACCATGTATCTAATTCTGGTCCCATGACCACGTTTGTTATCTTCAAACTAATTAATTACATCCTTGACTACGTATTGAGCACTATCCAATTCCATAACTCAATTAGGTACTTTGACACTCCATGATTCATTAATTTAACCAGTTATAATCCAACTTCTCTAAGTCTTCTATTCTAACTCCACATCTAGCCTCCCTTGGCTAGAATTCTTTCAAATCCTAACTTCTCTATCTCGATCATCCTTAAAGGCTTCACACTTGAATCGTTCTAAGTTATTCCTTGCAACCTCGAACCATTTCTAGACACTCTTCCTGCTTCCTTGCAATAATTAACTTAAATTCACAATTTCCAAACTTATACTTAGCACCATTGATAAAAGACTACTCTAACTCTACTCGAGTAACATTTGTTTCGACTAAGTATCTAAATTAAAAATTTTTAAGTCCTTAATTTTCACTGGTAAACTACACCCCTTACAAAATCTTTTTTGGAAATCCATCATCTCATCGACGTAACTTCTCAAAATATTACCCAATTAGAGCCTCAAATAATCATCATTCCATCCATATACCTTTAACCAAGAGTATCAGAAATTATACACTTGAACTCTTAACTTATTTTTAAATTTCTCTATCCCTTTTCTTATTAGTCTAAATCACCTAATATAGTCATATATATTTTCACTCTCCCAATTATCGCTCCTCCTTATTGTTCCAGAATAATGGCTACCATACGTGTCACCTTGAGTATAGCCTTGGGCCTATATTTCACAACCTTAGTTGGATCAACTATAGCCCCATAATCTAACCTTTACGTCCTCAACTCAAAAGGAATCTTCCCACTGTTACACTATAGTATCACCTAATCCAAGCATAGGCGCTCCACCAATGGCAACAACACACTCTAAAATTGCCTAGAAGAGCTGGACACTATATTTGCCTTGACCACGAATGCAGTAGACACGAATGAATATGTGGCACCCGTATCAACAAGACCGTAAGCCGCCATGCCCAAAATAATAATATTATCTGAGATCATCGATGGCTGAGCGGCATCATCTGGTTCAATGAGGGCAAAGACCCTTGGGTGCTACCTTCGCTAGAGCCTTGTTCAAATTCGGGCAACTCCTAGCAAAATGCCCCACTTCATTGCAATTGAAGCACCAATTCTGTCACGGCTTCTGACAATCTCTGGACATGTGGCCTGCCTCACCAAAGTTGTACCATCACCCCGCGCCTATCCTGCACTCGTCGTGGTGATTCCTCTAAAACTTAAGGCATACAGGGAACTGCTCCGACCCCTAAGGCCGCTTGTTGCTCCCTTGACTGCTCGGGCTATCACTAACCCTCTTCATGCCTTCCATTGAGACGACCCTTCCCCACTCTGTTGTGGCAGTAACTCCCTGAAAAATCACCGGGGTTGCTCCTTAGGCAGCTTTCTGTAGCTAGGAAGCTTCATTCCAGCTTCCTCGATGTCCAAGGCCTAGGCTCACCACGACGAGCCGAGACAGCGCCTCAAACTGTCTCACATACTCGGCCACCGTACCCGTCTGTCTCAATTGAGCAAACTCCACCTTTTTCTGGGTTCTGACTAAGTGGCTAAAATACGTGCCAAAGAACATCCTCTTAAACTCTTCCCAGGTCATAATCTTCACATCTCTCGCGGCCCTCACCGTATCCCATCAATAATGGGCATCCTTGGTCAAATGGAATGTCGCACTGCATATCCTGTCCTGATGATCCACCTTGGCATAGTCCATTATGTCTTCCATACTTCGAATCCACTCCTCAGCACTGAGTGGGTCCGAAGATGATCCGTCAAATACTGGGGGTTTGAGCTCGTGCAACTTGTCACCCCCACGATTTGTCGAAATCTAGGCACTAGACGGGCCCTGGTCCAATCTACTCATAAATCACTCCAGCTGCTGAGACTGGTGGTTGAACAACTCGGTAAGCTGCCTAATGGCGTCATCCATATCGCCTACAGCTCTACGCGTCTCTCTAACCATAACGCTAATCCTGTACACCACAACAACTAGTGAGTGTAAACGAAACTACTAGCGTTCTAGGGAATACTTATAGTTGGTGGAGCACTCCCATGCAGCGGCTGATGGTATTAGGAGATCCATCGAACGACGTCGACCCCGTGGCTCTGACACTCGTAGCATACCCGCTTCCCTCCTTCTAACTGTCCCCTCTACCTTCTCCCAAGCAGTGTGGGAATTGTGACAGACCTTCTTGCCTTCACAATCACACCCCTCCTTTAAGGGGCCCGACACCCTCGTTGGCCACACTTCTGGTTAGGTAAAGGCTCTGATACCATAACTGTAACGCTCCGAAAACTCACACAGTCTCTGGGTCACTCTTCGCTATCACCACCCTTGCAGCGTCCCTGAGTCTTCCCCGGACCCAGATCGGCAACCGTTCACTCACTCATCACCTCGATAAAATTCGTATAAAATTTAAAACTTGTGTTCTTCAACTTAAAACGGCATTTTTGAGAACCCTTAAAAATCATTGTGGCAGAAGACTCAATCGAAGGTCAGTTTAAATGACACTTCACTTTTCAAAACATTATGACAAAGGGTACCAGTTGACACCTACAAATACCGGTCGACACCTTAATACCCTCTGCCCGCCCCGGTCGAACTCCGCGGTCGACACTCCAACACACATTACAAAAGCGGTCGACACCTGCCTTTATCGGTTGACACCTTAATACTCTCAGCCCGCCTCGATCGATCGTCGCAGTTGACACTTCCACACACATAATAAGAAGCGGCCGACACCTGCCTTTAGCAGTCGACACTTCAATTCTCTCTACCCACACAGGTTGAACCTCGCAGTCGACACTCTCACTGATTTTACACTAACCGGTCGACACCTACAGACACCGGTCGACACTTTAATTCTCTCTGCCTGCACAGGTTGAACCCCGCGGTTGACACTCTCATCGATTTTACATTGACCAGTCGACACCTACAGATACCGTTCAACACTTTACTTCTCTCTGCCCGCACAGGTCGAACCTTGCGGTCGACACTCTTATCACATTTACACTGACCGGTAAGGACACTGTTTGACACTTTGCACCAGTAGCTTAAAAATAACACCAGTTAAAAGGAAAATCGGACGGTGAAAACTCTCGAAATTTAAAACCACCGAATAAAAACTTGGATCATTAAATTAAAATCTCCCAAATAGTTTCAAAATACATCTATACATTAATCCCGAATATTAATGTTCAATCCCACCTATACCTCAAATCTATACACTTGACATGGACTCCACAAAACACAACCCTCGTAAACCTACCATCCAGCCTCACCCCACGGGTCGAACCGCCCTGATGAACTCCACCTGCCGGCACACGGTAGCACGCCCCCAATCGCCTACTTGTCCTGTCTGGACTCTCGTAACTCACCAACAGGAATCTCTGCACCTATACCACAAAACACACAACATAAGTCTAACGCTTAGTAAGCAGTGCGATATGAAATGTAAAACTGACAATGCAATCCTATCACATGCAATCTCTGCGCTCGCGCTCACGCTCATGTTGTCATAATCTGTGATGCGTAGTGCAGCCGTGCCAGGGTGAGAGTGAACCTCTCGCCACGCTACACCCTAACACGTCGCACCATCCCGAACTCCCCAGCAACGAGGCGCACAAGCCACACACACACCCCACTTCACAGCAACCACACCATGGTGAGGGTGAACCTCGGGTCACATTACACCTTGATACGTCGCCACCGTCCCAGTCTCCCCAGCAACAGGGCCACAGTTACCAAACACACATATTTCGTGACATCCAAACCAGCCCACCCCATGGGATCCACGATTGGAGTGTACCGGCCCACTCCCCAAGCAGTATCCGTGGCACCACCGTCCATCATCCTCACTGTCAACACATCCACGCCGCGTGACGGCCCAGCTTGCTCACTTACTCAAAACATGCTCAAAACAATTTTCGTACCATTTTCAAAATGTGATGCATGTCAAATAATACGCACGCACATTACAATCAAATAAAACAATCCTAATGTTTCTCGGTGTTGGCCCACCTGGGCAAAACACATGCATGTACTGCTTACATGGCGTCCTTAACTTTTATGGTGCTCGTTTCTATCACTTCCTTGAGCTCAACCTATCACATTAAAATTCATCTTACAACTCATTCTACGTACTAAAAACTACGGCTACTAACGAGATCCACCAAAACTAAACTAAATGGATCACTAACCCAATTTTCGGCCAACAATCAATATAACTTTCAATGTGCATAACTTTTGAGTCGGTTGTCGGAATCCAACGATTCCAGAGGGTAAACGCTCCACTGATAACCTAGTTTAACATAGCAAAAGAGAATCTAAACCACTAACCGAGGCTCAGCTAAAATTTCCATAAACAGAATCAGGTTTTCAAGCCCAAAATTCTCATTTTCGGTTTATCAACAATCTATCGCATTCTAACCTATTAAGCATAATCTAACTACGGTTAGAGATTTCAATTTTAGAAAACTCCCAATTACAATTCAATCCTCTTGGTTCTTCTCAAAATTTGAAGCTCATCACCCTCAACCAGCACACCATTACTTCTACCTTCTAATCACTCTAGAAACCGAGCTCAAACCATCAAAAATTTGAAAACAACCAAGCCCTCACACTCGATCAACAAAAATCGAAACATGGGGTTTACCTTCAGTTTTCAGCACGGAAAGGGCTGAACCGGCTCGTCCTCTCAGCTCGTCAGAGTTCTCTGCACGCCATCATCCCTCCCTCTTATTGATCGTCAACGAATCCCAGCTCATCCCAGCCCCTCCCTCGCTCCTTCACTTGGCGGTAGAACAAAGAACATAAGCAGAATGGCTTCTTTCGTGAAGTCATTATATTTTATATATAATAATAATAATAATAATAATAATAAACTAATTATTTTTTCGCCCTATTAGTTAAATCTTTTAACCAAACGGCTATTCAGTCCATTTTTGGTCGGATTCCTAAAATTTTCTATTTTTCATTAGCCTCGAAAAAATCCTTTATCTACTAGTACAAATTCTCCGCTCTCGATTTTGACCGAAACTCTGTCGTTTACCAATACGAATTCAAAAAACTAAATTACAGAAATCTCGAGTGTTACAAAACTATTCCCAACATTGTCGTTTCTTTCCTTGGAAAGAACCACAAACCTGAAAGTACCATAGTGGCTTATCAAATCAGCCGTAGGTTGTTCTGTATAACTATGTTCCATTACATAGAGTTACCGAGAGATTATAGGGTCTCGACCACTTTTAATGTCCAAGATTTATTACTTTATGTTAGCAATAAATTCGTTAATGAAGGGATCAAGTTAATGATTTGAGGTCAAATTTTCAATTATCTAAGGAGGATGATATGCCTCGGAGACCCCTAACTCAATCACAAACTAAGGACCAAGTTATGTTTAACCTTTTTACTCACAAGTTTCTTTCTTTTGCAGGAGATGATTTCTTTGAAGTCTTGGAGTGGGAAGCTAGCTCTCAAGACATAGCTCAACCATTGCATGTTATCAATTGGGAGGCACATAATGAAATTGCACAAGGCCAAGAGCAAATCCGTCTTCTTGGAAACCTAATCGTGTAACTAAGGATAATTTTTAATTGTTAGATAATATTGGCATTTCTTTGTTATTTTGGCAAAAACACTTAGCCTTTCTAATTCTTGCATGCATGGATTAGTCATTAGGGTTAAAGTATGAGGGTTAGGTTAGATTGTGGTAAAAGGTTATGCACAAGCTAGCACAAAAAAGGAGAATACTTACCCTTGGCCGAGCCAAGATGCAACCCTAAGGAGCATTCAGCTCACTTTTTAAGTTTCCAACTCATCATTCATATGGATTGATGATTTGGCAAGCTGGACCACACAAAAAGGCGTGTAAGAGGATGACATGGTTGTGGGGGCTCACCTAAAGTGCAAATATATGGTAGAAGGCACGTCAATCAGCAACGTTGCGCGCAGCAGCTTCTGGCCGAGCGCAAATGGTCACCAACAATGGTCTTCAGCTCTCCTTTTTCAAATGCAAACCCTAGCCACCTTAGGTCTATTTATACATGGTAATTGGTGTGTGCAACAACTTTTGGAAAAATCAATAGAACACCCTATTTTCTCTCCAAAAACCAGATGGGTTTGGAAATGAAAGTAGTCCTCGATTTTGTGAAAATGGAAAGGAGACAAGCCTCCATTGCCACTCCAAGTTCAGGTTGTTTGGTTGGTTCTCTTTCCATCTTTCTCTCCACTCTTTCTACAGTGTGAAACCAGAGGAAAGTGGTGATAACCTTTGTAACACCCCGCAAAACCCCACGTTCTCGGTGCGCTACAGTGCATCTACACACACACACTAACACTTAACATAATTCACTCAATTTAATACCCTCTTGTTTCCAATTTATTCTTCTCTTTTTTTTTTTGACTCGATTCGAAAAACAACTCGCGTCTCCCCTTCGACACCTCACGCACACTCTCACGGTGCCGCACATACCACTCAACGTTACTGTGTTTCGCGCACGCTCACAGCGCCGCGTGCCCCACGCACCCTGCCGCTGTACAGCACATCCGCGCGCACACCCTCACCCTGTGTCGTACGACCCGTGGATACCCAACAGGGCCGCATGCCCCGCGCACCTGCGATCACGCCGCACATCCACACTCATCTAAACTCCTCTAGCGTTCATCATACACACACCTTGACCTATTTCGTATCCTCTCGAATCTCAACCCCTCTCCCGAAATTTCGGCAGAGTACCGCCTAAAAACTGGCTACCTCAAAATTTAACCCTGTACACAATTCACCAGAATCCAACAATATTTACCTATCCATCATCCAGAGAAATCATCCCAACCCAAATCAGAGTAAGAAGACGACGAAAATCCATCAAATACAAATGAAGAAAGTCTCCAGTATAGAGAAATAACATACTCTAACATGGAAAATATCCGCGTACGTCACCAAAATCACACGCACTCCATATACACCTATACACTGATGCATATACAACAATCAATCTCATCCTCCGTACATAATCACCGCAAAAGAAAGAAAACCCACAAACCGACCTGGCCACAACCTACCATTTCCACGGGTCGGGTCGCCCTAACAAAAGTCCGCCATCCGGTGCCGCAGTCGCACGCCGCCAACCATCCTACGCGTCAGGACTAGGCACCCGAGGCTCACCAGCGGTATCGTCAGCACCTACACCACAGAACACACAACATAAGCCTAACGCTCAGTAAGTAATGCGATATGAAAGTAAAAGCCGACAATGCAATCCTATCACATGCAGTCTCTACACTCACACTCATGTTGTCACATCTGTGACGCGTAGTGCAGCCGCACCAGGGTAAGGAGGAACCTCACGCCACCCTACACCCTGACACGTCGCCACCGTCCCAGACTCCCCAGCAACGAGGCCCACAAGCTACACCCACGCATCACCACACGGCAACCACATCAGGGTAAGGGTGTACCTCGCGCCACTCTACACCCTGACACGTCGCCCCCGTCCCAGCCTCCCCAGCACGGGGCCACAGTTGCCACACACACACGTTTCGCGACAGCCCAGCCGGCCCACCCCTCGAGTAGGATCCGCGACTGGTGTTGCACCGGCCCACACACTAGTAGGATCTGCGGTACCACTGCCCATATCCTCACCGTCAACACATTCACGCCGCATGATGGCCCAGTCGGCCCACCCCTCGAGTAGGATCCGTGACTGGTGAAGCACCGGCCCGCACACTAGCGGGATCCACGGTACCACCGCCACACGTCTCACCTCGTACATCAAAACATGCTAAAAATCATTTTTGTTCCCGTTTTTTTTAAAATATGATGCATGTCAAACAATACGCACGCACACCACAATCAATCACATAAACCCTAAAGTTCTACAGTGTAGGCCCACTTGGGCAAAACACATGTATGCACTACTTACCTGGTGTCCTAAGCTCGCTCGATGCACAGCTTTGCCAACAGAAAGCTTCAACCTAAAACACAACCAATTTCTCATCAGTATTTATCTCAACATTTACCAACTAGCTAAAAACAACCTTCTCTAACTTCATTCACGAAATTTCAACTAAAACGGTTCATTGGTTCGGTTTGGCTGAAAACCAGCCCAACGTTCGGATGTGCATAACTTTTGCGTCCGCCAACGGAATCGAGCGATTCAAGTGGCTAAACGTTCCCTTAGGAACCTAGTTTAATATCCCAAGACGGATTTTAAATCGGTAGGCCGCAAATAGGCAAAAATGCCAATAACCGAATCTGCCATTTTTATTAAAATTTCACATTTTCACTTCCCTTCAACCAAAACTCACTCTCAACTAGTTATATGCATCAAAATGGCTATGCTACTCTCACACGTTGAATTTCCACGAAAAACGGTCACTAATTTGACTTAAACCAAAATCCAGCATAAACTTCCGACGCGCATAACGTTTGCGTCGAATATCGGAATCGAACGATTCCAATGGCCACACGTTCCTCTAACAACCTATTTTTAATCCGCAAAACAGAATTTAAAATGATCAACTTAAGCCTAGCCAAAACAGCCAAAAACAGAAGCTGTTTTTATACGAAAAATAGCCGAAATCTCAACTTCGGGCAAATCCCGCAAGTTCTCTCCACCGAACACTCACATTTCACCTATTAAGCACAATCTAACCCGAAAATCAGAAATTCAAGCACAAAGTCTGAATTTTGGCTCAACCTTCACCCTCGGCCTCCCTCCCTCTCACCGGTCTCCTGCTGTCCACTTGCTAACCTACACACTCACCCTCTCAATCCCCTCACATTTGCAGCCAAATTCAAAGAGAGAAAAAAAACGAAGAGGAGCTGAACCTCAGTCTCGGTTCATACGGGCAGGACAGCAGAGGGAGAAGACTTACCAAGTGGTGGCGTCCGGCACTCGGGTGGGAGAAGGACTCCAGCAACAAGTCTGGTCGTTGGCGGCAGAATTGGCCGGAAACCAGCCCCTCGGGGTCGTCGGCCGAACACTCGGCTTTCACTTCGGGAACTCGAGTTGCTGGAACCGAACGGCTCCGATTCGTCGGAATAGCAGCCCCTGCTCGCAACTCACACCTCACAGTCGCGCTCGTCGGCCGTCGCAGCTCCAACTCCAGCACATGATCGCCATGCTCCCGATCGTCTTCTCTCTCGGCTCTCTCTCGGGTGCACAGAGGAAACAACCGAATGGCTTCCTCGCGAAGCCATTCGGGTGTTTTACAATTTTTTTTTTTAAATTTTAAAATAAATACAAATTACCAAATTGCCCTCACGAGCTTCAATCGTCTGAAATTTCGTAACTTTCTCGACTTCCCGACTTCAAATTCCGAAAAACATCGCAAAAGTAGGCTCCGAGTCTTATAATTCAAATCTTTCCCGTTGAAATATTTCTCAAAACTCCGACCGGGATTAAAATAAAAATTCTAGAAATTAAAAATAAAATTCAAAATTCCCGGGTTATTACAACCTTAGCCTTAAAGCTGTGCATCTTTGCTTGGAAAAAAGCAATAGTCCGAGAGCTTACAAGATATTGCTCTTCGGACAAGCTAAAGTTGACTTAAACATTTTTGTTTTCTCAACATATTTCTCTTTGATATTTCATGGTTTTTTTACTACACTCATATGATAAGTTGCTCGTCAACTTTCATGTGATTTGGACTTCAATTTAGTGCTCAACTTAGTTCTTCTTTTCGGGTGTTACTTAAATTTTTCGAGCCTATGTCACTAACATTTTCATGGCTTGAAACATAGTTTTCAAGTTCTATTTCGCATCAAAACGACTATAAAACATGCCAAAACTCACCTCAAAACTTTTCCCACTTCACTTTCCAACACCATGACATTCTCTCAAAAATTCGGCAGAGTAACGCTTTAAAATATCAATCCCAAAGTTGAAAATTGAACCCAAAAACAACACAGTATCTCCCCACAAAATCCATCAATATAAATCCCCAACCAAAAATCCAAATCTATCAATCCATGTTCTAATCCGTGTATCACCAAATCAAAATCGAGTTTTAAAGAAAACAAATCTATCAAACTATCAACATCAGAACTCCACTATACAACCAAAAATCTATACAGAATCCATTGTGTAAGAACCACCCTAAAATACAAAAAGATTCCAAAATAAAGTTCCCAAAGGCCTCACCATAACCTACCACCTCCCACGGTCGGGTCGCCCTAAAACTGTCCACCAATCTGGTGCCGTGGTCATGCGCCGCCAACTGCATGCTAGTCCTGGCTAAACTCGTAAAACTCACTAGTCTGCTCAATTGTACCTACACCACATAATACAAAATGTAAGTTTATGCTTAGTAAGTAATGCGTAAAGAAATATAAAAACTGTCATGCAATCCTATCATATGCAAATCTCTACCCTCACACATTCATTACTATTTTCACATTCACATATTATATGATCTTCATACTGAGTTGAGAAACGGATCAGGTTTCCCAAGTCAATTCTCCTACAGCGTCGAAGGGCGAATTCACTTCTTTCGAGGCATATAATCCTCCTCTAGAGTCGGGGAGCAGATCAATTTCCCCGAGTCACAGGATTCTCTTTCCGCATCGAAGGGCGAATCACTTCCTTCGATGCCTCACGATCCTCATACAGAGTTAGGAAGCAGATCAGGTTTCCCAAGTCTATTCTCTTACTACGTTGAAAGGCAAATCACTTTTTTTCGAGGCCTCACGATCCTCATACAGAGTTGGGAAGCGGATCAGATTTTTCAAGTCGATTCTCTTACTGCGTCGAAGGGCAAATCACTTCTTTCGAGACCTCATGATCCTCATACAGAGTTGGGAAACGGATCAGGTTTCCCAAGTCGATTCTCTTACTGCGTTGAAGGGCGAATCACTTCCTTCGAGACCTCGTAACTATTATCCTCACCGTTCACATATCACACTAATCACTCACTTAAAACATGCTCAAATTCATTTTCGTACCGTTTTCAAAACACGATGCATGACAAAGCAAAAACATACATAAACATAAACACACAACCACCCCTAACTTTCTGTAGTGTAGACCCATAAGGGCAACACACATGCAATGCACTACTTACCTGGTGTCCTTAGCTATTCAATCCAACCGGATCAATTTCGTTATTCTGAGAATCTAAAGCATAAAAGTCTAAGTTATCATTCGCAATTTACAACTCTAATTTATAAACTATACTTTATAACCAAATCCAACAAATTTCTGTTTTCAAACACTAATTAAACAACCACAAGATCATTAAGAGAAACTCTATACACTTGACTATGAAATTAACAACTAGGATAACATATATTCTCAACATCCAATAACCAACACTATCACCATCCAATATCCAATGTCCAAACATAATAGAACTCAAAACATGTGTCTATAACCTCTATCTCTAAACACCCATCATTACATAGTGCACAATCTAAAAATTGAAATCCAATGCAAGTAATTAACCCAATAATAGGTCATCATCCACATAATCTCAATCAATCACCCTAACAATTCAACACTTCGATCAATTTCAACCAAATAACTCAATATCAAGCAAAACAAACAAAAACCCAAATCTAGCCTAAAATTGAGCAAACTTCAAAAATTCATAACAAATCGTATGCATGTCTAAATTTGATGATTCAAAAGGCTATATAACCCTAATGATGTCTACTTTAACATGCGGAAGTTAATTTATCAAAAATCAAACCCAATAAATAGCAGAATATCAAAGACCGAATCTGCCAGGAAATCTCTTGACGAATTTTCATTCAACTTTGAAAATTCATAACAAATCGTATATTTGTCTGAATTTGATGATTCAAGATGTTATAGAAACCTCAAAGTGTCTTGTTTAACAAGTAAAATTTATTTATCAAAAAACCATACTCAATAAATGGCAGAAAGTCGAAAACGGAAATTGCCCTGAAAACTTGTTTTCGTTTCTCTTTCAATTTTGAAAATTCATAACTTTCTCTACAAATATCAAAACGACTTGATACCAAAGGCAAACGTTTCCTTTAAGTGTCAATTTTAACTATACTAGAATAGTTTTTTTTTAGATCGAATAACCGTAGTTAGGGAAAAAACCCAAAAATGGTTCTGTTTTGTGCATAAAAACCCACATTTCCATTTTTTTTTAACTCAAACTCACCCAATTTTCCATCCTTTCAATCACATTCTAATCCATCTAACACATTCAAGCACAATTTTAGGGTTTCCAAATTCGAAAACCCAATTTACAATCGAAACACAATCCGATTCGCCTATATTTTCGGTGTGTTCATACATTAACGACAAAAGCTTCATCGAATTGGCATTCTAATGCCGTAAACCTATCACTTGCCTGTCACTCGCCTACCTAACTCAAAACCAAATTCTTAAAACCCTAGATTTTTGGCTAGACTACAAAAAAGAGGAGAAAACTTACTGAAATCGAAGAGAGGGCTGCATTCTTCGGCAGAGAAGAAGATGAGCAGACGAAAGCTTCTCCTTCGTGAGAAGCTGATAGAGAGAGTGTGTGTAGAGGAGGGGAGTGTGTTACTACGGGGGAGGGAGGAAAAGAGATTGGTGGCTTCCTTGAGAAGCCACCCATCATTTAAAAATGATTCTTTCTCTTTTCCTTTTACCGTTTTGGCCTCACGAATTAAATCTCCAAATCCCATTCACTTTCCGTCTTTTCGTTTTCTAATTCTGGAATTTTGCTTTAATTTTCACTTAGGTATTGTTTGAAAATTTAAATTAGCTTGGGAAAATTCCTGGTTGTTACAAACAGACATGACCATCGATTCAAATAACTCAAACTTGGTCTTCAAGGTTGTTTTCCACTCATCATCATCTTTCATTCTAATTTGATTGTATCTGCTCTTAAGTTTGACCTTTGCAAACACTGAAGTTCCACTAAGTTCATCCAGCATATCTTCTAATTGAAGATAAGAAATCGATATTTAATGGTGATCTGGTTTATAGCTCTACTGTCTACACACATCCTGTCATCGAGCCATCCTTTTTGGGAACCAGTAGTGTGGGAACTGCACAACGGCTTATAGATTCTCTGATATAGTCATTCTCCAATAGTTCCTGAACTTGACTTTGGAGTTCTTTAGTTTCTTTAGGATTCATTTGGTAAGATGGACAGTTATGTAACATGACTCTTGGTTGCGGATTTATTTGGTGCGCGATGCCACTTAAGGGTGGTAATTCTTGTGGTAATTCCTTGGGAAACACGTCTTGAAATCGTCAGGTTTTGCACTAGTACTGGAATGTCTCCTAGTTCCTCTATCGATCTCAAAATAGAACCATAACGAGCTGTCCTCCTTCTAGCAATTGATGCCTCCAAATCCTTCTTTGATATGAGAAGGTTGTTCTTGTCCTTTTCTTTCCTCCTGGATGCCTCATCCTTAGCTATTTGTTTGGGTCTTAAGAGTGCAAGTTAAACCATTTTTCCCTCGAATTTTAAGGGGTAATAGTTTTGATAACCGTCATGCATCACTTTTCTGCAGTACTGCCAAGGCCTTCCTAGAAATAAATGCCTTGCACTCATTGGAACAATGTCACAAATAACAGAATCCTTGTATCCACCGATAGTGAAATCTAGGGTGACTTGCTTGATGACTTTTACGTCATATCTATCATCAAGTTATCTTAACTTGTAAGGGCTTGGATGCATGTTAATCTCTAACCCTAATTTCTCAACCATGTCACGTGAGACCACGTTGATGCAGCTACCTCCATCAATAATTAATGAACAAACTCGATCCTTGATTAGACAGTGGTTGTGGAAAATGTTTTTCCACTGGCAGTTCTCTTCTATGTTCTTTGTTACGAGAGTTCTGCAAATGGCCATAAGTAATGGTTCTTCTGGAGCATGGAAAATTTTGTCGGCTAACTTATCTTCCTCTACGTCATTTTTCATTGGTTCGTTCTCACTTTCAATTTCTCTTAGACTCTCTCTGAGTACCATCACTCGTTGGTTTGGATATTGAACGGCTATATGTCCTAGTCTAAGACATTTGAAACACTTACTCTCACGTGCTTTTGATTGGTTTGTGTAATCCATTGTAGGCATGTTGTTAGCGCCCTTTGCAAGCCAACTCCTTGAAAAACGCTTCTTCTCTTCTACTTTCGCAGTTGCCTTGGTATTTTCTGGGGTCTTGAGGGTAAACCTACTAGGGGTTGCTCTACCCTTCCTATTCAGCTGTCTTTCTACCTTTATGGCTAATTGTATTACTAAATCCATTGATCCAGTTGTTGTAGTTCTACTATATCGTCGATATCTCGATTTAATACCCTAATGAAACTAGCGACTACTTATTCCTCAAGTTCATTCAATCCTCTAATTCTGAGCATCTCAAATTCCATTAGATACTCCTCCACTAGAATGGTGGAAAGGTGGAAAACTGAGCTTTGTCTGTTGTTGTAATCCTCCTTGGAAGATTGTACTAACCGAAGGTGTTATAAGTTGTCTATCGGACCAACCACGAGATTCCTTGGATAATTTTCTCATTTTGCCATATTTGTACTTGAAATTTTCAGAGTTCGTTCATTACTCATCAGGTAAGACTTCCTTAAAATTTATTTGCATTTGGAGTATTTTTGAATAATTTGTTCATATTTGTTTTGGGTTGTTCCTCGGGTTGAGCCGGGAATGCCAAACCCTTGGTTTGTTTTGCATTTATCTTGGTTTTTGTAGGATAAAACTATGTCATTTGGTATCAAAGCACAGAGTGCTTCCGTTGCATGATTATGGTTGATTTTACTTGTTATTTTTATATCATTTTGAGTTGCTAAAGCTAAATCTAATCGGGTTACAATTTTTTGCTGAGAAAAGGAATATATTTTAATCGAATATATTTTGTGTTTGTTTGTTGTGTCTAATCATTTTTTTTTTAGTTTGTTTTAATCATATTCACAAACAAGATTATTGTTATCATTTCCTAAAAACTTTAAGGATTAACTACAACCGATTATTTCATATAATTTTTGGTTACAAAACTTGTTCTAATCGGTTTAAGTGTTAGTCCGAGAAGAGCGTCTTAAAATTTAAGGTTATCTAATTTGTATTAATCATATTTACATCAAAATCTTATTAAAAATTTTCTAAAACTTAAAGGATCAAGTAGAGCCAATTAAATGACATCTAGAAGTGGTGTTAACTATAATCTAAATCATGACCAAAATCAGGACAAGAAAGTGTCTCAAATCGAGACTCAAAACCCTCAAGTGGGCGAGTCAAGTCTCCAAGGTCAAATCGATGAACTTAACAAAAAAATGAACCAACTATTGGGATTGATGGAAGATCGTTAAAGGCAATTCCTATGACATATGCATAGAAGAAGAACCAGACCCCCTAGGAGAAGGTTTCAAAACCATGGGCATTTTGATGATGAATAAATCGATAAAGAGGAGGAATTTATTCCTAACTAATGCAAAGATAATGAGGATTTAAGAAATGTAAAACTATCCATTCCCTCATTCAAAGGAGCTAGCTAGCAATGGAGATACCTTTTTAGATTGGTTGTATAAGGTCGAAAAGTTATTTGACTACTACGACTACTCTGACAAGGTCAAAATACAATTAGTAGCAGTGAATTAATAGGGTATGCTTCACTATGGTGGGACATCCTTAGGGCCTAGAGGAGAAAAGACAGGGATGATCCAATCACCCACATGCAGAGTCATGAAGACTCTCATGAGAAAAAGAGTTGTGCTCAGCACAACAAGCAGGAGCTATTTCTACAATTGCAAAACTTGAGACAAAATGGGTAATCTGTGTAGGAATATCACATGGAGTTTGAGATGCTCAAATCCAAGTAAGACTACAGGAACCTGAGAAACATGAGATAGCCAGATTCATCATAGGCTTGAACCAAGATATAGATGACGTGGTGGAGTTACAACCACTAGACGCCATGGACATGGTGATACAATTAGCCTTAAAGGTTGAAAGGCAACAAAAGAGAAAGGAAATCAACCTATCTAAACAAGTTTACTCCCAAGACTCATGATACAATCAAGACGTCAATCAAGGTAGAAGAGAAAACGCCTTTTACTAAGAATTGGCCTCGAAGGACGATAAAAATAAACGCACAGTATAATATACAAACCAAACAAAAACACGTGAAGTTAAGTGCTACAAATGTCTTGGACTAGGACATATAGAAGCTCAGTGCCCAAATTGACGTGTAATGGTAGTCATGGAAGGCACGAGAGAAGTTGAAAGTGAGAATGAACCAGTGGAAGAGGCTGTAAAGGAAAGTGAGTCGAGGGACGAGGTTTACCATACATAAGAAAGACCTTTGCTAATGGTCATTCGAGGATCCCGTATTTCGAAGAGCACTGAAGAGAACTACTAATGGGAAAACATCATCCATAGCCGTTGGGGGACCAAGTTTCTTCATTGACCGAGTTTCTTCATTGATCATTGATGGAGGGAGCTGCACCAATGTAGCCTACCAAGATATGATCAAAACATTAGGGTTAGAGATCAACATTCACCCAAAACCCTACCAGCTACGATGGTTTGATGATAAGACTTTGACCTTTACTACCTTAAGTGTTAAGGAAAAGCAAAAGGGGATTTCTATGTCATGGACGGATACTTGTTCAAAATAGGCAAGTTATGTGTTCCCAATGAGGGTTTATGGAATGCCTCGTTAAGGAAGCCCACAGTGGGGGCCTATCCAGTCATTTTAGGAAGAAGAAAACATAAGATATGCTAAAAGAGCATTTCTTCTGGCCCCATCTCTCACGTGATGTTCATCGAGTAATTAAACAATGCATTATTTGTAAAAAAGCAAAGAGCAGAGTCCTTCCTCAAGGATTATACTTACCACTTTCCATACTAACTCACCCATAGGTAGAAATTAGCATGGACTTTATTCTAGGACTCCCACGAACAACCAGAGCCAAAGATTCCATTATGGTAGTCGTGGGTCGATTTTTCAAGATGGCACATTCATTGTATGTGTCAAAACCGATGACTCGATTCTTATTGTTAATATCTTTTTTAAGGAAATAGTCTAACTTCACCGGATACCATACTCTATATTGTCAGATAGGGACACCAAATTCTTAAACACATTTTAAAAAACTTTGTGGAAAAAGATTGGGACAAAACTTCTTTTCATTACATCATTCCATCCACAAACTGATGATCAGACCAAAGTGGTAAATTGAACCTTAAGAAACCTTTTAAGAAGTGTTGTGGGAAAGAAATTACCCTAATGGGATGTCCAACTTCCGCACCTTGAATTTGCCTACAACCGTAGTGTCCACTTCACTACCTAGTGAACACCTTTTGAAGTGGTGTATGACTTCAACCCTTTCACTCCGTTAGACTTTGTACCACTACCCTTAAACGACCATGCAAACACAGTAGAGGCCATAAGACAGAAATTACATGAAACGGTTAGAAAAACTATACAGAGAAAAAATAAGACTGACACCAAACAAGCTAACAAGGGGCATAAGGAAGTGATATTTAAAGAAGGTGACTTAGTGTGATTTCACTTGAGAAAAGAGCATTTCCTTAAGCAAAAATGATCTAAACTTCTCCCAAGGGCCGATGGTCCATTTAAAATTTTAGAACGCATTAACAATAATGCGTACAAATTGGAATTTCCAGGGGACTATGGAGTATCAGCCACATTTAATGTACAGAATCTTTCACCTTATACTAATGAAGAAGAGAACATTGAGATGGATGAAACATTAGATTTGAGATCAAATCTTCACTCACCTAAAGAGGATGATATGCCTCATAGACCGATAACTTGATCCCAAACCAAGGCACAAAAACCAACTATCCTTTTAATTGACAATTTTGCTAATTTTGTAGGTGAAGGCCTCTTTGAATGCTTGGGAGTGGGAGCCAAATTCCCTAGACACTAACAAGTCAATACATGTTCTAGCATGGAAGCCACTTGACGGATCATCATGCGTTGAGGGAATTTATCTTCCCAAAGAAAATTTTATGTAACCGTGAACACTTGGTATTTTGTTTTAGTTTTTGGCAAACATTGGTCTTCTTGTAATTTTCGTCATACATTATATTATTTAGCATTCATGCACGGTAGTCATCTAGGATAGCATGGTGACTAAGGATTGGCATGCACAAGGAGCTCGATGGATGCGCGCTAGAAGAAAACACACTGATCATCATAGAATCGGTTATGCACTCACAAAAGGTGGCCTTAATCCGAAGGTGGCAGGCACAAATGATCGTTATGTGGATTACAAAAGCAGACGTGGCCCAACATACATGGAAGATAGCTAACCAAAGACTTAGGCCAAGAAGGCGTGCGTATGGAAATGGACCAAACGAATGAAGCCGGGGGTGATGTTCCATAATACCCTCCCTGTTTTTTTAATCAGCTTTTCATATTTGAAATATCACCAGCTCACTCCCACCACGTATAGACTCAAAACCAACTACCTTACAAATACATACTTTCCTTACAAAGAACGAGAAAGGTCATCCTCGATCATCCCGATCTAACTTGCATACTTTCCTTACAAAGAACGAGAAAGGTCATCCTCGATCATCCTGATCCAACCTATGCGTACCTCTTCTTGATCAACTGAGTTATCCTAAATGCTAACCGAGCTAGCATACCAAAATACTACAAGGCTAATGTTTGCCACAATTTTAAAAGATAAGAAATGCTTAGTTAATGAATTTGTCTTTGAGAAGACAAATTCCCTCTTGAGTGTGAGATTTCAAATCCCACTCTAAGCAATCAAAAAGGCTTCCACTTGCAAGATTAACAAACCTATTAGTTAAAAGGTTGGTTGGTGAACGTACCTTGGTTTGTGATCGAGTCACCGGTCTCCGAGGCATATCATCCTCCCCGGGTGAGTGAGTATTTGTCCTCAAATCTTAAGAATTGACTCTCTGTACTTCTTTTGATACGATTTGGACTCGATGATCTCTCACTCAACAGAACAAAATGCAAGCAGAAACCAGAAAATTATTACCAAAAACTTGTTGCTCTCAATTAAACCAAGAACAACCGAAACAGAGAACGAAAACTAAAAATGGATGAAGGTGAAATGAAAATGGGTGTCGATGATACCTGGGGCAACTTATCCAAAAAATGGTGATGGAGTGAATGGGATGAATATACACCACGATGGAGTAGATCAGATATTACGCAGCAATGGAAATGATAGTGATAGGCCTTCGGATGTTTCGGACTGAAGAATCTAGTTCAGATATTACGCACTGAACTCGGACGCCAATGATAGAGAACAATTTAGATATGATACACTAAAGGGGGAACTCCAGCAGTGCTGGTACTACGCACCAAACAGAAAGTAGGTTTGACAAACCTCTCTAAAAATGAAGATTAAACTTTAATAGATTCTTATTGAACCAAAGTTTCATTACAAGTGTTTGGAATTTGTTTAAAAAGACTCAGAATCCATCAGTGAAGAAAACTGAAAAGGAAATAAAAATTTAGCTATTGCGTAGGAAGTAACATTTGGAGCGTCCATCGCCTTGGCAATGTCAGCACGTGCATCACGGCGCTGATGCCACAGGGGCTTACTGCTGGTGATGGCACTGTGTGCGCTGTTTGGTCCATGCGTACGAGTAGTCGTTGGAGCATCCCTCGCCAAGGCCATGTCAGCATGCACATCACGGCATTAATGCCACGTGCACTGGTTGTTGGTGATGGCGTTACGCATGCACTACTTGTTGTGCACCTGTTGCTTGGTCTGTGCGCACGCCAATGTGCCTAATGCCATTCTCTTGTGCGCTCATTGAGTGCACATTGGGTTTTATTCGTGTGCGCACTGGGCTTCCTCGCACGCGCGTCGGGCTTTCTCCGTGCATGCGTTGTTGTGCACGCTAACTGTTTGATGAAATTCCTCAATGACCGCCCCATGGTTCCTCCTCTTGTGTTTGCTCGATTTGATCACGCCTCTTAGCTTTTCGTGCCATCTTCGACCAGTACCTTCATGCTTTGTGTGCTGCTTAAACAACATACTCGTGTTACATCATTCCTTTGCCAAGCATGTCCTTTCTTCAAGAAATGTGGCATTGCTGCCAATCCATGCTCTAAGATGAACTTTATTTGCAAAATCCACAAAACTGTTAGTTGAGGGATCAGTTAAAAGACTTACCTATGTTTGTGATCGTCCAATAGGAGCCCATAGTGTATCATCCTCTTCAGGTGATTGATGATTTGTACTCAAATCTAGAGGCTCGCTAGTCTCGAAGTCACCTTGATGGTTGATGTTTACTCTTAAATGGACACCAACCTGGCTTCCAACAAAACAAACAAAAGAGTTAGAAATGAAATTCGGCCATGGATCTGGTCGGTCCCAGGCTAAGGTAACCTAAAGCATATCATCTTCTCGAGGCGATTAAGGATTTGATCTCAAATCTGGGAGGGTGCCTCCTTGCATGATGTCTTCCTTCCCCATATCAAATGGAAATGATATCTCAAAATGATGAGTTCCCAAATGATGGATGTGATCGTTGAGGCCTACAAATATATGCAAATTTTTGTTAGAGGGTCGGGCCATGAGTTCGGTCGTGGATGATGATTTGTTTTGTAATAACCCAAAATTTTATCGAATAAATTTAAAAGTCCCGTGAAAATTTTGTGAGAGATTTTAGCGAATAAATTAATTTTAGAAAAAACATAGAATTTTGTTTGGAGGTGAGTTTCGAATTTTAGGTCGAAAAGACGCAAGTTTGACAGAGATGGGGAGAATTAAAACATGATCGGCATATTGGTAATTTAAATAAAATAATAAAAAAATTTATTTTAAAAGATAAAACAACTGAACGGCTTCGCGAGGAAGCTGTTCTATTGTTCTATCTTTGACGAATGCCCGAGAGCGAAGAGCAAGGGAGAGCGCGAAATCTGACCTTTGCCAATGAGAGAGAGAGAGACGCCGGTGTGTAGAGAACTTCGACGACCTGAAAGTAGGAGCTGGTTTGACCTTCCTACGTTGAAAAACAGAAGGTAAGCCTCCCTTGTTACGGTTTCTGTCGATCAAGTGTGGGAGTTTGGTTGTTTCCGAATTCCCGATAGCTTGAGCTCAGTTTTTGGAGTGTTTTAGAAGCTAGTGGGCGTGTGCTTGAGCCAGCTTGTGGCTCTGCCTTTCTGCGCCCAACCCAACCGAGAACGAGTAAGGTTTTTCTCCCTACTCCTTCTCTGTTTTGGTGGCCGGGGGTGTAGTGTCGTCTGTGTTCCATCCTCGTTTAGTTTGTGCTAAAATGTAAAGGGATTAGCAGTGGGGGGGAGGGGTGTTCGTCGGTGGGCTGTGGTGCCTTGGTTTTCAGGAAGAAAACCGAGAGGGGTTGTGCAATTGTGTCTCGGTCTTGGATTAGATTGTTCAATTTGGTTTAGATGGTGTTTGAATGAATGGAACGTGGCTGATTGGGTGAAGAAATTGGTGAAATTAAATTGAAGTCAAAATTTTGAACATTATAGTGCGAAACCCAATTCTGTTTTTGGAGATTTTGACATAACTACAGTTAATCATTTTAAGTTCTTTTTTGATATGTTAAACTAGGTTATTAGTCAAGCGTTTCGCTGCTAAAATCGTTTGATTCTGATATTCGACTCAAAAGTTATGTGCGTCCGGAGTTTAGGTTGGTTTTCGACCGAACCAAGTTAGTGACCCGTTTTAGTTGGGATTTTCATGGGTTTAGCTGGGAGATGTGGATTTTAACATGTTTAGTGAATTTTGATGTGAATGTTGATGAGTGATTGTTTATGTTTAGGTTGAGCCCGCAGAATTGATAGAAGTGAGCACCAAGGAAGGTTAGGACACCAGGTAAGTGGTGCTTGTGTGTCCTTTGCCCATGTGGGCCTACACTACAGAACTTTAGGATTTGTTGTGTGTTATGATGTGCGTGTTTACTGCTTTGTCATCCATCATGTTTTGAAAATCAAAAATGATTTTGAGCATGTTTTGAGTTATGGAGTGGAGTGACCATGTGATGGTGAGGATGATGCGTGTGTGGGCAGCTTTGGCCCCATTGCTGGGGAGACTGGGACAGTGGTAACATGTCAGGGTGTAGAGTGGTGCGAGGTTCATCCTCACCTTGTGATGGCTACTGCAGTACGGATGTTTGTGGGCAACTATAACCTCGTTGCTGGGGAGATCGGGACAGAGGCGATGCGTTAGGATGTAGCGTGGCGCGAGGTCCATCCTCACCCTCGGGTGGTTGTTGTGTGATGGCGCGCGTGTGTATCTCTTGGACCTCGTTGATGGGGTGTCCGAGACGGTGGCGACGTGTCAAGATGTATTGTGGTGTGAGGTTCACCCTCACCCCGGTGCGGCTACATTACGCGTCATAGGTTGCAACAACATGAGCGGGAAAGTAGAGACCGCATGTGATAGGATTGCGTTGTCAATTTTTACTTTTCATATTGCATTACTTGCTAAGCGTTAGGCTTACGTTTGTGTTCTGTGGTGTAGGTGCTGAGTTCACTACTGGTGCGATTCGAGAGCCTAGTCCTGAGAAGTAGGACAGTTAGCAGCGCGTGACCGAGGCACCGGATGGTGAGCTGGTAGGGCGACCCGACCCGTGGAAGTGGTAAGTGATGATGAGGGTTTATTTGGAAGATTATCATTTTTAGGATTTGGAGTGTTGAAAGGTGTTGTGAGTAATTTTGGTAGTGCGTGTACCTGTCCACACGTAAGGGCAGTGCATCGCTCTATACTGTAAATTTTCTTCATTGCTCGTTATTGGATTCATTGTCTCTCAACTCTGATTTCTCTGGATGATCTCTTATGAACTTGGATTTATGAGTCTGCGAATTATTTTGTATTGGACATGATGTTTGGTTGGGTTACATCGTATGCGGGATTAGTTCATTTTGGGGATAGCCATTTTTAGGCGTTACTCTGCCGAAATTTTGAGAGATACGTCGTGGCATCAAGTGAGTGGGATCGGTTAATAAATAGAGAGGGCATGTGTTTAAAATATATATATATATATATATACCCCTCACATTTTATGAGATCTTTTACGCGTTCGGTTTTCACATGTTTTAAGGTCATTTCTGCTGCGTAGTCTTTTTCTAAAACGTTTTCAAATTAGTCAGCTCTAAGTATAATTTGGATAAGAGTACGTTGGGTCACTACGGTACAGTATCAGAGTGAACCGGAAACCAGGGGTTTTCAGGGTGTTGCTATCGGGGTGTGACATGTTTGATCATCCATAAGTAAGAACTTAAAGTTAATCAATTTGATGCTCTCATTCCTGGGATCTAAGGGAAAAGATATTGCCACTCAATCATCTTGATCTATGAGCCTATCAAACAGATACAAACATTTAAAGGATTGGGGGCCACGGGTTTGGCCTAGGATGATAGCTTGCTTGGTCATCTTTAGGCAAAAATATGATACCATTTTCCTTTGTTACCATATAAGTCCCGATCTCCTTGGACTTAAACGGGTTCAACCCTACTTCTTCTCCTTCTTTAAACCTCCCAAAATGTTGAAGGAAGTAGATTCTTTATGGAATAGTCTAAAGTTAAGTTGAGCTCATGATCATTAATAAGTTTGAGAACATGTCTTTGGCCAATGATCATGTGATTAATACAAAAAATACGTTTCACCTTAAAATCACATTTTAGATTGAAGGGACTCTTGAAAAGGTTCTTCTTGGGTGTTCTTCAACCTTACGATTTCAGCTCCTCCTTTGGTGGTGGTTATCATGAAATCATCATTATATCCACCTATAGTTAATTCCTCTAATTAGAAAATTTCATCCAGACCTTTCTTAGTTTATTGCTCTTTGTTCAATATAATGTATGGCTCTAAGGTTCTCCCTTCTTGCATAGTTACAACTTCTCCATCCAATTGTTTTTCTTCAAGGCCATTCATTCATTTTAGCCAAATATATTGTTCTTTAACCAAATGGTTATCTAGTTTGGGTAGTTGGTTTTCTCGATCCTCTCAAGAAGGTTCCTTTTCCTTGGTTGGTTCCTCTAAGTTTTTTTTTAACTATTTGCTTCCTTAGGATTCTCTAATAATTTCCTTGAAGTCTTGATAGGGCATAAAGATGCTACATGTCTGAACTCTAAACAATGAAAGCATTTAATGTCTTTTGTTCTCGACATTGAGGTGTGTTCTCTTAAGTTTATTGTGGGCTTGCTAGGACATATAGAGGCTAGGTGTCCAAATCCAAAGCATTGTAGGCACTTGATGTCCCTAGCTCTAGGTCTTGAGGTGTTTTCTCCTTTTGAATCATTTTCATCTTTTCGGTCCAATTGATCACAAAGGTCAAATAGTGGATCTTCCTTGGGGTAGATTATTTTCATGCGCCACGTTCTTTTCCTCTCTTAAGAACTCTTCAAAATGTTCATCGTGAGCTTGAGCTATAAGTGGTTGTGGTTCAAGTGTAGTTGAGGACTTGGAAAAATATTGAGAAGTAGAAGATTGTGATGGAGGAAACTTGATTGCCTTTGAGGGGTTTGACCAAGACCACATATCTTACCCTTGCATTCTTGGTATGAACTCCTTTTCATTAAATTCTTCACTCATTTCCAAGAGCAAACTTTATCCTCGCCATCTCTTCTTCCCTATGCTAGAAGATCCTCCCACCAATTTTTAGCATAACGGGTTTACCTTTTAGAGGCTATACTAATTTTTCCTTTGTCTTGAATGTCTTCATATTTGAAGTAATCTTCCACCAATTTAATCCAAGAATAATATTTGTCCTTAGAAATGGAGCCTCTAAAATAAGGTATGCAAAAAATCATCTTGGTCATAAGACTCATATCGGTTGGAATAACAGTTGTAGCGAGTCTCCCTGGTGGTTCAGGTCTTCTCGGTCTTGAAGTTTGAGTTTTCCTTAGCAATTGTAGCGTCTCCTCAAATTGGTGGTCATGCTCATCCATTTGTCGTAGCCGAACTGATTTACCAATAATTGGTTTAGGTTCCACAATTGGTTGTTTGTTAGGATACCGATTATAGTAATAATATGTTTCCTTATCATTTTTTCAAGTGAATTTATCTTTAAACGTTTGGGAAATTCTATTTTCATTAAGGCGGTTTGATTGATAACAATTGTACTAGGGAGCTAGATAATATTTGTTATCATTTGTCCTACTTTTATAATCATTAAAATAATTATGGTTGGGTTTATTATAAGCATTTTTTTTTGTAATAATTAATTTGATTTTTCCTACCCTCATAATTATCAAAATAACCATAGTTGGGCTCATCATATTGATTTCTGTAATATGGGATTGAATTTTCTTAGCCATTTAAGCAATTAATTAAAACAAAAACAGAACAAACATTCAAAAAAATACCAACTATAAATAAGTCATTATTCCAAGGAAGAAACAGGCAAAGAAGTACAGGAAATCACAATCACTAATTAATAATTTATTGGGTAAAACAGAATTGGAAACAGAAACTGTTTTTGACAGAAAAGGCAAATCCAATTTGTATTAACCTAAATTCTTCTTAAATTCCAAGAGATTATCATTAAAA
>CM039529.1:6603512-6704468 GCA_022433055.1 Begonia peltatifolia | reverse complement strand
TAACCTAAATTCTTCTTAAATTCCAAGAGATTATCATTAAAAACACATTAACCAATTTGATGCTTGAAACAGGATATCAACAGTAAAAAAAAACCAAAGAGAAACAGTTTAGATTTCAAAGCAAAATATTGGTTCTCGTTTTAGGCTAAAACACTACTTTCTTGCAATACTTTTGAATTCCAAAACGTAGAGTAATAACTTACAAAGAACAGCACAATAAAACCAAGCAAAACAGATTAGAAATCAAATAGATTCACGATTCACTGATTCGGTTTCATGCTGATAAGGAGATTAGTGAGTAGCTATAGTTTCTGCTTAACAACCAAACAATTACTACCAACTAACAGAACATTCAACCCATAAGATTAACATGTTCAAATGAAACAGGATAAGAAATCAGAATACTAAAACACGCTTACCTGGAAGCAGATGATGAATAACAGTTCAAAAATAATAATAATCAGGTAACATGGGTTAGACTGAGTAAGCTTGAACAGCAATTTATGCAAGTCTAAAATGATCCTTCGTTACTGGGTATTACTCCAAAAAGAGAATTACTACTATAACAATCAAGAAGACAAAATACAACTAAACAGAATAGAAACAACATGCTGACTCAATAGTATTTGACAACAAAATAAACTAGACATGCTGGTGGGTGAAACATAGATGAACAAGACACTAATATCAGAAGAAACAAAATGACTCAACCAGAGACATAAAACCCAAAAACAGAATAACAATGACAATAAAGCAATGTGAAAAACCAAACAGAACATATGATGATCAAATGAGATTCACATTAATCATCTAAACATCCTAAGCAGTTTAAACAGAAAGATAAACACTAAACATGCTGACAGAAGAAAAAGAATGTAGAAAATAGTATGTGCATCATGGGTTATTCAGGTTAACAAAAACAGAAACGATAATGCAAAAACAGTCTACAACAGATCAGAAACATCCGATTAAACATCCATGAAATATTTCAGAACACAAAAACTATCCTCGCAAACAATCATGTTGATTAATTAAACAGTGATATAGCTTATGCATACGTGAAACCTGTTGGATAGTAAATAGAAAACTAGACACCAAAAACACAAAACAAACAGCAACTAAAACACAAAACAGAAATACAAAAACTAACCTTTCAAACGAACACTGAGACCTGCTGTCAACTAGATAGACATGAAACTGAAGCAAATGGGCTATCTTGGATAGTAAAGAGAAATGATCGACAAAACAAAAGACACAGACACAAATGAAAACAGTGACGAACGAAGAAAAGATTTTAACTGATCCCTCGACTAACAGGTTTGTGGATTTTGCAAGTAAAGGTCATAGCATGGATTGGGAGCAACAACACATTTCTTGAAGAAAGGACATGCTTGGCAAAGGAATGGCGCAACATAATTATGTTGTTCAAGCGGCGCACAAAGCATGACGGTACTGGTCGAAGATGGCACGAAAAGGAAAGAGGTGTGATCAGATCAAGCAAGCACAGGAGGAGGAACCATGGGGCGGTCATTGAGGAATTTCATCAAATAGTTGGCGTGTAGCAGCAATGCATGCACGGAGGAAGCCCAATGCTTGCCCGAGGAAGCCTAGAGCACGCACGACTGAAACCCAAAGTGCCCGAGGCGCACTGGCACGTGCACGAACCAAGCAGTAGGCGCGCAACAAGTAGCACACATGTAGCGCCATCACTAGCAGCTTGCACGCGCGGTATTATTGCCATGATGCGTGTGCTGACATGGCCGAGGCGAAGGACGCTTCAATGGCTACTTCCTACGCAACGGCTAAATTTTTATTTCCTTTTCGATTTTCTTCACCAATGAATTTTTAGTCTTTTTAAATAAATTCGCAACACTTGTAATGGATCTTTGGATCAATAAGAATCTGTTGAAGTTTAATCTTTGCTTTTAGAGAGATTCGTCAAACCTACTCTCTGTTTGGTGTGTAGCACCAAAACTGCTACAGGTCCCCCCTTTAGTGCGTCATATCTGAATGGTTCTCTGTTGTCGGCATCCAAGTTTAGTGCGTCATATCTGAATGGTTCTCTGTTGTCGGCATCCAAGTTTAGTGCGTAATATCTGAACTGGGTTCCTTGGTCCGTAACATCCGAAGGCCTATCACTGTCGTCTGCGCTAGGTATCATCATCACCCATTTCCATTTCACCTTTGTCCATTTTTCGTTTTCGTTCTTTGTTTCGGTTGTTCTTGGTTTAACCGAGAACAAGAAGTTTTTGCTAATCGTTTTCTAGCTTTTGCTTGCATTTGGTCCTGTTGAGCGAGAGATTATCGGAACCCGAAGTGTATCATCTGGTATCAATGCATAGGTTGCTCCCCTGTGATTTTGTTTTCTATTTTGATAAATTATGCTTTTTCCAATCGATATTTTCTGTTGCAGGTTTTACTTGTTTTGAAAATTATTATGTTGAACCATTAACTTGTTAGAAGCAAGATTATCTAGGCCGAAGATGGCGCGCAAGAGGCGCACAGCGCCCAGCGTGGCGTGCGGGAGTGGACCCGCACTCAACGTGGCGCACAGGAGCGAAACCAGCGCGCGCAACAGCTTAAGAGCATGCGCCCAAAAAGGAGCCACGGCCGAGCAGTGCGTGCGAGACCCGGCAGCGAGGTGCGCGATGACACAACCCGGTGTGGGCTAAGGAGGCGACAGAGCACTGTACATGGCCATGCATTAAAAGCAGCCCGTGCGCAACAACAACCCGACAACGACACCCGCCAACGGCTATTTTTCCAACGGCAACGGCTCTTTTCTCCTTTCATTTTTTTTAGCTTTTCCAGAACACCCAGTTGCTTTTTCTTGCATTTAAGGTTGTTCTGAATTTTTATAAAGATTGATGAAGGTTGATTATGGATTAATGAAAGCTTTTATGCTTTGGACGAGAACCGGTTACAGTTTCTAAAATTCTCGAAGGAATTTGTGTCGGTTACACATTGAGAGGAGAGAGCCTCTTTCCTTGCGAGTTTGGTTGCTCCTCGAGTGGTGCCCAATTGTTCTCTCAGCTCTGGAAGAGCTGGTGGCAAGAGAACGTGGTTTTGAACTAGCTCCCAGCCGCTGAATTCTTCTCAGAAGAATTTTGCCAAAAGCAAAGGTCATTGCCTCTCGGCCAGCCAAGGGGTATTCCTTCATTTCATCGACCCTCTCTGAGGTACCATATCACGTTTGTTCACTCACTCACGTCCACAATCTCATTTTTCCATTTTCTTTCATAACCCTATGTTTTTCCATGCTTTCACGTCTGCTTTGGGGTGTTTTTCGAGCACCGATCATGTTGTGTAATTTTTATCTTCCACGTGCCATTTCTAACCTGATTTGCAGGCCCGTAGCTTAACATTAAGTTGATTAATTTAATGCATGATTTTTCATTTTAATCCACAATGAACAACAACAAAACAAACTCGTGACAAAAATTTAGCAAATGGATAGAAAAAATTTTAAGGTTTTGGCTTACTATTTTGGTTAGGTCATTTCAACAAACACCATGCAAACTCCTTTATATATCAAGTAAAAAGTAGTGATTTTATATACAATTTTTACCCCAAAACAATCAAGTTATCATCCAAACATGCTAATATCAATGTTACGTGAATAAAGTCTTAGCAATATACCAAAAACACAATGCAAAACAGCAACCAAACAACTGCAATGCACAGATTCTTAAGCAGAATTTTTCTGCGCTAAAACCCACAACAGAATGCAGAAAACCAGCAAGAAAACTCGAAGAAACGTAATAGCAGATATCTAATCGACTCTCATAGAAGTTATAGCATATTAATATATTAAATTAGGATGATTTTCTGCAAAAATATGTGTCAAATAAACTACCAAACAGCAAGCAACAGATTCAGCAAGAAAAACAGGAAATCTGGAAATATCAGATTAGCGACAGTTTTTTTATGTCCGAGTTTAATAGACAATGCGGCTAAAAATATGTAAATAAGTGAACAAGAAAAAGGTAACAAAATATTCCCATGGATGTCAGCTACGCTCTGATAGCAAAAATGATGGGGGTAACCTGAAAAACAATCAAGTTATTAGCCCCTTTTCAGAACCAGGTTAGGGAAGACAAACCCGAGAACAGTTTGTAAAAACAACGGAATATAGATGCCTTAAAGTAATCGAAATGAATTGGTTCCTTCAGATGAAATAACGCCAAGATGAAGTTCTAGTAATGTGGTGATAGTGTTCTTTGAGAAAAATGAAAGAAAAAGATGAAACCATGAACCGGCCGATAGAGATATTACTTGACCTCTCGGCTAATGTCTCTTCCATGGAGAGAACCTATTTTTAGGAATGGTGTTACCTTTCTCTTATGGAACCAGCACAAGGGCGTGGAGAAGAGAAAAGGGTAAGAACTTACATGCCCCCACAAGCTTAAAAGCAATGGAGGGCTTCTCCATGCGATTTGGATAAACTGAGACTTACCTTGGGCACCGACCCTTGGCAACTCCAATGGCACCAACTCTTGGATTTTCTGCAAGCAACCTCTAAGTTTTGAAAGAAAGCTTAATTTTAATTTCATCAAAAGACCCTTGCAACCACCAATATTCATGCATAAATAAACAACCTAAGGTGGTTAAGGTTTTACAATGACCGTTGATCAAATGGAGATGGGTGGTCGAGGTCGTTTATTTTTGTGCTTCATCCAATGGTGTGGCTTCCTCCCTTGCAAATGTCATCAAGCATACTCCTTGTGTCATGTCATCCATCCTTGTGAGCACTACCCTTGTCATTGATGCCAAGTCACTTATCCATGCCTCTTTTAGGTTGAATCTTCATTGGTGCAATTAGTTGGGTCATGTATGTGGCCTTTCTCCATGGCCACACCACACTCCACATTCTTTACCCAAATTAACCACCAATCATACATCTAGCTCTAGCAAGCATCTAGTCCTAACCATACAATCTAAAACATGTATAAATGACTAATGTTTGCCAATACAAGAAAAAGGCTAATGTATGCCAAATGAACATTAAAAAGGATTACACGGTTGGGATGTAAGAAAGACAAATTCCCTCTTTACTATTATCATTTTGTGTATCCAAGATGAGCGCATGAAGAGGTTGATCCATGTCTTGAGGGTTAGGTGTCCATTCTAAGCCTTCAAAATTTTCATCACCTACAAAAGAAATAAAGTCACTAGTAAACAAGTTATAAGTGTCACGGGCCTTGGTTTGAGCCCTAGTAATGGGCTATGGAGCACATCATTTTCACCCTCTGGCGATGTTCATCGAGACACTCACGAACTAACTTCCAAAACAAAGGTTAAACTTCAATATATTATCAATAGGTCAAAGACCATTACAAGTCAATCAGATAGAGTTTAAATAGAGGAAGAAAGCTCCTGGAGATGAAAGAAAATGACCATTGAAGGAGAAAGAGCTGTAGGAAAAAAATAGCCATTTGTGGCCTCATGTGCGACGCTGGTTCTGCAAGCGTGCTCAACGTTGACTTTATTTGCACGTTTGGTGAAGCTTGCACGTGCCAAAGGTTGTGCTAATACGCTCTCTGTTGCATGGCCAAGTGATGCCCTAGCTGGTGGCCCTTTCCTTCGCCCGCGTGCGTGACTATCTTCTCGTGGGCACTGCTTGTTGCGCCTTCTTGTTGTGCACGCGATGCTTTTCATTACGCGTGTTATACTGCTTCTGATCTTCTTGCACACGCCTGCTGATGCTTGTATATGCCATGCTGCTACTGCTTGGTTGCTTATGCCCCCATCACTTGATCATCCTTTCCCTTGTGAGTCAATCCTTGATCCTCAAGCTTTCCTAAGGCTAAACAAAATACTCAAATATCCTAAACAATAATATGGCTATACGCTTGCCCAGTTACAATCAAAGAAGGCTAAAGCTTGTCAAATGCTAAGGTTTACTAAACATAAACGTGTGAATAGCTTGGTTACACAAACTTGTCCTTGGGAAGACAAGCTCCCTTTTCAATGCTCCTACTCCAAGTTATAAGATGGACTTCACCTACGCAAAGGGCAAATAAGTTAGCAAAAATGTTCATGAGTGCACTTACCTTGGTATAAGGTCAGGCCACTGGATCCATGGCACATCAATAAAGCTCTCTCCATAGCAAGTTGGAGTGCTCTTAATCGAAGAGAGCCAAAAGGCAAGGAAGCGCAACTTATCACTTTCTAGACAAACTAGCATCAAATCATCCATATCATTCCATTCCCTTCTACTTGAGACCTGATTTTTGGAGGGCATTTTCGTCACACCCAAAGTAAGTTATCATTGAAATTTCAGCTCATTTGAAGTTCATTTGAAGAAGTTGTGCATTCTGAAAAATAGAACCATTTTTGGCCAAAATTGAGCTTTGTACTTCAACCTCCTTTCCTTAGTTGAAGCACATCAGAAGATTGGAAGATACAAAAGAATATTCTTAATTTTTGTTTGATTGGCAACTATAAATGAAAAACTATTGATACGAAAGTTTATTTATTTACTTAAGTGAGAGACTAAAAATATTATGATCATCACTATTGAACATGCATTTCTAATTAGGTTACATTTACATATTGATAAAAAGAGTGAGAAATTGAAAAACGTTGGTTTTGAATAGAGAATGCATGCACGTAACATTGTTGTGTGCATGTTTTAAACTTGATAATTTTTTATTATTTGAAAGAACATTTAAGAGTCATTTACGAAATATAGAAAGTATTGAAGTGTTACATCTTTAACAAAAGCTTACAACAATTTAGGGTTTGAGTTGATAGTAACAAAATTACATGAAAAAACAATTCTCGTTGTGATGACCCTAATGTATATATATGATGACGACTATGAGGCAAACCTTGGGACGTAAGCCGAGTGTAGGCAAATCCCAGACTCGAGTATAGACAAATATCAGGTCGTAGAAACAGGGTCGTCACAATCCCACATTGCTTGGGGAGGTATATAGAAATAAAATATATGTAAGGAAATCTTCTCAAGATAGTAAGACGTATTTTGGAGTACGATTGGCAACGGATCCCATAAAAACTTCGAAATTAAGAGTACTTCAACGAAAGCAGTACCATGTTGGGTGACCAATTGGGAAGTTTTTGCCAAATAAATCCGTGAGCAGAGGATATTGGGTTACGACCCAATCCCCAAAGCGAACAATATCTTACTGAGAAAAGGGGTCGTTACAGAGTCTGTATCAGAGTCAGTTGGTCAAACTGTTCAAATGATTACCTAACATCGTCATTTGCCGCATGACGTGTTTTGACAACTATAAGTGTTTATGTTTAACTTTAGTTATTAGATGTTTATGAGAGTGATGAACTTTTATCCAGAAAGTTAGTCAAAATGTCTATACGACCAGGACGCCAGAGAACACTGAGAAAGACCCAAGATTTATATCAAAACTCTAGAAGAGTCTGCACAAGGTCATGGGTACGCAGCTCAATTTTAGTACGGCATTTCATCCTCAGACGGACGAGCAATCTGAGAGGACTATTCAGACGTTGGAAGATATGCTTCAAGCTTGCGTACTGGACTTTCAAGATTCGTGGAGCAAATATTTTCCTTTGGTAGAGTTTTCTTATAATAACAGTTTTCAAGCTACGATAGGTATGACTTTTTATGAGGTTCTTTATGGGAGAAAGTATATATCTCCGTTATATTAGGACGAAGTCGAAGAGGCATGATTGATTGGTCCAGATATTCTGCAACAAACAGCAGAAAAGATTGCTTTTATTCGGCAACGAATCTTGATAGCTCAAAACAAACAGAAAAGCTATGCTGATAGAAGGAGAAGGGAGCTGGAATTTAGTGAAAATGATGAACTCTTTCTGAAGATTTCGCCATTAAAGGAAGTTGTAAGATTCGAAAAGAGAGACAAATTGAATCCCAAATATATTGGACCATTTCTAATTAGTAAAAGAATTGGAACGACAAATTACCAGCTGCAACTACCAGCCTCGATGGATGGTATCCACAACGTATTCTATGCCTCTATGCTAAAGAATTGTATGCGAGATCCCTCTCACATCGTGAAACAGCGGTACCTAGAAATTCAGTCAAAATTGACCTATGAAGAAAAACCAGTGGAGATTCTAGATTATACAGTGAAAGTTTTACGCAACAAAGACATTCCACTGATGAAGGTTCTATGGCGTAACCACAACGTGTAAGAGGCAACATGGGAGTGGCAGCAGAATGTGATGAGTAGATATCCGGAACTGTGCAGGTAACAAATTTTGAAGACAAAATCTTTTTTTAAGGAGGGTGGAATATTGTAACACTCAGGTTTTCCACTAAAATAATTTTCAGAATTTCGTATTGGTAGACAGCGGAGTTTTAGTTGGGATCAAGGACGAAAAATTTATACAATTAAGTAAAGAATTATTTTGAGACTAATGGACAACAGAAAATTATAAAGATCTAACCGAAAACGGACTGAATAACTATTTGGTTAAAAGATTAAAGGGTGAAGGTGATTTGGTAATTAGGTTTATTATTATTAAAATAAAAAAATAAACAATAAAAGAAGAGAAGACACCCCTTTCTGTGTTTTTCTTCCTCCCCACAACGCGGAGTCCTCCTCTTTTGACGTTTCTTCCTTTCCAGTGATGCCCAACAACGATTCTTCTAAGTTTTTCCTTCAATATTCAAATTTAAGGTAAGCCTTTATTAGATAGTTGGTTATTTAGCTGTTTCGAGTGTTAAAAGTGAAGTTATGGAGAATTATTGGGTAGTTTGGTAAACCCTAAGTGGGGTGTTCGAGATTTTGAGGATATAGTTGATTTTTACGCATTTATAGGTGTTTAAGTTTGAGGGAAGATTAGATTATAGGTTTTTATGGAAAGATTTGGATGTTTGAATAACCGAGAAACGCAGGTTACAGAACGGTTTCTCTTCAGCCAAATTTGGCTAAGCTGTGGATGTTGGATTAGGAAATAGATTAGACCGTTAGAAACTAGACGTCCTAAGGAGTCCGTAGCACTTTGAATCGTCAATAACGGGTAAGTATTGGATGGGTTATGAATTTTCGAATGTGGTCAGAAATTGTGTAAGATTTCGGGTTTAGTTGGGAGTTTCGGTTTTGTACAAGTTTATAACTTACATGTTAGAATTTCATGAGTTGAACAAAGTTAGAATTAATGAATGTGTGATTTTTATAGGTTCTCTGATTTCTCAGTTTAGCGTACGATTTACGAGAAAGTTGGTAAGGACGTCAGATAAGTGGTGTACGTAGGTGTTTCTGCCTTCGAGCCTACATCACAGTTCATTAGGTTGTATGCATGTTTAATTTATGTTTTAGTAGATAATGCATTATGGTTTTAAACTACGAGAATGAAAGGAAAATGAATTTTCATGTTTTGACAAAATGAAACAGTAGGTTGTGATATGTGATGAATGAAATTATAAGGTACGTAAGAAGATAATGAAGGTGGGGTAGAGTGGCCTTGTCCTGTGAGGTGGATCGCGAGGTGTGTCATTACTTCCCTTACTTTATGTGATAGCCTTGTCCCGTGAGGTGGATCGCGAGGTATGTCACTTTACTAGATCGAGGTTGGCCTTGTCTCGTGAGCTGGACCGTGAGGTGTGTCACCTTGATCTAGCACGTAAAAAAGAACTCAGTAGTAAGATAAAGAATGTGTAAGAAAGAGACGGAAATGAAAGTAGAGACAAAACTGTAGAAACTGCATACAATAGGATACATATTGTTTTCAGTGTTTATGATTTATATGCATTACTTACTTAGCATTACGCTAATAGATGAGTTCTGTAATGTAGGTGACGATACGATAGTTGATGAGTACTCAGAGCATGCCCAAGACTATGAGGCAGTTGGAGAGGTGCGCTCGTGGGACGGTCTGGCCGGCTGTTAGAGCATTTTGACCATGGTAGGTGTATGTACGGATTTTGAGTCGTTTTAATGTGTAAATGAATTTCAAACTTTTCGTAGTCATTTTGATGTATATAGTTGATTTTAAAAATAGTATCAGAGACTTTACCCAACCGGAAATGTGGCCAACGAAAACGTTGGGCCCCGAGTGGGGGTGATTGTAATGACACGAATGTGTATGTATGAGGACGACTGCAGGGCAAATCGCGAGTTGCAGGGCAAACATCGGGACGTAAGCCAAGTGTAGCCAAATCCTGAACTCGAGTATAGGCAAATCTCGGGTCGATCCCACATCGATTGGAGAGGTATATGAAAATGAAACATATATAAGAAAATCTTCTCAAGATAGTAAGACGTGTTTTAGAGCACGATTGACAATGGATCTCATAAGAACTCCAAAGTTAAGAGTGCTCCGACGAGAGTAGTACCATGTTATGTGACCGACTGTGAAGTTTTCGCCAAACAAATTCGTGAAGGAAGAGGATATTGAGTTATTGCCCAATTCTCAAAGCGGATAACATCTTACTGGAAAAAAAGATCCTTACACTCGTCTTGATGCACTGCTTGATAAAATTCTTTTTATTTGATGTTAAAAAGTGATTAAAAAAAGCAGGAAAAAAATATTTTAAAATTAGCAAAAAATAAGAGTACGTTTGATTTGGGAGTGAAAGTATCTCCCAAAATTGAATCGTGGTCTAACATTTGAAAATTTATAAAATTTATAAAATTTGTAGAGGCATTTTACAGTATAACTTTTACTTTCTACTTCCTTGCATATTATATATTGTTGAAGTTGTTACTTAAGATAATTACTTAGCAAGGTGCTAAAAGTGATAATGTGGTATTGAGAAGAACGACTCTTTAAATGCAAAACAAGTTAGACATTGGGGATCTATTAAGTAAATATACTTGTTTTATATGTGTGGATGTTAACTTAGTAGAGAAAGTATTCGAATGATTATATTTAGAATATAGAGGTGATTCAAGTACCAAAGATAAAATTCCAAGTGTTTTTAATGATAATGTACAAAGAGTACCGATGAGTACTCTTGGTCTTGCTCGCCATAGTGTCGTGTTATTTGACAATATTCCTAAACAAAATGATCCAAGTAACTTATTAGAAGTAGATCAAAATGTGTATGAGAATTTAGAGAAGTTTCTAGATAGACTCCTTATTCTAAACCTAGTAGGAGAAGAAACTCATATAAGTATCTAGTTTTGAGTGAAATAGCAAAAGATGTGTAGGCCATTTCGATTTCTACTCTGAGTTCAAAATTTGTTTTTAATCATGGTGATACTATTCTTGATGCATTATTTAATTTTTTGTCACTTAAAACTATCGAATGAAAAGCAAGAATGAAATAAAGGGTTGTTCTTATATGCACAAAAAGTAAGCTAAGACTATCCAATACTATCCTCTTAGCACGCTCTATGAAATGGATGAGATAGATAACATGGACTAAACTCGTACTTATGTTATGATTTTTTTTCATAATAATTATAGATAAGAAAATTACATATTTTATCCTCAATGTGCTCGATATTGGTATTTTCTATATTTCATCACCAATGAAAGAGGTGAAGAAGAAGTTGAATTGAAAAGTGACAACTATTTCTATTTGTACTTATGACAACTATTTTGCATATTTGTATTTATGGTTTTATGAAGGAAATTTTATGAACTTTGCAATAGCATTTGGTTTTACTCATTTAGTTTAGTTACTTCTAAAGAGTTCGATCCAATCCAAAGAACTTCGATTTTTATTTTTGGTTCTTCGATCTTTAGATTATTAGCTTCCTATAAACTTTTGGACTTAATATTTAAAGTGTAATAAAATTTTTTTTTGTGACCCAAAATTTAGATCTTCGAACATATTCAAGCAAAATTCTAGGTAAATTCTTTTTTCCATTTCTAAATATTTTTTAAATTCTTGAACCAAACTGTGAAAGTTGGTGATATGCCTCAGAGGCCTGTTACACAATCCCAAACAAAGGCTCAGGCATTACTTAATCTAATTATTGGCAAACTAATTTCTTTTGTAGCTAAAGACATATTTGAAGGATTAGATTGGGAGCATAATGATCAAAACAAAGCTCAACCCTTGCATATCATCACTTGTGAAGCACAGACCATAGAAAATCACGAGGGAATTTGTCTTCCCTTTGGTCAAAACCGTGTAATCACTTTTTATGTATTTTTGTTGGCAAACTCTAGTTTTTTTGTAATTGGCAAACATTAGCCTTATAATTGCATGTATGCATTAGATTGAATGGTTAGTATTAGATGTATGTTAGGGTTAGTGGTGGCTTGAGTTTGGATTAATGAAGAAGAAACAAAGGAGGAGGGGACCACCTTACACTCGACCACACACCCAGAAAGCTGAAGAGGGAGCGCGCCAAAGGAAGGGGGACCACTAAATTTGAGTTGATTTTACTTTGTCCATTAGGGGAACAGTTGGCAGAAGGTTCAAAGATGGTTGACTTGGCATTCCTTTCAGTCATTTGATCCAAAAAGCAAGCATCATCTTTGTCATTCAAGAAGGAGGCACAGTTCAAATAATCCTCCACTCCAATGGCTCTTTAAGCCACCAATAGAAATTCAAACCCTATGCCATTTAGGTCTATAAATACATTGTTATTAGTGTATATAAATGGTTGTTGAATGAATGAAAATAGTTGTTGTTTCCTTTAAAGAAACCCTTAAGAAGCTGAAGCTTCAAAGGTAAGTGCCTCGGGTCACATAACCGTCAAAGGTAAGTGCCTCGGGTCACATAACCGAGAGAGTTAAAGCCTCCATTACTCACAAGTCCAAGGTTGATTGGTGAGCTCTTATTCCATCTTTATCTCTACTCTTTCTAAAGTGTGAACTAAGAAAAAAGTGGTCAAAAGCATCCGCAAAGCTTAAGCATCTTTCCTTGTAAAAAAACTCAAGCTGAGACCACTATTGTGGCTACTGCTGTAAGCTGAGGGTTGTTCTACACAATTTTTGTTTCTTTGCTTATCTCCTCATTATTTTCCATGGTCTTATACTTCACTCATAAGGTAATGTTCATCTCAAGTTTAGTTTAAAATGGATTTCATTTGAATAGTTTTCTGCAAGCATTTGTCAAGGTAATCTCGGTTAAAACTGGTCACCGAGTACACTTTCAGTTTCAAGGGTTTTAACACAGTTCTTTGCAAGGGTTTTCTGTGTCATTTGGTATTAGAGCCATGGTGGTTTCCCCATGGTGCTAGGACTTGTATTGGTTTGTTTATTGAAGAAAGTTTTATTTGAAGCATTTGATGTTATATTTCGAGTTCTGCTCATTGCTTAAAGATAGTTTACTGCTTGCTAAATATCCTTGTGTTCTTGCTATTTTTATTTGGTGTTTTTGTGTTTGTTGAAGCTTGATTTTCTCACAGCAAAGTGTTGAATATTTTATAGGTTACAAAGTTAACACAATTACATAAAAAAAAAAATAACAACTTAATCTAAACCGAAAAGCAGCATATGTTCTTTCTTAAAATGGCAAGTAAAATGTAATGTTGGGGACCACTTTGTGTACTATTATAGAGATGTTTAAAAACATGTTTATTTTGTTTTTAATCCATGAAAGTGATGGTTGCTTTTCGCTCAAAAGTTTCTAAGTGAAAACCAAACCAACAAGCATTACATCAAAGAGCAGGAAAACCAAAAACAAATTATTCTATTTTGGTTTCTATTGAACTACTTTCCTGTTCTTAGTTAGTTTCTCATTTTGTTAAGTTTTAAACTTTAGAATTAATCCTAAAGTTTTCCCTTTTAATTAAAAAAACAAAAAGAGAAAGAATGCAAAAAATTTTCTTAAGACTTGAGGAGCAAAACTGAGAACTATCCCCCTAAAATCTTATGTTAAAATCCAACATTGAATCTTACTTTCCTAAAATTAATGAAGATAAGAAGTGGACTTATTCTTGACCAAAACTGAAGCAAGGAACTACCCCAAAATAAGACTAACATCCAACAAGAGCGAAAATCTAGCATGCAAGGTCAAATCAATGATTTGAATGGCTCGGTTACTAATCTACGCAAACAATTCAATGATATGAACCTAAGGCTGGAAGACATTATAAATGAGATTAGACATAACAATCAAAGAGAACCCTCTCAGGAATCCCCTCATAGAAGACCTAGAAACTATAGGTACCATAATGGAGAGGATGAATGGACACTGAACGAAGAAGAGAACTTTCGTCTAAGACGAAGAGATAATGAGGACCTTAGAAATGTTAAGTTATCTATCCCATTGTTCAATGGAACCTGTGACGGAAACACATCCTTGATTAGATACAAAAGGTCGAGAAGATTATGAATACTCTGAAAGAGTTAAGATTCAATTAGTATATCTTAAACTCACAAGTTATGCAGCATTTTGGTGGGCTAACCTAAAAACTCAAAGGTTTCGAATCGGAGATCACCCCATTACTACTTGAGAAGTGATGAAGTCCCTAATGAGGAAGAGGTTTGTCCCCAATCACTATAGATAG
Source organism: Begonia peltatifolia (assembly GCA_022433055.1). Classification (NCBI taxonomy): domain Eukaryota; kingdom Viridiplantae; phylum Streptophyta; class Magnoliopsida; order Cucurbitales; family Begoniaceae; genus Begonia; species Begonia peltatifolia. The sequence goes on along the minus strand of CM039529.1, from coordinate 6,690,087 downwards.
GAGTTACTCCTGCAAATGCAAAACCTCATACAAAATAGCCAATTGGTTGAGGAATATCTCACAAAATTTGAGACCCAAATGCAAAACCTCATACAAAATAGCCAATTGGTTGAGGAATATCTTACAGAACTTTAGAACCTCAAAATCTGAATATGAGTAGAAGAACCTGCGGAATAGGTTATGGCTAGATTCATGCGTGGACTAAACCGAGAGATTGGAGATAGCATAGAATTACACCAACAAGAATCTTTAGATATGGTTGTACAATTGACATTAATAGTTGAAAGACAGCTCAAGAGGAAGAGGAAGTGCAACTATACTTCTAAGTTTACACCTAAGCCCACAGAGGCCAACAAGTTTGCATCTAAGCCTGAAGCAAAGAAGCTTTTCCCACCTAACTAGCTTTCTAAAGATACAAATAATAAGACGATGGGAGGAGATGACAACAAGCTAAAGGCATGTGATATGAAATGTTTTAAGTGTTTAAGATCATGTCATTTTATAGCTTAATGCCCAAACTGACGTGTGATGGTATTAAGAAATGTCACTGGAGAACTTGACAGTGACGATGAGCAAGAACAAGAGAAGGAATAAATGATTGAAGAGGACAGTGAGTCAAAGGGAGACGTTGTCCATGCTAAAGAAGAACCTCTACTAATGGTCATACGACGAGCCCTAATATCAAAGAACACTAAGGACGACTGTCAACGGGAGAACGTAATTCACATTTGATGCTTAGTCAAAGATAAAGTGTGCTTGTTAATAATAGACGGAGGAAGTTGTACTAACGTGGCTGCTCAAGAGATGGTTACCAAATTAGGTCTAGAGACTAGTACACACTCTCAACCCTACAAGCTAATATGATTGGATGATAGGAATGATGTCAAGGAAACCAAGCAAGTAGCTATCGAGTTCACTATAGGAAAGTACAAGCACTTTATCCTTTGTGACATAGTACTAATGAACGCTAACCACTTACTTTTAAAATGACCCTAGCAATATGATAGGAAAGTGACTCACAATAGATTCTCAAACTATTATTCTTTGAAGTATGGAGGAAAGACCATTATCTTAGCATCCATGACTCCAAAACAAGTAGCCAAGGACGATGCGGCTACGAAGGAAGAGAAAGACAAGGCAAGTCTATTCATGACCTAAAAGGAAGTAGTGCAATCTATATTAGATGGTTATCCCTTATTTTGGTGATGTTTAGAGATCGAGTTTTGGAGCTAGAAGATGTCCCTAATCCATCTAAAAGCTACTCCAACAATACCAGGATGTCTTTCCTAAGAATATACCACAAGACTTACCACACTTACGTGGTATAGAACAACAAAATGACTTGCAACTAGTGGTTACATTACCAAACTGCTTGGCCTATAGGATGAACCCCCATGAGACTAAGGAACTTCAAAGTCAAGTGCAAGAGCTATTGGATAAAGAATATATCTGAGAATCTATGAGTCCTTGTGCAGTTCCCACATTATTGGTGCCCAAGAAAGGACGAGACCATAAGAATGTGTGTGGACAGCCGTGCTGTCAACCAGATCACAATGAAGTATAGATATCTTATTCCACATCTTGAGGACCTGTTGGATGATCTTGGAGGAGCCTCCTTATTTTTGAAGGTTGACCTCAAGAGTGGATACCATCATATAAGAATGAAGGAAAGCAACGAGTGGAAAACAGCTTTCAAGACTAAGTTTGGGCTATTTGAATAGATGGTCATGCCTTTCAGACTCACCAATGCACCTAGTACTTCCATGCGCCTTATGCACCATGTACTTAAGGAATTTTTAGAAAATTACCTGTTGTATACTTTGATGACATACTGGTGTATAGTTCGGACCTTTCCACACACCTAGACAATTTGAGTACATTATTTCAAACCCTATGAAAAGTGAAATTATTTGGCAACCTCAAGAAGTGTTCTTTTGGCCAAGAGAAAGTATATTTTCTAAGGTTTATCACTTTTAAGAATGCTATCGAAGCCGATGAACACAAGATTAAGACCATTAAGGAGTGGCCTACACTTAAGACCATAATTGAAATTCACAGCTTCCATGGGTTAGCTTCATTTACTAGAGATTTATCATGGGTTTCAATTCCATTATTGCATTCAAAATAGATTGCACAAAAAAGAGTCAGAAATTTCACTGAATTCCTAAGTGTCAAAAGAGTTATGAGCTAATAAAGGAAAAGTTGTGCAGCTTACCCGTATTAGCACTCCCCAATTTTAGTAAGGTCTTTGAGAACAAGAACGATGCTTCTGGAGTTGACATCGGGGCAGTACTCATGCAAGAGGATAGGTCACTGACGTATTTTAGTGAGAAGCTCAAGGGAGCGACCCTCAACTACTCAACCTATGATAAGGAATTTTACGTCATTATACAGGCCCTCGTTCAATGACAACACTATCTCGTCTGGAAAGAATTTGTCATTCACATTGACCACCAAGCATTGAAACATATAAAGAGTCTTGATAAATTAAACAATAGTCACGTGAAATGGGTAGAATTCCTAAAAAAATTTCCTTATATCCTTAAATACGTAAAGGGAGAAACCAATGCAGTGGCAAATGCATTGTCAATGAGACATTCTCTCCTTACTGAGATAAGAACTAGATTCTTTGGTTTTGTATGGATTAAGAATAGTTGTGGGTCAGACCCGGACTTTAGACCTTACTATATTAAGTGTCTAACCAATGCGGTAGGAGATTATTCCACCAAATATGGTTAATTGTTTAGATGAGGCAAGTTTAAGAAGATGTCTCACTAAGAAAGCTCATAGCAGGGGTTTGACAAGCCATTTCGGGGAAACAAATGCCCTAGAAATGCTTAAGGAACATTTCTACTAGCCCCAGATGTTACGAGATTTTCTTCAACTTATCAAACGATGTTTGCTTGTAAAAAGGCGAAGAATAGAGTCCTTCCCCAAGCATTGTACATTTCCCTACTTGTACCCACTCACCTATTGACGGAGATTAGCATGGACCTCATTTTAGGACTGTCACGAACTGCTAGAAGCAAAGATTCCATAATGGTAGTAGTAGACCGCTTTTCTAAGACGGCGCACTTCATTGCATGTGCTAAGACTAATGAAGCCAATTTGATTGTTGATCTATTCTTCAAGGAAATTGTTAGGCTTCATGGAGTACCCCACACCGTAGTGTCAGATAGAGATACTAAGTTTTTAAGCCAATTTTGGAACACGTTGTGGAGAAAGATGGGGACTAAACTACTTTTTAGTATATCCTTCTATCCCTAAATTGATGGCCAAACAAAAGTGGTCAACAGAACTCTAGGCACCTTTCTATATAGTGTTATACAAAAAAGATTGACTGATTGGGATACACTACTACCTCTATTAGAGTTTGCCTATAACCAGAGTGTATATTCCACAACGCAAAAGATCCCTTTTGAGGTTGTATATGGTTTTAACCATACCACCTCACTGGACTTCGTTTCGTTGTCTATCAAGGACTTAGCAAACCCTATTGGAGCTAACAAGGCGACAAAGATCAAGAAGTTGCATGACTCAGTGAGTAACACAATAGAAAAGAAAAATGAAGGTTACCAAGACAAGCAAACAAAAGACGTAAAGAAATGATTTTCAATGAAAGAGACTTAGTTTGGCTGCATTTACGTAAGAAACATTTTTCTAACAAGCGCAAATCCAACCTACACCTATGAGCCGATGGCCCATTTAAAGTATTAAAGCGCATTAACAACAATGCTTACACGATAGAGCTTCTGAAAGATTATGGGGTCTCAGCCACAATTAATGTCCAAGACTTGTCACCTTATGTTGGTGGAGACACTGATGAAGAAAGGATCAAATTAATGGATTTGAGGTCAAATCCTCAATCATTTATGGAGGTTTATATGCCTCAGAGACCCGTTACACGATCCCAAATAAAGACTCAAGCTTTACCTAATCTAATTACTCACAAACTCTTTTTTTTCAGATAAAAGCATAATTGAAGGATTGGATTGGGAGCCTAATGATCAAGACAAAACTCAACCCTTGAACATCATCACTTGGAAAGCACGGACCATAGCCAATCAAGAGGAAATTTGTCTTCCCTTGGTCAAAATCGTGTAATCACTTTTTATGTATTTTTGTTGGCAAACGCTTGCCTTTTTGTAATTGAAAAAAACTAGCCTTATAATTGCATACACGCATTAGATTGAATGGTTTAGACTAGATGTATGTTAGGGTTAATAGTGGCTTGAGTTTGGATTAACAAAGAAGAAACAAAAGAGGAGAGGACCACCTTACACTCGGCCACACACCAAGAAGGCCGAAGAGTGAGCGTGCCAAAGGAAGGGGAGACCACTAAATTTCAGTTGATTTTGCTTTGTCCATTAAGGGAACACTTGGCTGAAGCTTCAAGGATGGTTGACTTGGCATTCCTTTCGGCCATTTGATCCAAAAAGCAAGCATCATCTCGCCCATTCAAGAAGGAAGCACAAACTGAACAATCCTCCACTCTAATGGCTCTTTGAGCCACCAATAGCAATTCAAACCCAAACCAGTTAGGTCTATAAATACATGGCTACTAATGTGTGTAAATGGTTATTGAATGAATGAGAGTAGCTGCTGATTAGTTTAAGTTTGATTTTGCTTTGTTCATTAAGGGAACACTTGGCTGAAGCTTCAAGGATGGTTAACTTGGCATTCCTTTTAGTCATTTGATTCAAAAAGCAAGCATCATCTCGGCCATTTCAAGAAGGAAACACAAACTGAACAATCCTTCACTCCAACGGCTCTTTGAGTTACCAGTAGCAATCCAAACCCTAAGCCACTTAGATCTATAAATACATGGCTATTACTGTGTCTATATGATTGTTGAATGAATGAGAATAACTGTTGTTTCCTTTAAGGAAAATCTGAAGAAGCTGAAGCTTCAATGGTAAGTGCCTCAGGTCACATAACTAGGGAGTTAGAGCCTCCATTTCTCACAAGTTCAAGGTTGCTTGGTGAGCTCTCATTTCATCTTTTTCTCCACTATTTCTAGAATGTGAACTAAGAAGAAAGTGATCAAAACCATAATCCAAAGCTTAAGCATCTTTCCTTGGAAAGAAACTCAAGCTGAGACCACTATCGTGGCTACTTCGGTAAGCTGGGGGTTGTTCTACACAATTTTTGTTTCTTTGCTTTTCTCCTCATGATTTTCCATGGTTTTATACTTCACTCATAAAGTAATGTTCATGTCAAGTTTAGTTTAAAATAGATCTCATTCGAATAGTTTTCTACATGCATTTTTCAAGGCGTCCTAAGTTAAAACGGTCACTAAGCACACTTTCAATTTCAAGAGTTTTAACACAGTTCTTTGCAGGGTTTTTCCGTGTCAGTTGGTGAAACACCTCAGACCCCCAATCTGAACTCAAGCCAAGGTAATTATTTTATTCAATTTAATGTACTAATTGGTTTGCATGTTTTAGTAGGTGAACACCTTGATGAAGCTTATAGAAGCAAGTCGTTCACCTCGGGGCGATCATTTTTTAAGGAGGAGTTTGTCCTCCTTTTTGTCAAATGTTGTAATTAAATGTCTTGCATTTTTTTATATTTTTATTGGCAAACAATTGCTTTATTTTGATGGCATTCTTGTCAATTTATATTTGGGATCATTCAAGTGATCATAGAATTAGGAGTACCCAAGGAAGATTGGAGAATCAAATTGGTGCATGGTTGGAGCATTTAATCAGATAGTTGGCATGCAACAGGAAGCTAAAATGGGCAGAACTGAAGTTAACTGTGCGACCACATGATGTGGCCCACAGGGCCATCACTCAATCACAAACCAAGACACAAGCTTTATCAAACCTGTTCACTAACAAGTTCAATTCTTTTGCAGGTATTAATAGTTTCGAATGTCTCTTCGCGGACTTGGATTGGGACCCGAGCACAAAGGACAAAGATCAACCCTTGCACTTGCTATCGGGAGTTAAATGTGGAAGCACTTGAAGAAGGGATTTGTCTCCCTCAGAATTAATTTATAACCAAATTTTTATTTGGCAAAGATTCGCCCTTATGTTTTTGTTGGCAAACATTCATCTTCCTGTAATGTTTTATAGTTGGATGCATCTTTAGGCATTAGTATTAGATGTAGGTTAGGTTAGATAGTGGTTAGAAGTAACAATTTGGCTGAAGTTCAGCAACACATTGATGCAACAATTGGGCCGAAGTTTGAAGAGTGCACTAGTGTGCAAGTGGACCAAGAATGGCTAACCATGTGGCCCATTTCGAAGCCCAAGCCCAATCTAACCTTCAGCCACCCTAGGTCTATAAATACATGGCTATTGGTGTTTGTAAAGGTTGTTGAATCTATGAGAATATCCCCTTTTGTGTTCAGCCGAAGCAGCCATGAAGAGTGGTCAACGGTAAGGCTTGGTTCGGTCAAGAACCGAGAAGGAGTGTATCTCCTTTGAGCTTTCAAGCCCGAGGTTGCTTGAATAGCCATTGTTCCACTATTCTTCCCTCTCTTTCTAGGGTAGGATACACAAAGAGAGTGGCCATTAACTAGTTCCGTTTGCTGCCGTCTTCCTTTGGGAAATTGTTATGCTGAGAGCCTAAAATATTGCTCATCGGACAGCATTCGATTTTCTGCCTATTTTTCTTATCCGTTCCGTTTGTGGGTAGAACACGACTCATTCAATGGTAGAATTGTGTCATGTGGTATCAGAGCCATGGATAGCTTTCCTTGAATGTCAGCAAACGAGTGGATTGATCTTTGTTACGCATTTTTGTTGCTGCAAAATTTTTCATTTCTTCTCTAGTTCGTTGGTTTTGGAAAAGCAAAAAACCGATTATGTTATTATTGTGTTTAACATATAAGGATTTGTTTAAGCTTGAACACTACCTTTGATCTATTATTACTGGACAAAATTTAAAAGTCGGAACTTATGTTTTAAGTGGTAAACTCAGAACTCAAAACCATTTATTCTTTAAAACTTGGAACTTATGTTTGATCAGTTAGCTATTATTATTCGTATTTGTATTTTCTGTACAACCTCTATTCAACAGATTAGCTGCTATTTGAGGGGAGGCGCTGGTGAAAACTGAGCACACCTTACATATTGGCTGGTGTTTGAGGGGAGGTGCAGGTGATAGGTGCATGTGGTAGGTGTCTGTTGCTGGACCATTGATATTGTACGTTTGTGTTATTATTCGAAAAAAATATTCTGCTGCTGCTCTGTACTTGGTGATTTAATTCTGTTTTTCTGTTGATATTGTTGTCTGCTGCATCATTCCATGTCTGCTAGCATCTTGACATAACTACTTTGGCAGAATACTATGTTAATCTCTATTCTACTTGTCTAATCGGATATCTTATATGATTTGCACACACCCTAAAATCACTGTGATTATGTTATTGTATCCTTACCATGTGATTTTAATGATAAATGAGTTGATGTGAGATATGCGCACTAAATGAAATACATGTTTATCAGAATGTATTAATGCCCTGGTAAAACTTTATGCCGAGTTCACTAGTTGTTCTGGTATATTTGACCCCTTGAACTTAAAATGATCATAACTTTTGCTACGGGTGTTAGATTTTCACCCATAATATATCAAATCGAAGCTCTCTCAGAGCTCTACAACTTTTTAATAGCTTTGTTGATGACAACCATGTTCCATCCCTAAAATGGGTCGTTTAAGCCCTCAAATTTGCGTTCGAAGTTATAGGCACCCAGGATCCACTACTTTTTCCCTCCTCCCTAACACTTAGGGTTCGATTTAGCGTAAGTACATATGTCTTCTGTTGCGGCCAAGCCCCTGCTTGGTCACTAGAATGCATGATGGATCGGTTAGGCCCTCGGATCTTAGCCAAGCCGAGAAACCCTTGAGAAAAACAATAAAATGAACAACCAAATGTGCTTGGAATGAAACGAAATTTGGTGTGAGATTAGTGGAGTGAGTGAGGTGTGTGATGGTGGTGGTCGTGGTCCAAGTTGATCAGAAATGACAAAGTTATGTAAACAAACCCGCAAGTCGGCTGAAGAAACAATGTGATGTTCTCGGCAATCACAATCTTTCCATGGAAAGGTTCTCAACTTGGGGAACCAGTTTTGGCCACTTCCTTCTTGTTTCCTTCCCTTGCATGGGAGGAGAGAAAAGTGGAACGAAAGCTCGAGCAACAACCTTGAGTTGCCAAGCTAGGAGGCTACTCCTAATCGGTTCATGGAACCGAGCACTTACCTTGGAAAGGTGATGGAAAACTCCCTCAGTTTCCTCTTAGAAAATATGCCGATGCTCATTAACTTTGCCAACCAAAATACACACATCAATGCTATGCTTATATAGGCCTAGGATGGAGGGGTTTAGGGCTGTGCTTGTGGTCTTCAAAACTTGGTGACTTGAAGCTTGTAACCGGCTCCCAATGATGCATTGTGCAGCCGAGATGGTGGCAGCCAAGAGGTGATCATGGCTTGCTGAATATCATGTCATGAATCCATGTTTCTTCCACAAAAGGTAAAGGGGACAAGCATCTCAAATGGCAGCCCAATGGTGTGGCCAAATCGGGTAAGATTGGCCACCACTTGCGGCACTTCCTCCTTGGCGCGCGCGCTGTCGAGAATGGCATGTTTGCATGCTCGAATGATGCTCCAAATGTAAGCCAATCCCGAAACCATTTCCATCATCTATCCTAACCATTCAACCTAATCCTAAATGCCTAATGCATGCACATAATAATAAGTTAAACAAGAAGGCCAATGTTTGCCCAATAAGTTCAAAATAAAACATTACATAAAAGTTGGCTCGGGAAGACAAATTCCCTTAAGAGCTTTATGATCTTCAATGGCGGCTTCCCATGCAAGGATGTGTCTCGGTTGCTCCATGTCTTGAGTCTCCACTTCGCACTTTAAGCTTTCAATTTCCGGCTCCATTGAATCATTACCTGCAACAGAAACAAACGTGTGAGAATGTAAGTTGATGGACTTGAGATCGTGTGACGGGCCTATGGGGCACATCATCCTCCCCAGGTGACTGTGGATTTGACCTCAAATCTAATAAGTTTGGGTCCTGGAACTGATCTTCATCGCCTTTATAGGGTGATAAATCTTGGACATTAAAAGTCGCGGATACTCCATATTCACCCGGCAATTCGATTTTGTAGGCGTTATTATTGATCCTCTCAAGTACTTTAAATGGTCCATCCGCACGAGGTAGAAGTTTAGACTTTCTCTTATCAGGAAATCTTTCCTTCCGGAGGTGCAACCATACTAAATCTCCTACTTGGAAAATGACTTCTTTGCGACATTTGTTCACGTGTTTAGCCACACTCCAATTTCTCTTTTCAATGGCCTTTCGTACTGTTTCGTGTAACTTCTTAATTTGTTCGGCCTTATTTGCACCTGATGGGTTGGCTAAGTCCTTAGTAGGTAAAGAGACAAGGTCTAACGGTGTAAATGGATTAAACCCATAGGCAACCTCAAAGGGCAATTTCTGAGTAGTGGAATGAAGGGTGCGGTTGTAGGAAAATTCCAAGCCTGGAAGTATGATGTCCCAGTTAGACAATTTCTTGCCTACAACACTGCGTAAGAGGGAGCCTAGAGTCCTGTTGACAACTTCCGTTTGTCCATCAGTTTGAGGATGAAAAGAAGTGCCGAAGCACAACTTAGTCCTCAAATCTACAAGGTCGTCTTCTTGTACTCCTCTACTTCGGGCTGTGGAGTTCTTGAATTCTTTTTTTAAAAAAATACCAACAAAATGAGTAAACTTGTAGATAGAGAAATTAGGCCGTGGTCTAAGCCGTGGGCGGTTAAGGGCTATCCTAGGTACTTCATTGATGGGGCCACAAAGGTTGGGTATGTGGATTAGGGTTTTTTGGGGCATATGACACCAATTATGGATTTTAAAACTATCAACTTCAAAAATCCAACAATTTTGGCTTAGGGTAATAGCTCGTGGACTTAGATGCCTAGAAATCCAAAAGAAATTTCTCTTATTTCTAACTTCTACATCCCTCTATCCATCATCTCTAAATAGTTGTTCATTTTTGGGGTAGAAGTTTAAATTCTTTTTCCACACGAGTAAGAAATGTCCATGTGGCAATTTAACTCTTAAAATCTTAGGCTCTTCATTCCATCCAACTTTAAAAGTCCAAGTAATTAAGGTGTTCGGGGGAATGAACCTAGGCATTATATCACTTAAGGGCTCTTTTGACAATTCTTTCGTTAAATTAGGCATAAGGATGGGGGAATGCCTTGAAGTCCTTAGGGGCTTATTTTCTTCATTTTCCAATGAGGCAAGAACGGGAAGGTCTTTCCTTTCCAAGGCATCCGGGTCTTTCTTGATTTGGGTTAAGTAGGGGTCAAGGTAGTTTCTATCCAATTGGAATATCTCTAAATGGACGTGGAAGGTAAGAATATGTGTATACATTACATGGGGGATTCCTTCTTTCATGTAGGTCAAACCTAAATAGTCTTTCACACTAATTTCTTTCTTAGGACTAACATAAAAGGGGTCATGCAACAATACATCCTTGTAAGTTCTCAAGTGTTGGAATTCCTTGGGTAAGGACTCTATCTCTAGGGGATTAGAAGTTCCTATAGTTTCTACCATGTGCTCACTCCCAAGTTCTAAAAGAGATTCCTCAAATAGATTAAGAATTCCAAAATCTTCAATGATGTCTAAATCTTGGAGGTCTTTATGCTTGAATTTTACTTTGGGGGTTTCAAGGGTACTAATGGGCTCTACCATTTGATCACTCTCAACCACAAGTAGGAAATCCTCAAACAGCTCTCTAATTCCAAGATCCTCAATACTATCGGTTTGGGAAAGGGGCTCTACAAGGTTATTTCCAAAAATTTTCAATGGTTCATCATCCTCTTGTTTAGAAAAGTCATTATCCAATTCAAACAATGGTTCATCCAAAGGGTAGATGACCTCTTATTCTGACTTTTCTTCTTCCTCTCTTAAGGATTCTTCCATAGGTTTGGTTTGAATGGGTGCTAGGATAGGGGGCTCTACAAGACTACCTCTCAAAAATTCACCATAATTAATGTTCTTTGATTCCTCATATGTATAGGTAGTCTCTTTTTCCTACTACAAGATCTAAGGAACTCGTCTTGAGAGGGAACTTGCCTATGAGAAGACTTGACTACTCTAGAGGAATTTGGCCCATACCAATAGTCTTGTTCTTGTGTATTTGGTGCAAACTTCTTTTCCATAAGCCTTTTCATGGCTCTCCAAGTACAAATTTCTTCTTCGCCATTTCTCCTTCTTTTAGTTAAAAGATTTTCCCACCAATAACCGGCATAATCGATTAGCTTCTGAGATTTTAATTTTAATTTTCCTTTCTCCCAATAATCATCATAAGAAAAGTACTCTTCAATCGATTCAATCCAAGAGTAATACTCATCACTATCCAAGGTTCCTCTAAAATAGGGTATACCATAAGGTTTATCAAATTCATGGCGACCATCGGAAGTTCTATGGTTTGGCCTTCTCGAAGGTTCGACTCTTCTTATTGGTGTTGTTCTTTGGGAAGGTCCTTTATGGTGATTTGGTCCAACATTATCCAACATAGATTTCAAGCGTAGATTTATGTCCTTGACTTGTTGTCCTAGGTCACTAAACTCTTTGGTTAAGCCTTTGATTTGTTCTCGAATACTAGGCTTATCATGGTTCGGTTCTTGACCTAAGTTTCGGTTTGGTTCATGGATAATTCTACCTCTTGCTTTCATTTTCTAAGTATTAGGAAAAGGGAAATTGATTAGGCTAGGCTTTAATTCCTAATGATTAGGAAAGGTAAGACATCCTAACTAAAGTATTATCCTAAATGTTCATGTAATACTTTTCGGTTTCCAACCTTGTCTTTTCTCTCTTTATTTATTTATTTATTTTTTTTGAACAATACTAGTAAAGCGAAACAACTACTAATGAGCAAAAAGGAAGGAATTCATCACTTTTGGATCATGCAATTTAGATTAAATTGTCAAAGATAAAACAATGCTAGCTACTCTCGGATGTGTGACAATTCACTAAAAATGAGGCACTAGTTTTATCCTCAGTTTGCTCCAAGAATTTTAATAACAATCGAGCAATAATAAAAGCATCAAATTAGGTTTAACATGTAGCCAAATTTCATGCCTTGGAAGAACTTTCAGCCATGCACAAAGTGGTCCCAACCATCAACATCAAACTTGCCATTTTTGTGCACACAAAACTGTTTTTTGCAAAAGTATGTTTTCCTTTAACCAAAACAGCATCTATTTGAATTTTAAACAACAACAAACCGAAAAAGGACGCATGCTTCAGCTACATAACATGTTAACTTAAGTCTAAAGAGTTATAGGCTCAGTCTTGTGGAAAAAAAAACAGGTCACAACAACAAGATATAACATATTATTCTCGGCAATGTCAAAAATAGAAATTTCATGCTATTGTGTCTCGGATTTTAGGCAAACTTTAACCGAATCACATGTAACATTTGACAAGCCTAACATTCATTCTTAGCAAAGGATATAAGCAGCAATATGCATAAAACTTTTCATTTAAATCAAGCTGCAAGTTTCAGTTATTAGTGCACACAAACCAGTTATCAAAAGAAAGACTAAACTTGAACTATGCGGTTTTCTAACAAAGTGCATTAAACATTTTAAACCGATGCAACCATCAAGCTAACCATATGATTTTAAAGCTAAACATGCATGCTTAAGTACTTAACAAGACATGTGAGGCGCTGGAAATGTTAAAACACAGCAAGAAAAAGTGTTGCTCCCGAAATAGAAAAGAAGACAACAAGTACTAAAGTGGTTAGCATTTGTTTAACCAAAAGGGGAAGGAAATTGCAGCCACGAAAATGGAGTCTAAGGCTGATATTTCTTCATGCTTAGATGTCTAACAACTTAAGAAACATGCTGGAGATGATTTTAGCTCAAAAGAAATCAGAAATAAAACAAAGAAACCGCAAGCAAATCAATAACCCGAATAGGTGAGCAATGAAACCCGGTTTTAGGCTTTAAGGTGCAGCCATCCAAATGAGTTTGGAAAACCAAACTAACTTGATTTCTAGCACTCCACGGGGCCCTCCTATGCTCTGATACCAAATGTTACGGTCAAGCCCCTGCTCGGTCACTAGAATGCACGATGGATCAGTTAGGCCCTCAGATCTCGGCCAAGCCGAGAAACCCTTGAGAAAAACAATAAAATGAACAACCAAATGTGCTTGGAATGAAACGAAATTTGGTGTGAGATTAGTGGAGTGAGTGAGGTGTGTGATGGTGGTAGTCGTGGTCCAAGTTGATTAGAAATACAAAGTTATGTAAACAAACCCGCAAGTCGGCCGAAGAAACAATGTGATGTTCTCGGCAATCACAACCTTTCCATGGAAAGGTTCTCAACTTGGGGAACTGATTTTGGCCACTTCCTTCTTGTTTCCTTCCCTTGAATGGGAGGAGAGAAAAGTGGAACACAAGCTCAAGCAACAACCTTGAGTTGCCAAGCTAGGAGGCTACTCCTAATTGGTTCATGGAACCGAGCACTTACCTTGGAAAGGTGATGGAAAACTCCCTCGGTTTCCTCTTAGAAAATATGCCGATGCTCATTAACTTTGCCAACCAAAATACACACATCAATGCTATGCTTATATAGGCCTAGGATGGAGGGGTTTAGGGCTGTGCTTGTGGTCTGCAAAACTTGGTGACTTGAAGCTTGTAACCGGCTCCCAATGATGCATTGTGCGGCCGAGATGGTGGCAGCCAAGAGGTGTCAATGGCTTGTTGAATGTCATGTCATGAATCCATTTTCTTCCACAAAAGGTAAAGGGGACAAGCATCTCAAATGGCAGCCCAATGGTGTGGCCAAATCGAGTAAGATTGGCCACCACTTGCGGCACTTCCTCCTTGGCGCGCGCGCGGCCAAGAATGGCATGTTTGCATGCCCGAATGATGCTCCAAATGTAAGCCAATCCCGAAACCCTTTCCATCATCTATCCTAACCATTCAACCTAATCCTAAATGCCTAATGCATGCAGATAATAATAAGTTAAACAAGAAGGCCAATGTTTGCCCAATAAGTTCAAAATAAAACATTACATAAAAGTTGGCTCGGGAAGACAAATTCCCTTAAGAGCTTCATGATCTTCAATGGCGGCTTCCCATGCAAGGATGTGTTTCGGTTGCTCCATGTCTTGAGTCTCCATTTCCCACTTTAAGCTTTCAATTTCTGGCTCCATTGAATCATTACCTGCAACAGAAATAAACGTGTGAGAATGTAAGTTGATTAAAGTGTGTGCTTGGACTTGAGATCGTGTGACGGGCCTATGGGGCACATCATCTTCCCTACAACTTTAGGAAGTCACATAAAGACGAGAAGTGGACTCAACCGAGATTGAAACCCAGATACTATGACTCAAGAGCCGAACCGGGGTAAAGATGTTCCCCAAACCGAGACTCGTACCCATCAAAAGGGAGAGTCTAGCCTTCAAGGACAATTAGATGACCTTAACGGAGAAGTTAGTAATCTAGACCAACAACTCAAAGACTTAACCCTTGGTATGAAATTCATAATGGAGAACCTCAACAAGATTAACTCTAGAGAGCCCTCTTGAAATGATCTCCCTAGGATGAGACCTAATAGCCCTAAAAGAACTAAATACCCTACTAGGAGATTCCCCGACTTCCCCGAGGAGTGAGAGGCCAGCTAACCCAAGAAAGAGGTTCCAAGACTTTGACTATCATGATGAGGACGAGTGGACCCTAAACGAAGAAGAAAATTTTTGGTCCAGCCGTCGAAAGGATTTAGACGATCTTAGGAACGTTAAGTTGCATGTTCCGTCACTCAATGCCACATGCAATAGTAACACCTTTCTAGATTGGATAGATAAAGTGGAGAAAGTTTTTGGCTACTATGAATATTCAGATAAAGTTAAGATCCAACTAGTTTCGGTCGAGCTCACGGGATACGCGGCCCTCTAGTGGACAAATATTAAGTCCCAAAAACAGAAGATAGGAGACGACCCTGTCACCACTTGGAGAGTGATGAAGTCCCTCATAACCAAGAGACCTAGCCAATACCGACAAGAGCTCTTCTTACAAATCCAAAACCAAAGACATGGGGGACGATCTGTAGAAGAATACCTTACAGAGTTTGAGACCCTTAGGATTCGAGGAGATATGGACGAATCTGAAGTGCAAGTGCTTGCACGGTTTATTCATGGACTGCACCAGGATATAGGAGACACTCTTGAGCTACACCCCCTAGAATCCCTTGACGCGGTAATACAGATGGCTATGAAGGTAAAGCGCCAACTTAGTAGGAAGAGAAAAGCTAGTTTCACCCTGAAATTTCCACTAAAGACTACTCCTACGATCACCCCTCCGTAACCAGAACCAAACAAAACTTTCACCAAACCTGAAGGAAAGAAACTGTTTCCACATAGTTGGCTACCCAAAGAGTCAAGTAATAAAACCCTAGTAGAAAGTGTCAATCCCCCTAGATCGCGAGATCTCAAATGCTATAAGTGTCATGGCTTGGGTCATTTCATGGCTTAGTGTTCTAATAGACGAGTGATGATCCTCTAAGAGGACACTGGAGAGTTTACGAGCGAGAAGGTGTAAAAAAAGATGAGGAGGAGAGTGACTCCCTAGAGGAAGTTTTCCACGCCCCTGAAGGACCCATGCTTATGGTCAGGAGACGTGTTCTCGTAACTAAGAATTCTAGAGAAGATTGTCAGCGTGAGAACATCTTCAATAGTAGGTGTTTCATCAAGGAGAAGTTATGTTCCCTGATTATAGACGGAGGTAGTTGTGCTAACGTAGCCTCCACGGAGTTAGTGACCAAGTTAGGCCTAGAGACCAACACTCACCCCCACCTTTACAAGCTACGTTGGCTAGATGATAGGGATGATGTCAAGGTTACCAAGCAAGTAAAAGTTGAATTCGCCCTCGAGAAGTACAAGAACACCGTCCTCTGCGATGTTGTACCTATGAGTGCAAGTCATTTACTCCCTGGCCGACCCTGGCAGTTTGACCGAAAGGTAAACCACGATGGCTACACTAACTACTATTCCCTTAAGTTTGAAAGAAAGACCTTTAAGTTTGCCCCCATGACCCCTGAACAAATATCTAAAGATGACACTGCAAGAAAGGAAGCCAAGGACAAGACTACCTTATTCACGACTAAGAAGGAGAGAGAAACATCCGTGCGTAGAGAAGATCCTCTGATTTTGGTACTTTTTCGAGATAGAGTTATGGAACTAGGAGTTATTTATCAAGCCGTTAAAACTTTACTTAACCAGTTCCAAAATATGTTCCCAGAAGACTTACCTCAAGGTCTACCACCCTTGCGTGGCATTGAACACCAAATTGATCTCTTACCCGGAGCCGTACTGACTAATAGACCAGCATACCGAATGAACCCCAAAGAAACCAAGAAACTACAGTACCAAGTACAAGAACTTTTGGATAAAAGTTACATAAGAAAGTCCATGAGCCCCTGCGCAATACCCTCCCTATTAGTTCCCAAGAAAAATGGCACCATGAGAATGTGTGTTGATAGCCGAGCCGTGAACCAAATTACTGTCAAGTATAGATTTCTCATCCTTAGGCTCGAGGACATGTTGGATGAGCTCAGTGGAGCCTCCATTTTCTCTAAAATAGATCTTAAGATCGACTACCATCAAATAAGGATGAAGGAAGGCGACCAATGGAAGACAGCATTTAAGACGAAATATGGATTATTCGAATGGATGGTAATGCCTTTTGGTTTATCTAACGCCCCAAGTACGTTCATGAGACTCATGCACCATGTGCTTAAAGATTATTTAGGAAAATTTATCGTTGTCTATTTCGATGACATCTTGGTGTATAGCGTGGATCTCACTTAACATCTCTCCCATCTTAACTCACTCTTCCAGGACATTAGAAATCTAAATTATTTGGTAACTTAGGGAAGTGCTCTTTCACACAGGACAAGGTATACTTTCTGGGATTTGTCATCTCAAAAGACGGGATGGAAGCGGACGAAGAAAAGATAAACACCATCTAGGACTGGCCTACATCGAATTCTATCCCAGAAATACGTAGCTTCCGTGGGCTAGCCTCATTTTATAGAAGATTCATCAAAAACTTCAGTTCAATAGTTGCTCCATTTATCGATTGTACTAAGAAAGGAAAAGAGTTCTCTTGGACCTCGACGTGTCAAAAAAGTTTTTACCTCATTAAAGACAAATTATGTCATTCCCCTGTACTTGCCCTATCAGATTTCAACAAGGCCTTTGAGGTCAAAAGCAATGCATCTGAAGTTGACATAGGAGCAGTGCTTATGCAAAATGGCAAACTCGTGGCATATTTTAGTGAAAACTTGAAAGGACCCATACTAAATTATTCCACCTACGACAAAGAATTCTACGCAGTTATACGTTCTTTAGAACATTGGCAGCATTACCTCCTACCATGAGAATTTGTTATCAACACTGACCACCAGGCCCTAAGACATATCAAGAGTCAGCACAAACTAAACAAGAGGCATGCCAAGTGGGTGGAGTTGTTAGAAAGGTTTCCATACACCCTTAAGTATTTGAAATGGGAGAATAACGTTGTGGCTGATGCACTCTCTAGAAAGTGCATTCTACTCACCGAATTAGAAGTTAGGTTCTTTGGCTTTAAATGGATTAAGGAGAGCTACGAAACAGACCCTGATTTTAGACCTTATTACATCAAGTGCATGGACTAGGCCGAAGGCGAATATCGCCTCATGGATGGTTACTTAAAACAGGAAAGTTATGCATTCCTCAAGTAAGCTTAAGACGACGCCTAGTAAAAAAATCTCATTGCGGAAGCCTACGAAGTCACTTCGGAGAGAAAAAGACTCTAGACTCGCTTAAGGAGCACTTTTATTGGCCTTGCATGATAAAAGATGCGCATCGCATGGTGGAGACATGCGTGATTTGGAAGAAGGCTAAGAGTAAAGTTCTACCTCAAGACTTATACATGCCATTACCCGTCCCATTACACCTTTGGATAGAGGTTAGCATGGACTTCATTTTAGCATTACCACGGACCGCCCGGTATAAAGACTCTATAATGGTGGTCGTGGATCGGTTCTCCAAAATGGCACATTTGCTTTCTTGTGCCGCGACCGATGACTCTATCTTAATAGCTAACTTATATTTTAAAGAAATCATTTACCTGCATGGTATACCGCGTTCTATAGTGTCGGACAGAGACACTAAATTTCTGAGCGCCTTTTGGACCACTTTGTGGAAAAGGTTAGGGACTAGGTTGTGCTTCACCACGTCCTTTCATCCCCGAACCGATGGTCAAACGGAAGTCGTCAATAGGACCCTAGGTACCCTATTACGCACTGTTGTAGGTAAGAAACTATCTAACTAGGATATAGTACTTCCAGACTTGGAGTTTGCCTAAAACCGCACCCTTCATTCCACTACTCAACAATCACCCTTTGAGGTTGTCTATGGGTTTAATCCATATACACTGTTAGATCTTGTTCCCTTACCTTTTACAGACTTAGCTAATCCATCAGGAGCGGACAATGCTGAATGAATTAAGGAATTGCACGAAACTGTACGCAAAGCCATCGAGAAGAGCAACGAAAAGGTAGCCAAACATGCTAATAAAGGACGATGAGAAGTTATCTTTAACGAATGAGACTTAGTTTTGTTACACTTAAGGAAAGAAAGGTTTCCCGCTAAAAGAAAACCCAAGTTAATGCCTAGAGCAGAAGAACCTTGAAAGAATCAACAATAACGCCTATAACATAGAGCTACTAGGCGACTATGGAATTTCCTCCACCTTTAATGTCCAAGATTTCTCTCTGTACAAAGGAGACGATAATGACATTGCAGCGACCCCATTAATGGATTTGAGGTCAAATCCTCAATCACTTGGGGAGGATGATGTGCCCCAGAGAGCCATCACTCGATTATAAACTAAGGCACGAACTTTATCAAACCTGTTCACTAACAAGTTCAATTCTTTTGCAGGTATTAATAGTTTCGAATGTCTCTTTGCGGACTTGGATTCAGACCCAAGCACAAAGGACAAAGATCAACCCTTGCACTTACTATCGTGGGAGCTAAAGGTGGAAGCACTTGAAAAAGGGATTTGTCTCCCTCAGAATTAATTTGTAACTGAATTTTTATTTGGCAAACATTCGCCCTTATGTTTTTGTTGGCAAACATTCGCCTTTCTGTAGTGTTTTATAGTTCCATGCATCCTTAGACATTAGGATTAGATGTATGTTCGGTTAGATGGTGGTTAGAAGTAACAATTGGGCCGAAGTTCAGCAGCACATTGATGCAACAATTGGGCCAAATCTTGAAGAGTGCTCTAGTGTGCAAGTGGACCAAAAATGGCCAACCATGTGGCCCATTTTGAAGCCCAAGCTCATTCTAACCTTCAGCCACCCTAGGTCTATAAATACATGGCTATTGGTGTTTGTAAAAGTTGTTGAATCTATAAGAATAGCCTCTTTTGTGTTCAGCCGAAGCAGCCATGAAGAGTGGTCAATGGTAAGGCTCAGTTCGGTCAAGAACCGAGAAAGAGTGTATCTCCTTTGAGCTTTCAAGCCCGAAGTTGCTTGAATAGTCATTGTTCCATTATTCCTCCCTCTCTTTCTGGAGTAGGATACACGAAGAGAATGGCCATTAACCGGTTCCGTTTGCTGCCGTCTTCCTTTGGAGATTGTTATGTCGAGAGCCTAAAATATTGCTAATCGGACAGCATTTGGATTTCTGCCCGTTTTTCTTATCATTCCGCTTGTGAGTAGAAAACTACTCATTCGAGGGTGGAATCGTGTCACCATAGGCACGCAGCACCAAGTGAACCGGCTAGCAGCTCGTGCGTGAATGAGAACCACCAATGCCTTTCGAGCTTCCAACGACTATAATTCTAGTTGTTGCCAATGGCTATTTTTGCTCATGCTCTTTATAATTTCTCTCCCGATCTTCCTCCTCTATTTAAGTGCCTATTCTAAGCTTGTAATTGGTTAAAATGATGAATAGAAATTGAAATTAAGCGCTGAAGCTTGTAGCAAAACTGTGAAGGTTTTTTTTAGCTTGCGAAGAGGTGAGTTGCATCGATTCCTTGTGAGCTAAGCCTCATTCTTCTCTCTTTCTAAGTGAAGCAAAGGACTTGAACGTGGGTTTAAACCATCCTCTATTATCAAACGCTTTAAATCAAAAGAGTTTTTTCAAGAACCATAATGTTGGTTCATCGGATGAACTTTGGAGCCTACATTCACCCTCCATCATTTTTGCACCATTCTGAACAACACCCACATCACAAAACTATTTCTCACATATCAATTCTTCATGCCTATTTTCTCTATTTTTTCACTATTTTTGTCATTATTTTCTTGCTGTTTTTCTACTAATGTTTTTGGTGTTATCTCTTCATCATTCCACTACCAACGTCAAGCATTTTTGCCACCCAACTCGAGTCATCTGGTATCAGAGCTCAACCTGGAAGCTTTTGTGTTTTTCGCTCTGGTTTGTCGTCACTGTCGTGAGTTTTTCATTTATGTTTGTGTACTATTTAGTTAGATCATTTTGAATTGTTTAGCATCACATTTAAGAGCATAATTGTGTTAGTTTTAGGACTATTGGAAGGCTCTTTGAAACTGTTGACCGAGAGCATTGTGAATTTGTTTGCAGTTTGAATTATAGGTTGTTGTGTTCTATTATCCATATTGTGTCTGTTTGAATTTTTCTGTGTCTTTGTTTAGTTTGAGTTTTATGTCCATGATATGCACGTCTGATTTCATGATTACGGAATCTATAAGAATGTGACATTGAACTTAATTAATCTATTGAGACTTAACTTATGCATATTCTATTTAGCTTAGGAATTGTTTCTGTTTTGTTTTTGGTTTTGAAGAATTTCATAATCTCTTTTTCTGGTTTTCTTTTTGCTGTTTAGTTGTTTAGGTTTGTATTGTCAAATCTTGTTTGCTGTTTAGGATGTTTGCTTAGGTTTAGAAAACATTTTTTGTTTGCATATTTCAGCTTGATTTTCACTTGTGTCATGTTGCTGTTTTGATAACATTTTGTTGGTATTTGTTTTTCTTTTTCTTTTTTTGTTTTTATAAGCATGTGTAGCTATTTATTTGCTATTCAGATTGCTAGGGTGTTTAGCATTTGGGTATTGAATATTGTGTCTAGTGTTTTAGAATGTTTAGGTAAAATTCTAGTTTGGAATATTCAGAATTTTTTGCGTGTTTTTGCTTCTTTTTTTCTTGCATAATTCTCTACTCTTAATGAATTTGGTTTTGAAATTTTGGTAACATGTTGTCTATGATGTTGGCTATCCACTGTTAAAATTTTAGATTAATTAGACTTGAATTGTGTAACTTTTTCTGTTTAGAACATTTAGGTTGTTTTCTGGTTTTAGATTGTGTTTTGTTTTTGTTTGACGCTACACACACCGAATTTAAGCTTGAAGTTTTTACAGCATTTTAATCATATTGTTGACTATCTCTGCTAAATTTTTAAGTTATTTGGATGAAATTTTTGTTAGTTTTCTGTTTAAACCATTTAGGTTGTTCTAGGTTGAATTGTTCACTAATTTTGTAATGTTTGCTTTGCTGTTTTGTAGCGTCATGTTTAGGATTGTTTGAGTAATTTGTTTGCTGTTTTAATTATCAATTGCATGTCTGGATTAGAGTCTCCAATGCCAAAAAAGTTGTGTAAATCCAAGGAACATTATTGTTTGCAATTGGTGTTTTATTTTGTTGTTTTTCTTTACTGTTTAGTATGATTTTGTTTGTGTTATAGTTATGTTTAGTTGTTGTTTTGTTCAGGAACCTTAGATTTAGATAGTTCCTTGTTGTTTTGTCTTGAGCTATGAGTAAGAAACATTCATCTAGTTACTACCCTAACCTATCCAAAGTAAAATCTTAACCTAACCGTGAATACACAACCAACCATGAAGAATATTTAAAGGATAAAATGAGGAAACGAGATGAGGATTTTAGTAGACACCACACCCGAGCAAAATTTGAGGATAAACCATACCTTCTATATTTTAGTGGCCTCTATAATAAAAGAAAATATTGAACTTGGATTCAAATGGTGCAAGAATATTGCTTCGATGACAATCACTCAGAAAAGGAAAATATTAGAGTAGCCTCTAAGAAATTAATCGATGATGTTAAGGATTGGTGGAATAATCTTTTTGCAATGCCTAGAATTTCCGTTTAAACTAGTTTTGGATTTTGTAATTCGTAATCGGTGGTGTTTTGGTCCGAATTAATAACGAAAAATTTCTGTCTTTGAGTAAAAGATTATTTTAAAACTAATGGTGGAAAGAAATTTAACAATCTAACCAGAATCGGACGAAATCACGAAATTGTGAAACGGTTAATGGTGGAGGGTAATTTGGTAATTATGAAATAATATATTAAAAAAAAACTGAGAAGAACACCATCGGTGTTCTTCTCTCAACAAGCCCTCTCCCTCACCTCTCTTCTTCTGCGAGCGAGCCGGCGTTCCCCTTTCCTCTGCGCTGCGATCGAGTTTCTTCCACGAATCTTTTGAAGTCACGGTAAGTTCTCGTTAGTTTTGCGTAGTTAGTTAGTGCGTTGGTATTATTAGTGGTGAAACCGGGTTTGGCAAGGGTATAGGTCGAATTAGTGAAAACCTAGGAGGGTAACGTGAGAAGTTGAGCGTAGAGTTGAATTCTATCTGCGTATTGGTGCTTAGGATAGAAATAAGAGTGAATTACGAGAATTGGTGAGGAAGATTGGATGATTTGTTGGCCATGTACGTGGATGTTGGGACGGTTTCCGTTCGGCTACGTTCGATTAAGTTGAGGACATCCAAATGGGAAATGGATGCAACCACGGGATACTAGGCATCCTCCAGAACCCATAGCATTTTGTATTGTTCAATTCAGACGAGTATTGGAGAAGTGGTGAAATCTTGAATTCGGGCGAGTATTGAAGAAGTTGCGAATTTCTGAAGTTGGACGGAAATTGTGCGGGATTTCGGGTTTAGCAGAGAGTTTTGGTTTTGATGTGGATTAGGATTTTCAAGTTAAGGAATTATGAATTTGACGAGTTAGAATTTGACGGATGTATAATTTTATAAATATTCTAGTTAGAGCACCAAGTTACGAAACGAGAAAGGATTTCAAAAACACCAGGTAAGTGGTGGAACGTATGCGATTTACCTTCGGGCCTACACCTTAGAATGGTAGGATTGTTTGTTTGCTTGCTTCCTGGTTTGTTTTGTTGTTTGAGTCGTACATTCGTGATTGTCATCCATCATGGTTTTGAATTACGAAATACGAGTTTTAAGCATGTTTTTAAATGTGTATGTAAAACGTAACCAAATAAGAAAAGACTTACCATGCATGGGTGAACGCCTCGTCTTTAACGTGTTACTGAGAGAGCACTAGGGGTTCCTATGGATGAAAGTACGTAATATGACACGGTTTATGAACGCCTCGTTGTTAACGTGCTATTGAGAGCACTAGAGGGTTCAACGATTGATGTTAGGAGGAGGTTACGTAGGGCCGTTCCGTGTGCGAACATGATGTGTGCCTCTAGCCTCGCTCCGTGGGTTATGGATTGGTCGTCCCAAGTGTAGAAGGGATGGGTGCCAGCCTGACTCACACAGAAAAGTGAAAGATAAAAATAACGAAAAAAAGAAGATAATGGAGTTGAGTAAAGAAACTGCATGAGTAGGGGTTGCGTTATGCATTGGTTTTAAGTTCACATTTCCATACTTGCTAAGCATTAAGCTTACGTTTTGTGTTCCTTGGTGTAGGTGACGACGAGCTATCTAGTGAGTTGCTAGGTGATGAGCAGGCCTAGATCAGAGGTGGCGAGAGATGTCGCATGCCGATACAGGAAAATGTTGGGGCGACGCGACCATGGTAAAAAAGGGGTAATTTTTGTATGTGTTTTGAGTCGGATAGAGTTGTGTAGATTTTTGAGGAATTTAGGTGGTGTAGAAACAGTACAATGGATATTGAAGTAGGATATTAATGTTTTGAAGTTTACTTGAAGAAAATATGTTTTTAAATTATAGGTGTTATTTCGTGAATTAGGTGGAGGGAATATGTTCGTGTGTTTGGTTTTCTTTTGAACTGGTGCGATTTTACTAATACTGGTGTGAAGTGTCGACCGAAGTCGAGAGATGTCGACAGGTCAGTGTAAATGTAAGGTAACTGTCGACCGCGAGGCTCGACCTGTGACAGGCAGAGCCGAAGCAGGTGTCGACCCCTGGTTCCAGCTGTCGACCGGTCCATGTAAAAATTGTAGCGGTGTCGATCGAGGGGAACGACTTGCGCGGGCAGAGAGGATTAAAGTGTCGATCCGTGGAGACGGGTGTCGACCCCTCTCTGTGGTGAGTATAAAAGTGTCGACTGGTGTTTTCATGTGTCGACCGATGAAAAGACCCGAGAGGGGCAAAGTGTCGACCTGTGTTTCTGGTGTCGACCGATTAGAAAACCCGAGAAGACTTAGGTGTCGACCGGAAGTCTTTGTTTCATGTTTAACAAAAATGGAATTTTATCCAAAGTGAATTTAATCTAATTTCCGCTGTAGACCTGTCAAAAAAAAAAAATATTTTTCAGAAATGTCGTTCTAAATCGAGGAATATTTACATAAATTTCACAATACGAAGGTAAGAATTTGGTATCGGAGCAGTAGCAAACCGAAAATGGGAGGGTTTTCGGGGCGTTACACTTTTAGCCTATAGAAGGCGAATTGGGGAAGATGAAGTGATTACTTGGAAATTAACGAGAAAAATGATAGAGAAAAAGTTTGCCCCAATACCATCATGACAGTTTAGATTACCCTAAACCAAGCCATAGAGTTTTCCATAACACTGTTCCACTAGGGGTTCTAGTAGTCTCTTAATGCCTTGTTTTAGTAGATGCTCAAAGGATTTTAATGATTGGCCTAAGGAAATTGAGGAAGTGTTTGATTTTCATGGGTGTCGGAAAGAGAAAAATTCAAAATTGCCTCCCAAAGTTCTCATTGGATATGCTAGTACATGGTAGGAAAAAACTTACGAGGAAAAGGAGATTGGATGGCAAAGATGAAGTGTATACTTATAAGTTAATGAGGTACTTAATGGAAGAGGAGTTTGCTCCAAGAATTTTAGAAGGGTGTCACAACCCGACCTTAGGCCACCACGCATTACTTGACATCACATTTAAACTTCACTTTTAAACTTAGAAACTATCACGTAAATTTTTTGAAAATTTAAAATGAGTGAAAAGTGGACTTTAAGCCCCTTTTCATTCTTTAAAATAAGTGAAAAACATTTTTGAAGTTATTTGGAAGAAATCATTTATACCCCAAAATACACCGGAGTTCACCCACGGGTCAAAATAGTCGGACAACCACAAACACCCCGCCATGAGCTCGCACCTCCACTTGCACCTACACGTCAACTTGAAACTCGAAGTCCTCACCTGTAACGTCCTCACCTACATCACGAGGTTCAAACTATAAGCGTAATGCTTAGTAAGCGGGTGCAATGCAATAAATGCTTGTGCATGCATGATTCGTAAAACATGTTTCTTTCTACATTACATTTACATTCACATAACATAGGTTAAGTGAGATTTAGGTGGGGAGTAGCACATACATAGCATAACATGGACCACTGAAGTGTACAATATAACGTGGACCACCGAAGTGAACAAACATAACGTGGACCACTGAAGTGGACAAACATAAGTCATATTCAACCACGACCCACAACTTAACCATTTACATACATTACATAGTCTTATCTTTCTTACCTAAAACATGCACATAAAACGTTTTGTATGTCTTCCTTAAAACATGATGCGTGATCCATGAGTGTGCATATATATCGTAACATAAACACAGCCCAAACATAACATCTCATCTAAACATAACGAAACATAACTCGGGAAAACTTAAACACATGACATTTTCTACGACTTAACTACCCGTAACACATACCCCATCACAATATACAACTCCTAAACAAGGTTCACATCTCCTAGTACCCTTGCGATGTAGGGCCATAAGTGGCAAACCTACTCGCTCACTTACCTCGAGTCCTTTGCAAGCTTCGTTCCTTTTTTCATGTGAAGTCGAACCTAAAACACCACAATCCAGGCATCGATAATGGACCTTGATAAAACCACAATCCAATGAGCCAATTTAATTTCCAATTGAACATTCACCAATCACATTAAAATCTCTTAAGACATTTCCCTAAAAATTTCAGCATAACCTACTCGTATTATGCATTTTCCCCAATTGTTCTAACAAAAACAATACTCAACAATTAATCATTATTTATCCAATAACACATCTATTCTCATTTCAAATTCATCAAGCATCCATCCAACACAAACATATAACATTCAAGAGTAACTCAACAAATCATAAAACATTAACTTCATGCACCAATTTTTTAAGCCATTAACTCCTAATTTCCACAATCTAACCACTAACACAATCAATGCCTTTTTGTTCTACAGCCATCAAATACGAAAGGGGAAGTGATTTTAGCTTAAGTTCTTCAAGGAATGAGAAGGATTTCTATTAATCTTCAAGAGGGAGGGGAAAAATCAAAACCCTAACAAATCTATGAGGGAATCATACATCAAAATCTACATTTCTAACCAATGAACTACAATCAATCAATAAACACTCAAGCCTTACCTTTTATCTTCAAAAATGGAAAGAAACTCAACAAGAGAGAGGGCTAGGGCATGGAGGTTTTTCTTCTGCCTAACGGGGGAGAAAATTTTCGTGGGTGGAAGAAGAAGAATTGAGGGAGAGAGACGAGAAGGGAAAGATATAGAAGAGAGGAGGAAGGTGGTGATCTGATGAAGGGAGACTTGAGAAAAGGAAGAAAGCGGGGGTAGGTGGAAAATTTTGGATTGTTTGGATGCAAGAGTTGTGGTAACATGTAGGGAAAGTTTTGTAATTTGGTCCTCATTTTTAACTTAATTCAAATCATTAACCCTCAATCGTATACTTTCAAGTTCCCTCATCAATTATTCTATTTTCCCCAATTTTAAGATTTTCAGTTTTCAATTTGTTTTTCTTTTATTTAGTAAGTCTCTAAAAATTTATCGCAAATTCAATGCATCTAGGTTGAAATACTCCGAAAAATCTCAGGTGTTACAAAGGGTCTCACTTTAGAAAACCTTGTAAGTCATCCAAGAATTATGAGCCCCAACCTTCCCCAACTAAATCCAAAATTGAGCTTATTGAAGAATTCCCAAGTGTGAGTGAAAATAAATCTCTAGATGAAGAGATTTGCTATCCCATGGATGTCCACTACTTGGAGAAGATACTTTAAAGGAAGAAGATGTTGAGGAAGGTCCCTCATTAATCGATGTAAAAGTCAAGGGAAAACACATTGAGTGTGATCTCATTTCCTTAACAACAAGTTTGCAAACAAGAGAATATTTAGATTGTGAGACTAATTTCTCAACAACAAGTTTGCAAACAAGAACTCAATGGATAAACCTTTAAAAGAGGAGAAGGAAGTTAAAACTAGTGAAGAACCCTTAAGTAAAGATGACGAGTTTGTGGAACACCCTCCGATTGTTGAAAATGGGTTAGTTGAACAACCTTTAGAGGAGGAGAAGGTTAAAGGAGTGGTAGAAGAAGAAGTCTTCGATCCCAACAATAGACCATTGCTTGAATTAGACCAAACAATAGAAGAAGAAGAAAAATTGGACCATGACTCGCACGAACAAAAGAATGAAGATGGGGTGGAAGTTTTGAAAGAGACACTTATAGAGTTTCCTACCCCAATCGATTTCATTAAAGATGTTATAGTTATGGATCAAATTGAAGAAATTCTCCTTGGTGAAGAAAGTGAGCAAGATGTAATCCATAAGCCTCAAGAAGAAGAGTCCAAGCCCAAAGAATCTAAATTTGTGGGAACCAAGGAAATTGTCATTTGGAGTGATCCTTTTGACATTGACCATAAGGAGAGCATTTTTGCTAAGGTCTACAAGGAATTGACCTATGCAAAAGAGAATTTCCTATGTGCAATATATGCACATAATTCCATTTCCCAAACCCATCAAGCAACCCATCTAATCGATAGAAGTTATCTTAATCCCTTTTTAATCCAAATCAAGGATAGCCTTTATGCACTAAAAAGTAAAAGCTTTTCCATAATTGCCTCATCAGCTAACAAGGAAAAGCATCTTTTAAGATCTTTAGAGCATCATAAGTCACTTAAGCCAAGCTTAAAGGATAAATCGTCTAATAAGACCTTAAGTGATAATATCACACCCCAAGAATCCCCACGTTCCCTGTACGCTCACTACTATTACACACTATAACATCTAGAAACTCAACGTGAACTCACTTAATTTAATACCACTTTCATTTTCAAATCATATTCAAAAGAACATTTGTAAGTAAAAAAAAAATTTTTTTCGACTCGATTCAAAAACGACTCACGTCGCGAAGAGGGAACACGTAAATCCTCAACATAAAATACACAGCGAAAAGGAACAGTTTAAAGGGGTTTTCAAAAAATGATAAGACTTGAAATTTTGGGGAAAGGAGCCCGACACGCGCCTTGCGTGCCTCTCGGGTTCTGCACCGCTCCCCTGAGACTCAGCGCTGCCCGCCCCCAACACGGCACTGTGCGCCCAACTATGCCCCGCGCGCACCACAGCAGCGGCGCTGCGCTCCCCGCGCACACGCCTAACCAGGTGCCGTGCGCCCTCGACATGGCACCACGCGCCCCGTGCGCAAGCCCAATCAGTCCCGCGCCCCGCCAGCACACCCCCACCTCGGCGCGATGCGCACGCCCTCCAGGCGCCACGCGCATCACGCCCACGGCTTCAGCGCCGCATGCCTCGCCCACGCTACCTACGCGCCGCACGTCCAAGCCATTGTAGTGCTGCGTTCCCGCATGCGACCTCAACCTCGGCAGAGTAACTCCTCTACCTACTGACCCCAACCTGCAAACAATACACTATATATAAATTCCCGAAGTACACCATCAAAATTCATCTAGAAATCATCGAAGTAAAAACAAAGTGGAAAGAAATAAATCTGACAATTATCGATGAAGAAAATCCACAGTATAGAGCAACACCTCTACCTACTGACCCAAACCTGCAAATAATACACTATATATAAATTCCCGAAGTACACCATCCAAATTTATCTAGAAATCATCGAAGTAAAAACAGAGCGGAAGGAAATAAATCTGACAATTATCGATGAAGAAAATCCACAATATAGAGCAACACCATGCTCATACATATAATAAATATACACACCCATCCTCAAAACTACCCAAAAATCAAGAAAATCCATGTCTATACACTATACCTCATGTAAAACCGAATGGTCCCCAAAATACTACAAGGGAAACCCCGAACAACTCACCAAAACTCACCACCTCCATGGGTCGAGTCGCCCTAATAGTTCGTTGTCTGGTACCTCTGTCGCACGCCAGCAACTGCCCTACTGCTCAGTACTGGGCTCTCGAATCTCACCAGCAGAAACCTCAGCACCTACACCATAAAACACACAACATAAGCCTAATGATTAGCAAGTAATGTGATATGAAAGTAAAACCGACAATGCAATCCTATCACAAGCAATCTCTATGCTCACACTCATGTTGTCACAACCTGCGACGTGTAGTGCAACCGTACTAGGGTGAGGGTGAACCTCGCACCACGCTACACCATAACACGTTGTCATCGTCCCGGACTCCCTAGCAACGAGGCCCACAAACCACACACAGGCGCCACCTCCAAGCAACCACACCACGGTGAGGGTGAACCTCGCGCCACGCTACACCCTGATGCGATCTCCCTAGCAACGGAGCCACAGTTGCCACACATACACATTTCGCAACAGCCCAGCCGGCCTACTCCCTGAGCAAAATTCACAACTGGTGATGCACCGACCCACTCCCCGAGTAGCATCCGCGGTGTCACCGTCCATCATCATCACCGTCAACACATACGCGCGTGGTGACGGCCCAGCCGGCCCACTCTCCGAGTGGAATCTGCAGTTACGTACGCACTGGCCCACTCCCCAAGCAAGATCCGCGGTACCACGGCCACGTTTGTCACCACCACTTACTCAAAACAATGCTCAAAATTATTTTTCGTACCATTTTCAAAACATGATGTATGTCAAACAATACACACGCACATCACAATGAAATAATACAATCCTAATGTTCTTCGGTGTAGGCCCACCTGTGAAAAACACATGCAAGCACTACTTACCTAGCGTCCTACTAAGCTTTCCCGGTGCACGACTTCACCAAAAATCTGGTTCAACCTATATATAAACAACCACTCATCAACATTCGCATCAACATTCGTATCAAAATTCACTAAACATGCTGAAAATCACATTTCTCAACTAAACCTATGAAATCCAAACTAAAACGGGCTACTAATCGGTTCGGCCGAAAACAGGCCTAAACTTCGGATGTGCATAACTTTTGTGTCGGTTATCGGAATCGAACAATTCCAGCAGCCAAACTTTCCTCTAACAATCTAATTTAACACACTAAAACGTCCAAAATTTCAACTTTAACCCACTAAAAAAAAATTTAAAAAAGAACCGCAGCCCCGTCAAAATCCCCAAAAACAGAACCTGTTTTATGCACCAAACGTCCAAAATTTCAACTTCAACCCAATTTCGCCAAGTCCTCCACTAATCACCAACATTTCAACCTATTATGCATAATCTAATAACAATTTAAAGCTTCCCACTTAGGAAACCCCAATAGTAGCACAAAACCCTCTCAGTTCTCTCCCCAAAATCAAAGTACCACAGCCCACCGATGATCACCCCTTCCCCCATTGCTAATCCCTCTACATTGCAGCACAACTAACCGAGGCTGGAACACAGCCGTCACCACACCCTCGACCACCAAAATAGAGAAGGAACAGGGAGATATTATCACCCGTTCTCGGTCGGGTTGCCGCAGAAAATGCTAAGCCACAAACTGGCTCAGGCACATGGCTATTCTTCCAAACACTCCAAAATTCGAGCTCAAACTATTGAGAATTCGGAAACAACCGAACTTCCATGCTCGATCGACAGAACCGCAACAGGGGAAGGCTCACCTTCAATTTTTCAGCGCAGGAAGGTCGAACCAGCTCTTCCCTTCAGCTCGTCGGAGTACCCTGCACACCGACGTCTCTTCCTCGGCGGTCGATCGTCGGCAGCTCCCTCTACCGGTCTCTCTTGCTCTCTTGGTCTCTCTCTCTCGGCCTCCACCTGAAGCCATTCCCCCTTAATAATATAAAAAATATTTTAAATTAATTTCAAATTATAAAAATGTCCTCACGTGTTTTAATCGTTAGTATTTCCTTTAAATTCACGTACTACCAACTTCAAAATTCACAAATTCTTCTATGAATTAAATTCCAAGTTTTATAAAATAAACTTCCCGCCAAAAACTTCTCAAAAATTTTTAAGGAAAAAATAATTTAAATTTCAGAACTTTCCGAGTTATTACATATAACTTCTAGATTTATTCCACCGAAGCATTTAATTTCTTGAATTTTTAAAGTTGGATGGAATGAATTTCATGCTAGGGTATCTTATGGGTATAATATTAATGGTAATGTTATTATACATTCCTTGCTCCTAGTAGAAAATCCAAATGTACCACTAAAAGAATTTTCAAACCCCTTTATTGGAAAAGAATGTAGTAATATATTTTTAAAGGAGAGTTTGTTTGGAATTTCAATCACGTCCTATCATAACTTTTCACATTGCCTTACTATAAATAGTTATGAAGTTAGCAATGTTTATTTGGATATGAATGCTTCTTTTGATAATCCATTGCTAAGTGATACTCATTCTATACATAATAATTTGTTGCCCTTTTTGATTATGGAAATTATGCCTGAACACTTTATGTTGCCTTTCATAAAGAACTTGAATTGTTGCTTTTATATGAATGATAGGCAATTGATTTGTTGGTTTAAAAGTTATAACATGAACTTTATTGAAATTGCAATCCATTATGTTGTAGCTAAGGTCATTTCTTCTATTTGGGAATTTTGGAACAAGACCAAATTTTATGCTATGATTGTTTTATCTCTTACTAATTTGGATGAATCTAAATTAGAGATAATTGATAGTTGGTCTTTGATATTTGGTATGATATTTAATGCACGAAATTGCATAGTTATTTTCACCTTTAAACTTATAAATGACTTGCATGTTGAGTTCACGGCTGAACAAAATGTTTCTTTTCTTGATCCTTGCACCATTGTCATGGGTTTATATTTGCATATTGATGATATCATCTTAACCCAATTTTTGAAGTGTTCCCAAGGTCGTAATGGTTTGATAAGAGGATTTCAAGTGATGAACCTTGAAGAAAACATGAAGAAGTCCTTCGATGATGTGCCTAGTAAAGCCATCATCCGACCCACGCCAAGTCCTTGGCCTAATTTTCTTTTGGATGTTTATGTTTGTTTTGTTGTAGGCATCGGAGATCAAACTCAAACTTTGATCCCAAAACAGTGGTAGAAGTACGAGAAAGCACCTCTTTTGATTTGAGGACAAATCCTCAATCACCCGGAGAGAATGACAAGCCTCAAACCCCTGATCCGAACTCAAACCAACGTAAGTATTTTATTCAATTTAATCTACTATTTGGCTTGTGTGTTTTTGTAGGTAAACACCTTGATGAAGCTTATGGAAGCAAGTTGTTCACCTTGGGCCAATCATTTTTTAAGGAGTTTTTCCTCCTTTTTGTCAAATGTTGTAATTAAATGTCTTTCATTTTCTTGTATTTTTGTTGGCAAACAATAGTTTTATTTTGATGGCATGCTTGCCAATTTATATTTGGGATCATTCAAGTAATCATAAAAGGAGGAAGTACTCAAGGAAGATTGGAGAATCAAGTTGATGCATGGTTGGAGCATTTTATCGAACAGTTGGCGTGCAACAAGAAGCTGAATCGGACTGAACCGAAGTGACCGTGCGACCAAAGGCGCACAGCAACAAGTGAACCAACCAGCAGCCATCGCAGAATAAGGAGCGCCAGCGCCTGCCGAGCTTCCAACGGCTATAATTCTAGCTATTACCAACGGCTATTTTTGGTTATGTTTTTCTTCATTTCGCTCCCAATCTTCGTCCTCTATTTAAGAGCCTCTTCTAAGCTTGTAATAAGTTGATAGGATGAATAGAAATTAAAATTAAGCGTTGAAGCTTGTACCAAAACCGTGAAGGTTTTTTTAGCTTACCGAGAGGTGAGTTGCATCGGTTGTTAGCAACCAAAGGAAGTCGAGCCTCATTAGTTCTCAAGAACGAGGTTCCTTGTGAGCTATGCCACATTCTTCTGTCCTTCTTCTAAGTGAAGCAAAAGAGCAGAACATATGTTGAAACCATCTTCCATTGCCGAACTCTTTCCATCGAAAGAGTTTTGCCGAGAACCATAACGTTGTTTCATCGGACAAACTTTGGAGCCTACATTCACCCTCCATCATTTTCGCTCCATTTTGAACAGCACCCACATCACATAACCACTTCTCACATATCAATTCTTCATGCCTATTTTCTCTGTTTTTCCACTGTTTTTGTCACTATTTTCTTGTTGTTTTTCTACTAATGGTTTTGGTGTTTTCTCTTGATCATTCTGCCACCAACAACAAGCGTTTCCGCTACCCAACTCGTGTTAGTTAGTTTGGTAACTATCACGATCGAATGTTGGCCTAGACAAAAATGCCAGATTGACCTACCTAAACCTTGGAGATGACCTGACTACTCGATCCAAAGCTAGATTTGATAGCAAAAATCTTTAAATAAAATAAGTCTTGGCCAACGAAAAATGAGCTGAAGTTCATAAAGTGACAACAATACAGAGCACTCAAATAATTTATACAAACCTAAAGAAGGGAAATAATACAACTAAAGAGTTTCTCACTGGGAAAAAATATTACACTAAAGAAATACAATGTAAGAGGGAAACGAAGAAAGGGATCTACACCGCAACGAGCATCAACAACACCAGCCTCCACAATCCTAACCTGAGAAATGGAGGGAATCTTTAGGATGAGTGACTAACTTAGTAGGAAAACCTATACTATACTCATGTGCACATATAAAACTGGTTTTATATTTTTTTTTTCAAAACTATGAACGATTATAAAAATGTTGTGTATAAATTTACATTAAAAATATTTGTCTTTCTTTTCAAACAGGCTCCACAAGTCAAGAATTTTTTAAATCATTAAATTCTTATTATCACTTTAAAAAACAGGCTCAACAACTCATGAGTGTGGCAGGTACGAAAACATTGCTACGTACATAGATAGCTATACGTAAAATAAGCTCCACTATTTTATTATAAAAATAGTCCTAATGAAAAATGAGAGTCACTTAAGAACCTTGAGTCACTTAAAAACCTCTCTAATACACTATCACGTGAAGGTGACGACCGTAGATCTGGCTACGCCTCATGAGTCAGAAGCAGTTAAAAAGTGACGGCAATTCACAGATCTAACCATGTCACTCAGGCTACTGGTAAGCAAATCAATAACGATAAAACCTATGAATCAAAGGGTCCCGACGATCCAAAAACCAAGTCATTACACCACCACGAAATCAAAAGGGTGGCCAACGATCTGAAGACCAAGCAACAACACCACCACGAAGTCATATCAATCAAAATAACCTGGCCAAGTTTAGAGGCTATCGGGTCTGTAAAGAACGCGTCATTACCGTCTTATCACCCAATTCGCAACATATAAATAACATTCACGTCGTACAAGGTGCATACAATCTCAATCTAGTTGTTTTGATTATTTAGTTAGACACAACCCATAACAACTAGGGTCGGTATCAAAAGGCTCAATCAGCCTCAGAAAAACATAAGATCGAACTTCGGTCACTTTGGTTGCTCAATCTGATGCAACCCAAAACAAGCAAAAATTCATATCAAAAGACTCAAACAGCCCAAAACAAGCATCAAGTCTGACTCTAATTATTTTGGTTCCTCGGACACTACAACATAGAATAACTGGAGTCCAACCCTAGGAGGCTCAACTAACCCAATCAAAATCAGCTCATCGAGCGTACATATACATTAGTCTAAAATGAAATACCATGCAATGGAATTTAAACATGTAAAATCTACGTACATATACGTAAGACCTGGCGTAATGGCGACCAAGCTCCGTCAGGATTTCTCATAGGTGTCAATCCAACAAAATAGGGTTTTGAAAATCATGCAATGCAATGCAATGCAATGCAATGTAATGTAAAACAGTATAATATAGAAATTTGTACCTTGATGACAACAACAACTTACCGCCAAGTTGACACATGCTTCCGAAAGCAAACATCATAGACAGGAACAAGGCATCAAATCTAAGATGCCAGAAAACAAGGACATTGTCGAAACCTATAACCGCCCAACATCAAATCCCAAATAAAAATACAAAAGAATTTCAAAGGAAAAATAATTAAGGATTGGAACCCTAACCAACAAGGGACGATGTTTAAAACCCTAATCCACATACAAAGAAGTAGCATGGAGATCCTACATCAAACATAGGAACCCAACCAAGAGGCCATGACGATCGATCACGAACTCCACTAAGGTGATAAAATTTTTCCAAAAATAACATTGTGCGGTTGACACTTTAAACAAGAAGTCAACACTTGGCACACTCAGCTTAGCTTAGTGGTCGACACTTAACCAAAGCAGTCCACTTCATTATATCCATCGACACTTCCAATCTCTTAGGTTAAACCCCTCAAAATGGTCTAGCGGTCAACACTTCCCTCAAAGTGTCGACATCTTTGAGCTCTCAGGTTAAATTTCTATTTACGCTAGTGGTCGACACTTTCCTTTAACGGTCAACAATTATAATTCTCAGATTACAGCTCAAGGTTTGAAGTGCTGATTGGCCATCCATAGGAGTCGACCCTTGGGCTGTAATACCCGGAATTTTCTGTTAAGTAATTTCAAAAATTCATATCGGTAAACGGCGAAATTGTAGTCAGAATCGAGAGTGGAGAATTTGTACTATTAGATAAAAAATTATTTCGAGGCTAATGAGGAAGAGAAAATTTTATGAATCTGACTGGAAACGGACTGAATAGCCGTTGGGTAAAAAGATTAAAGTGGAAGGGTGATATAATAATTAGGTTTTTTTTTATTACTATTATTATTATTAAAAAACGGAGGATAACAGAGAAGGGAGAAGATCATAAATCCTCTCCCTCTTTGTTTCTTCTCCCCCCTCACCCACGTGAAGAAAAGAGGAGAAAGCCCTCCTCTCGGTGATCCCCTTCCAGCGACGTTCAGCCAAGGGTTTCTACTCAGCTCTCCACTCCATTTCCACGGTAAGGTAGATTTTAGGTAGTTTATAGTTTAGTTTGGTTAGGGTATAGAGTTTGATAAGAAAATTGGTGGATAAAGATTTACGGTTTTAGGGTTTGAGTGTTTATTGGTGTTATTATTGATTGTTGTGGATTATTGATGATAAATGCGATAGATTGGTGAGGAAGTGAGCAAGTTTGAGCGAGAAACCGAGAATGTAGGGTTTTAAGCCCTAAAACAGAACTATTTTTTTAATTTTAGGCATAGCTACAAACGTTCGTTTTGGAAAAAGCTTTTTGTATGTTAAACTAGGTTAAGAATGGAGCGTCTAAGCGCTGGAATCGACTGGTTCTGACAACTCGCAAAAGTTATGCGCGTTGGAAGCTAAGTTGATTTTTGGTCAAAATTTAGGTTAACGAGCCGTCTTAGTTGGGCTTTGGTGGAGTGAGTTAGTAGTCGTAATTTTAGTATGTAGAATGAGTTATGAGATGAGTTTTGATGTGAATTGGATAAGTGATAGGTAGAGCCCAAGGAAGCGATAGAAACAAGCACCACAGAAGTTAAGGGCATTAGGTAAGTAGTGTTTGCATGTGTACTGCCCTTATGGGACTACACCATGGGACGGTAGGGAGGTATTGTGTGTTTTGTTCAATCATACATCATGTTTTGAAAAGGGTAACGAAAATGAATTTGAGCATGGTTTTACGCGCGAATGTGAAGTGTGACGTGTGGCAATGAGAAAGATGTGTGTGTAGGCAACTTTGGCCCCTTTGCTGGAGGAATTGGGACAGTGGCAACGTGCCAGGGGGTGGTGTGGCGAGTGCGTCAAGCCTCGCCCTGGAATGGCTATTGTGGTACGTGTGTGTGGTGAGCAACTTTGGCCCCGTTGCTGGAGGAACCGGGACGGTGGCGACGTGCCAAAGGCTGGTATGGCTAGTACGTCTAGCCTCACCCTGGTATGG
Organism: Begonia peltatifolia; assembly: GCA_022433055.1. NCBI lineage: Eukaryota > Viridiplantae > Streptophyta > Magnoliopsida > Cucurbitales > Begoniaceae > Begonia > Begonia peltatifolia. The sequence continues at coordinate 6,652,851 of CM039529.1, read as the reverse complement.
TTGCAGTGTGGTGAGTTACGCGTACGTACGGCTTGTGGGCCTCGTTGCTGGAGGAACCGGGACGATGGCGACGTGTCAGAGTGTAAGGAGGCGAGAGAGTCCAGCATCACCATGGTGCGGCTGTACAACGCGACACAAGTTACGACAACATGAGAATGTAGAGACTGCATGTGATAGAATTGCATTGTCGGTTTTATGTTTCATATTGCACTACTTACTAAGCATTAGACTTATGTTGTGTGTTCTGTAGTGTAGGTGCAGAGATTTCTACTGGTGAGATTCAAGAGCCCAGTTCTGAGCATTAAGGTAGTTGGTGGCGTGCGACCGAGGCAACGGACAGCGGACTGTTAGGACGACCTGACCCATGGAAGTGGTGAGTTTTGGTGAGGTGCTCAGGGTTGTTTTTCCTTGCGATATTTTTGGGTCGATTTGGTTTTACCTGATGTTTTAGTGTATAGATGTGGGTTTCTTAGTTGTTCGGGTGGTTTTGAGGACGCGTGTATATATTATATGTATGAGCATTGTGTTGCTCTATACTGTGGATTTTCTTCATCGATGGTTGTCAGATTTATTTCCTTCCGCTCTGTTTTTCCTTCGGTGATTTCTAGATGGTTTTGGTTGATGTACTTTGAGAATTTATATGGTATATAGATTTTGTTGTATAAACGAATAATTCAAATGTCGATAGATGTGATTGAAACTACTTGGGAGAATGTGATTGAAGAATCCAGGTTTCTAATTGGTAGTTTGATTGCTCGGGGTTTTTGTCGTTGTTTTTATGTTGGATATGATGTTTGCTTTAGGTTGCTGGTGTAGGGTGTCGACCGGAGCCTTTAGGTGTCGACTGCGTAGTGTAAAAGTAACGAGAGTGTCGACCGCGAGATTCGACTTTTTCGTTAAAATGTCGACCGGTAATCATAGGTGTCGACCAAAGTAGGCAAGCGTCAATCGCGGTGGTCGACCTACGGGGACAGAGCCAAATTAGGTGTCGACTTGGTCTTTAAGTGTCGACCGGTTAGCATAAAAACAGTGAGACTGTCGACCGTGAGTTTCGACCTGTGCGGGCAGAGAGAATTGAAGTGTCGACCGATGGAGGTAGGTGCCGACCGCTTCGTGTTATGTGCATGAAAGTGTCGACCGCGAAAATCAACCGGTGCGGGAGAGAGTATTAAGGTTTCGTTCGGTAAAGACAAGTGTCGACCAGTTTTGTGATGTGGATAGCAGTGTCGATTGCAAAGTTCAACCAGGGCGGGAAGAAAGTACCAAGGTGTCGATTGGTATTTGCAGATGTCGACCGGTACCCCTTTTTGTAATGTTTTGAAAAGTGAAGTGTCCTTCAAATTGACTTCCGATTGAGTCTTCCGCCATTATGATTTTTAAGCGTTTTCAAAATGTCGCTTTAAGTTGAGGATCAACAGTTTTAAATTTATACGAATTTTATCGAGGTGCGAGTAAATGTACGGTTGACGACTCGGGCCCAGAGACTACTCGGGGCGCTGCAGGAGTGATGACAGAGAAGAGTGAGCCAGAGACCGCGTGAGTTTTCGGTGCGCTACATGGGTGATTTTCAGTGACAAAAATTTGCAAAAATTGATCTCCTTCGCCATTTTTCACACTCAATCGACTAAATAACTTAGCTACAACTCAAATACACTCTAACAACCTATAAATAAACCATGGATTCGTGTTTCCAATCTTGAATCTGAAACCAATCAAAAACCCTAACTTTGAATATAAAATTAGAGGAGAAAAAAGACTTAACTCGTAACAAACCTTCACGAAACTTGGAGATTATGACGCCGAAAATATGACCAAAGCGGCGAAGTTCTCCCTCTGCACATCTTTCCCTTGAGCCCTCTCTCTCCCTTCCCCTTTCTCTCTCGGCCGCGCAGACCAACAGGAAATGAAGGTTATATAAAAAATTAATATAAATTTATTTAATATATAAAAATATAATATAATTTATTACCTTTTATATATTAAATAAACCAATGAATCTCGGATTCATGATTATCTAAAATCTAACCAAATTACGTGAATTCAATCGAGAAAAGTTCCAAACTTTAAATAAAAATTCACCCCCGACAAATTTAGTTTACCTAACTAAATTTCTTGGGACTCAAACCGATGAGAACAAACTCATAGAAAATTTTTGCACTAAAAGCCCCAACGCTTTAGGAATCTCCCCCTATCAAGCTTTAACGTCAAAAAACCAATTTACCCAAAGCGAAACATCAAAATCTCACTACACTGGACACAAAAAAAATAGGGTTTGATCGATTTGTCGGAGAAGCTACATGTGGACAGATGCCAAAATACAAGAAAACGTGAGTCTACACGAAACAAGTTAACCTCAAATAACGCAAAAAATTTGCTCATAGAAGTAAGAGTAATAACGAATATTATAGTAAAGAAGCCTAACAATTTTGGTTCCAAACGTCAGGAATCAAAAGTCCTCTATTCAATCTGATGCAGCCCCATAACTAAGGGTGGGCAGTACCGGACTTAGAATCAAGAACTACACTAGATCGAAGGTTTCGGTCCGGTTTTAGTTGGTTCTCCATAGTTCTCAGTCTGGGACCAGTCCTCATAATTAATTTCCTATGGAAAATGGTCCTGTTCTCCGTTCAGATCGAAAAAATCCCGAGAACCTTCAAAATTAATTACTTAATTAGAGCTGGATGAGGAATTGAGGATGACCGAGATCGAACCTTCAAGACTTCAATTTCTCCACTCCCGTCCGTTAGCCTCCTCAAGATTCAAGCCTTCTATTTCTCCCCTCCCTTCCATCAGCCTACTCAAGATTGAACCTTGTAATTTAAAAATTTTGACATCAATCGATTTAGGTAACTAAAATTGAATCTTGCTCTTTGTTTCTTCTGCTATATTTTTTCTCCTAATAATCATTGGTGAATGAATTATGTTAAAGAAATAGAACATGGTTCACCTTCATTTCTTGTTTTTATTCATTTTAATTACCTGGATCGATTATGGTGTATTTGGTTCGTAGACAATAATAGTTATTGTTTACTGTGTTGGAGTTCCAAACAATTTGTTTTAGTTTTTTTTTTAAATTAAACATAAAATGCTATGTTTCATTTTATTATTTTTAATTTTAAAAATTCAGACTTATGGTGGGAGAAATCGGGACCGGATTGATGGTCCCAATTTCTAAAATCTCGGTTCTGGGATTTGAGATAAAAATTCCAAATCCTATTATCTAATCCGGTTCTGACTCGAAACCGAACCGGACCAGACCATGCCCACCACACCCATAACAGACTAAATTAGTTTGTATCCACCCATGGAAATATAATATAAGAGGTTAATGGATATTAATTTAACTATTTTGTGAATTTTTGTATCGATAAACGTCACGTTGAATAAATATATTTCATGACTTTACAAAGACAATTCAGGGTATGTAGTGAAATTACTCTAGTATTAAAAGTTACGTTGATTAATATAAAACATTTATATTAATTACCAAATATTATTAAGATTAGAACTATATTTGTGTTTGTCCTTTCCAGTCTTCTATTGTTATTTGAATGTTATTACCATGGAAAAATAATTAATTATGAAATACTCAATATAAAGACGTTGGGAGAAAGGTCGTTCAAGCCTTGAGCACTCAAATAAAAAATATCCAAATTCAAGAAAATTCTTGTCCAAAAACAAATTTTGTATATATGAAGTGTGATCTTCAAATACCGACCTCCTAAGGTCAATATTCGAGGTGAGTAGACAAACAATTGATTCAAAGTTGCACATATAAGTGAACCAATCAAAGTTGTAAGATCAGCCAAATAAGATTCTGAGTAAATCGCGTTCCAATAATACATAATTCTCATCTCATGTTCGAGTCTTTTATTAACATGTTATAATTAATGATTCTTTTGTTTAAGTGTTCTTGAAATTTATACGATGATGATGCATGCAACTGGTAATATGAATGTAAGCAGACTCCGTAGTGCGCAAAATTACATCACCGAGACAAAAACCAGTCTTTGACGCGGTTTAACTTTGTACTCATTAGGAATACACGAAAGTTGTTACATAATTACCCCCCAACACAACAAATGATTAATCAATCACCAACTTTTTTCCCGTGGTTGGTAGAAAAAGCCTGTTCTCATAACTATTTCAACTGTCTCAATGGTTGAACTCAATTATGTGTGAATTTATTAACAAACACTTGAAAATTGATTGCTAAAAAGAAAGATTCATCCCTCCAAATTACACAGATTAATCATAGCGTCCATGATTGTCCTTCATCCTCAGGGTTTTAAATGCTCACTGACACAAAGGAATTGTCGTTTCCAAATTGGGATTCTGCTCTTTAATGCATTCGTGGAAGGCACGATTCATCAAATAAAAGATCAATTCAAGCAAGAGATTACATCGACTGTCTACAATCTACATCCTTTTTCTTTGAAGTTGTAAAATCGAAGGATTGCAGCAAGAACGTGTAACTCTAATTATATGACAAAGAGCACAATACCATGATGAGGAAATTAAGGCAGAGAAAAGACTAATGAGTGCCGCCAAGTGCGTCCATCGACGAGCAGAAGAACGATGGCAACTCGATATGCTGCTTGTCATCCAAAACTCTAGTTCTTTTTAGTAGACGGTCAGGAGAAGTCGAGAATATTGATGCCACAGCCCATGAATTGTTTGAAGTATCCCAACTAAAGGTTGTGTCGATTACGCCATTTGGGCTGTTGGGTGTAGAAATCAGCTTCCTTTTGTTACGATTTGACTTACTCTCTGTCAATTCTATGATAAGCTTATAGCACCCATCCAATTTTTCCTATCATAAATGTTATAAGATCGAAGAATCAAGGACCGTCCAGCAGGTATGCTAATTCTCATTATTGTCATTAGACAATTTTACAGAAATTTCGTAGCATACCTTACTAATTCTCATTATTGTCATTAGACAATTTTGGTAATCCAACAGATAATGCGGGTTAATCTTGCCAATAACATGTAGCATTGTTGCAGATGCTAAGACAGATGGTGGGTGACATATAACTCTGAAATCTGAAACTCAAAACCATTAACTACCATTAATTAGAAGCCAAATGAAGCCATTTATGAAAGTATGATCATTTTTTAAGAACAAAAATTTTAAAGAAAAATAAACAAAACAAAACCAATGAGCAACGAGAGAAGAAGTGCAAACACCTGAATAAAAAAGGATCTATTCTCAAAATGTAAGAGAGCCTCGCGTTGCCAAGAATTGTAATCATACTGACTAAAAACCAAATATAGATTTCATTGAATACATACCATCTATGACAGAGAGGAGCAGACGCTCGCAGTCCCAGAGAAATTTCCATTGCAAATGTGCTGTCAAACCAAGCTTTCTAGCAATGTGATGAAAGAAGGAAATAGGGGTTACAGGATGCATCCGCCATTGAAGGGCTGAGAGCACCTGAAGCTCCATTCTCTGGATGGTTCTGGCGTCGAAAATATATTTTGAATCCTCCATCTGAAAACATATGTAAATGCAGCATAAATTAAAGAAATTAACCAGTTATACATTTCGACAAACAGATGGTCTGCAAATATTCGCGTACTTGAAGGTCTAGCAAAGGTGGGACTTGGGTTTCCTCAATCTTCGCAGCCAAAGAGAGACAAGCGACAGCTGCAAGCTGATTCATCCATGACTTTTCTTTCTGGAACCATGGGCTAGAAATAAACCGATCAAAGTAGTTCACGGCCAAGACAGTGGTGAAAGGAGTGAACCCAAACCGAACCTTGGATCCAAAAATCCAACCCAATGCCTCTTTCCTGGCTACCATGAGAAACTCATCAGAAAATGGGGCAATAATGAGATTCTGTTCTCTTACAATCAGAGATTGTAGCTCATCATCTTCGCAAAACAAGTCATTTTCTTTCAAATTCAAAGAAGAAAACTTCTGTCTTTTCAAAATATTATCCAATAAGTCTTCAATTTCTTCCCCCAAATCTTCACCAAAACTCTCTTCTTCACAGAAAAGGGCGTCGAAGATCAGTGGGAAGGTTTCCTGTTCCTGACCTTCTTCTGTTAGAGCCATCCTTATTGTCTTCCTCCCTTGTTTTTCTCATTTTCATTTTCTTTATTGGCTTCAAATCTCTCTCTCCCCCCTTTTTTTCCTTTCGGGTGTTTGGCGCGAGGGAAATGAAACCCAACGGTACAGTACAGTGATCGAGCTTTCAGAACCCAAGAAATCCAATCTGTCATAAATTAAATGATCGCCTGCAATGGCATTGCACACTTCAAAATAGGCGCGCGCGTTGACTGTGATAGTAAGCGACAGACACGCATACGTACTGTCAGAGGATGACACCTTCTTCCCTCGTACAACCATTATAATAATATTTCAATAAACCTAGCTAAAGAAAAACAAATCCTTAAACATGTGTTCTAAACTAAACGATCACGTTTTTTGCTTCTAAGTTGGATCTACCCTTCTTTGTATGAATGCATTATGTGTTTCATGTCTTGATATTAGGAGGTAGGCCCCTAATCCTTTTCAAGAAGCAAAACAAGAGGTTATTATATAATTCATTGGAGCTTAATGTATGGAGAGTGATGGTGTATGAAATTTGGATTTCAGGGTTAAAAAATAAAATTAAGAGCATTACCTAACAAGCGTTGCCAAAAATGTTAGACTAAATTCTATTAAGTGTATTTTTCGTAAAACCCAAAATTGTATTTATTATGTTGAAATCTTCAAGACATAGATAGTTGCAGAATATTTTTGAATTCATAAAATAATTTTTATTTTTCATTTCTATAAACAAATGACAAGTTTGGTAGTAACTTTAATCTTATAAATCTGAAGGATTTTTCTTTAGAAAAGTATTTAACTTTAGTCTCTATATTTTCTCGATGGATGGAAAACCAAGAGAATAAAAGATAACTTGTCATATGACTTAGGAACTATAATTCTAAATTTATAACTTATGGGTTAATTTAAATTTGATTTATCATCAAACTTAAATCTAAATTTGTATATAAATATTGGATTTCACACTTTAACTAAATGTAAAAATTAATCACTTAATTTTGTTTGATTTTATGATAGTTATTGACATATAATTATAATTAAATATATAAATTCAACTAAATGATTGTCAAATAAGTTCCACCTCTCATTTGGGCTATATATTGATTACAATCATATTTCGACAAAAAATTTGTGTGCAACAGAGTTGCTATCATGACAAAAAAGTATTTCCAAACTATCTCGTCTATCAATTATCAATATAGTATCAAAGCAACTTTTGTCACACTTTTTGATAACTAAACCAATCAATGGTAACATATACCAAGATAATCAAATTATATAGATAAAAAATGAGTGTCTAGCGAGGAAATTATATACGATGTGTTCATCATATGCCTATTTCTTACTAGGCCTAGGCAAACATTGGTTCGATTCGGTTTGGTTTGGATTTGGATTGAGTTGAACCAATGTTTTTGCTTTTAGTCTCAAATTCAAAACCGAACAAATATTGTACTCAAACGGAATCGAAAATTTCGGTTCGGCTCGGGTCAGTTCAGGTCGATTCCTGCATCAACTTAAAAAAAAAAATTACACACCAAATATACCCATAATTAACCAACATTCAAATACCAAATATACCCATAATTAAACAACATTCATTTCAAACAAAATCATAATGAAGCAATATCCAAACACCAAATAATTCATAAAATACTAATGCTCATTGTTCATAAACTTAATAATTCAAAACTCATTGAACATCAAGGTTTTTGAATAATCGACCTCCATAATTTTACTTGTCATCATTGAAAGTTTCCTTCTTCCCTACACTAAATGAATATTTAATTTCCACTTTGATATGAATTTTGGAAAATTAGACGGTTGAAACATTGATGAAGTAAAAAAAAGTGTACTCTATAACTTGATAATAGTTAGCATATCTTCGTCTTTTCCTTGATTTCTTTGGTTGGTAGCAGTAATTTCTAAAAAAAAAAATACAATATTATAAAGTTAAGAAAATTTAAGACAATTTTTTCTAGAAAATAGTTCATAGAAAATAAATAAAGTACTTTCATCAATAGTTTAATAATAATCAATTGCCTCAGACACATTTGGAGTTTTAGAACGAATCCAACTTTAAGTGCAAATAATAGCTTACACTGTCGTCGGTAATAAGGAGGTACAAGATGAGTCAACAATACGACCATCACAACTAAATGCTAACTTTGAAGCAATAATTAAAATTGAAATGATTAAAACATCTGTTGCTATTTTACTCAAAATCAGATACTTATAGGAGTTCAATTTCCACCACGTTAAAATGTCTAAACTATTTGAGTATTTTTCAGGTTTTTTGGTCATATACTCATCAAGTTTTGATATAGTAATGACAGTATCATACTCAAGAAAATTAACAAAGAGTGTAGAGAATACAATATTAGTTGTCTTTAGAAACTCATCACTTGAATTGCTTTTACTTCAAATATAGTCTTTCAATTACATTATCTATTTGTTTCATGACATTAGCAACTCTTTCATTGCCCACCAAGATGCTTAAACAATGTTTTAATAATTTTGACTTGCTTATTAGATTAAAATGACCATTATAAAGACAAGAGTATTGAACTTTTCAAAAGTACGCCAATAGTTGTCAAACTTGCTCTGCATTCTAGAGTTATTTTTTTCAATAGCATGTTGTCACCCTCAGCATACTTTTGAATAATCATTTTTAATTAACATACTTCGTTGGTGCACAAATTAGATGTAATATGCAATGAAGCTGAAATAGGGTAGTCGAGTCATAAATCAACTTTAAAAACTTTCAAAATTCTCGAATATTAGCTCAGTCTTCACTTGTAGGAGGTTCATTGACGCGGATTGTGCTTGAAAATATTCGAGTTAGAACCCACAATCAACTAAACCAATAATGTGGTTTTTAGTTTTGCCAAAAGCACTAAAAGTGCAAGTGTGAAGGTGCTTAAATGAGATTAAATGACCACAAGATTATGGATAGATGTTACCTTAAGAGTGAAGAACAGAACTTTAAAAGATCAAAGGAAACAAGAAATGGAGATGGTTGTAAAAAGAACAAACCCGAAACTGTCCAAAAGGCAAGATGATGCTCTTGGTGTCAGCTCCTTACGAAAAAGAAATCTCAACTTATAGGAACCGATTTGCCACCTTCTACTCTTTCCACCTCTCAAAACAGTTGGGGAGAAGGATGAAACTATATTGCCTTTAAGAAATCGTGGTCTTGAAGACAAAGGAGGTGCACTCCTATTGGTTGCAAACAACCAAGACAAACTTACCTTTCAACTGGTAATGTCAAGAAGTCTTCTTGTTCCTTAGGGAAACAGCCGATATTTCATTCATCAACAACTCCTTTACAAACACTAAAAATCATGATAATATAGTTCTGAGATGGTGGAAGAAGGTTGGACTGAATTCAAATTCAAAATAAGGGAATAGACGCCTCATGCAAGACACCCTTGCATGGCAGAGAAGATGAAGAGGTCACGCCTTCCTCCTCCATGCAGCCACACTCCATCATCATCCTTGCATGCTCATTGAGTTGATTCAGTATGCCATGTCACCGAAACAAGTGGAGGTTGAGTTCGGAGCTTCAAAGGGCCAAGTTTTTCCATGTGTGATCAATAATGTGTTGGCCAAATGTCTTGGTCCTTTGATCCAATTTGGTTCAACCCCTTCACCACCATCTAATTCTAGGAAATATCTAATCTTAACCAACAATCTAATGCAATGCATGCCATTATAAATTCAAGTACAAAAAGGCCAATGTTTTCCACGAAAATAAAAGAAAAACTAATTGTAACACCCAGAAATTTTTTCGTTAAAACTAATGTCAGATTTATGTAATTGTAATCGGCGGAGTTTTTGTCAGAATTGAGAGCAGAGAATTTCTACCATTAAGAAAAAAATTGTTTCGAGGTTAATGGAGAATAAAAAAATTTAGGAATCCAACCGGAGAATAACTGAATAACAGTTTGATTAAACGGTTAAGGGTTGAGGACAAATTAGTAATTAATATTATTATTATTATTATTATTAAAAAAAATCACAAAAAACATCTAACATTGTTTTGTTTCCCACACACCAGAAACCCTCCCCTGTTCTTCTTCCCTCTCCCGCATGAAGCTCAGCGATTTCTCCTTCCAACAGCCGATGATTCCTCTTGTTTCTCTGTTAATCTTCTAATCTAAGGTATGTTTTAGTTAATTTTGAGTAGATAATTAGTCATTTAGTCGTTTTGGATGGAAAAACTAAGATTAAAGTGAGTATTTGTTAGTTTTAATAAAACCCTAGGTGGGAGGTATGAAATCTCAGAATTTGATCGAGTGTTAGTCGTTAATCGTGTATTGGTGTTTAAGTTGGAAGAAAGAGTTGATTATAGGTTTTATGGAAGTATTGAGCGTTGGATAACCGTATAACTCAAGTTACAGAATGATTTCCATTCGGCCACATTTGGCTAAGCTATAGGTGTTGGATTAGGAATTGGAATAGACCGTTACAAACTAAATGCTCTAAGGAATCCATAACACTTTGAATCGTCCAAATCGGACAAGTATTGGATAAGTTACGCAATTCTGAATCTTGATCGGAAATTGTGTAGGATTTCAGGTTATTTAGATTAGTTGTTAGTGTTGTTTTCCTTAGAGTTTTATGAGTTGGACTGAGAAGAATTGTTGAATGTATGGTTTTATAAGTTCTCTAGTTTAGCGAGCAGTCTACGAAATACGAGTTGCTAGGACGCCAGGTAAGTAGTGTAGCAAGGGTTTTTTCTTCGGGCCTACATCACAGTTCAGTAGGTTGCATGCACGTTTACGTTATGTTATGCTTTTACGTTATGCATCATTGTTTTGAAGTATGAGAACGAAACGAAAACGAATTTCCATGTTTTTAAGAAACAAAAACAGTAGGACGTGAGTTGTAAAGAACAAAGTTGAGAAGCTACGTAAGAAGATAATGAAGGTGGGGTTGAGTGGCCTTGTCTTATGAGAGGGACCGCGAGGTGTGTCACTATTTTCCCCGCTTTACGTGGTGGCCTTGTCCTATGAAGAGGACCATGAGGTGTTTCACTTTACTAGACTAAGGTTGACTTTGTCTTATAAGGGGGACTGCGAGGTGTGTCACATTGATCTATCTCGTAAAGAAGAACTCAGTAGTAAAAAGATAAAGAAGATGAAGATATAGACGAAAACAAAAGTAGAGACAAAACTGTAGAAACTACATATGTTAGGATGTGTTTGTTTACAGTATTATGCATTACTTACTTAGCATTAGGTTAATAGATGAGTTCTGTGATGTAGGTGACGAAGCGATAGCTGGTAAGTACTCAGAGCGAGCCCAGGATTAGAAAGCCGTTAGAGAAGAACGCCTGTGGACGATCCGGCTGATGGTTAGGGCATTTTGACACAGTGTTCATAGGTACAGGTTAAGGGTCGAGTTGGAGTCATTTTGAGTCGTTTTGAATAGTAAATGGATTTCAAATGTTTGGTAGTAGTTTTGATGTATATAGCGATTTGGAGTTGATTGGAAATTGATCGTTTCGTCATTTTTAGCGTTTAGCCAAAATTTGGTGATTTTTGAGAAGTTTAGGATTTTTATGAAATCTGTGAAAGAAATGTCGACCGATAGACTTAGTGGTTGACCAAACCTGGCAAGTGTCGAGCGCGATGGTCGACCTATGGAGACAGAGCCATATTAAGTGTCGACGTGTGTGTGGAAGTGGTGACCGGTTAGTGTAAAGATGGTAGAAGTGTCGGCCGCAATGTTCGACCGATGAAAACAGAGAGGATGAAGGTGTCGACCTATGAAGACAGATGTCGACCGCTCTCTGTGATAAGTGTAGAAGTGTCGACCATGGGGTTCGACCTGTGCAGGCAGAGAAGATTGGAGTGTCAACCTGTGTTCACAGTTGTCGACCGGTTAGCGTAATGAGTAAAGAGGTGTCGACCGCTAGGGTTGACCGGTGAAAATAGAGGCAAATGAAGTGTCGACCGGTGATTTCATGGGTCGACCGAAAATGTCTTTTAGTGTTTTCAAAACTTGAAATTTTATTTAAATTGATTTTAAACCGAAGTCCTCAGCTGCGACGTTTTCAAACGTTTTCAAAAAGATCGTTTCCACTCAACGAATGAATTTTTAAATTTTTACATGAATTTTACCCGAGTGTATGCGTTAGAGTAGTAGTTAGCGTGCCGGGAACCATGAGGGTTTTCGGGTCGCTACATTAATGTTAACCAACATAATTTGAAATGAAATTGTTACGCGGATTCAAGTTATAGGAAGACAAATTCCTTCTTGAGTATCATTGGGTCGTGTCTCCTAAGTAAGGACATGCATAGGTTGGACCTTGTCTTGTGCATTAAGCTCCCACTCTAAACCTTCAAAGTTGAGCTCACCTACGAAAGAAAGAAGCTTGTTAGAAAGTAAGTTAAATAATTCATTATTATGGGCATTGGTTTGGGTCATGGCTCAGGCTCTTGTGAGAACTCTAGTGATGGGCCTATGGGGCATACTCATGCCATTCTTCTTTTCCCATGTCTAATAATAAATGACTATCACATTCTTCCATTTTTTCAAAATCTTTTTCATATTTTTCAGCACTATCTAACATCAAGTACATGGAGTTACATCGAGTACACACATTTAGGGTTACATTACCTTTAAAGGTAATCTTGACACTGTCGATACAATTCTTAAACAGTTGTAATTTTCTCGGTGAAGATTTAAAGTATTTGCTAGTCTTTCGCACCATACTAATTAAATCTTAATGTTTTTTCAACCCATCATTAACAATCAAACTTAAAATATGCACAAAGCATCGAACATGAATAAATTCTCCATCAAAAACCAAACTTTTTCAATTTTGCAAACTCTTAACCAAACAAGAAATAACAACTGTCATTTGAAGATGCATTATCAAAAGTAATGGTAAAAACATATTCAATGCCCCAACCAACAAATACTTTTCAAGTTAATTTTCAATGGTTTTGCCTTTGTGATTATCGATTTGAAAAAAATTCATAATTTTTATGCAATTTTCGATCACCATCAATAAAGTGGGCTGTCAATACAATATAATTGATATTTTGATTACATATCCAAGTATTGGTGGTTAAACATATTCTTTGACTTCTTTTATTAATGAACTCTTTCAAATAATTTTTCTTTATTGTATATAGTTTCAGCATTGCTTACTCTTTTTCTATAAGAAGGCATAACACAAAAGCTATGAAAATATTGAAGTTGTTATTTAAATCCTTCTCATTCAATCATTCATATAGACAATTAATCTTCAATTAACATTCTAGCAATCATATTATGTCCACCTAGCTGAGTAAATATTGCTACTTTATAGCACTCTCCCACAGTTTCTTTCTTTACAAAAGGTAACATTGTTTGTTCAACATCCAATTTTATCAAATACTTTTTACACACCCGTAAATATCATATCATATTTGAAGTACCATTATGTAGAATATGACATGCATATGTTTGACTACAATAATTGCATTTAGCTTTATGTGCAATAAAATCACATTCATCATCCAAAGTAAAGTGATCCCAAGAATCAGACCTAATCATTTTCTTTGGATTACTATCATTCATATTATTTTTCATTCTAAAAAAATATTATGATAACAATCAAATTCTCTAATCTTTTAAACAAAACATATTAGATTGAACAAAAAAACCACCGGAACAAATTAGATTCACATTGCAATGTGCACCTTGGAATGTATCAAATTCGCAAATCATGTTTTTTTAGGATATGTGCACGACCAAGTGCGATGGTGTTGTGCACCTTTGCACATTTACAGCTGGCAAGGCAGTGCACCTATCCTCTCCTCAAGCTATAAAGCACTTCTCAATTCATTTGTCAATTCATCAATTAATCATAAGCAATCATAATCACTAAACCAAATAGTCTCACACTCACATAAACAAACCAAATAGAGAACACATTTGCAGTAATTTTGAAGTTTGAATTAGAATACCTTGTATTCGTTCGAACTCGGTAGTCTGTAGGAGGCAAAGGCTCAGAGCTTGTAAATGTCTCATTTGTGTTGGTTGGTAATTAGTATCTGTCGTGTTGGGGCTAGCAGAAGTTGAAATTGTCGAATCGAAATGCGTATGTGTTGAGTTGGCTCATAATGCGCCGGAACTCAGCAAGAGGTTGATTGGATTCTTTGCATTGGAACTCTTAGTCAGCTTTCGGGTCTATTTGAAGGCCTAATCGCAGCTTGTAGGACTTCCTTAGTTTTGAAAGTGAATCACGAAATCACAGATGAACGATTACAACAGACAAGTGATGAGCCTTCTTCACAAATTAGGGCAGACCGGTGACTTTCGGGTTTTAGTTCGGTTCGGCTTCAAACTTAACTCGAACTGAAACCGACGTTAATTTAGCAAAACTGATTCGAAGCCCCTTTTTTTTAAAAAACAAAACCAAACCAAACCAACCTCAAAACGTTGATTTGGTTCAGGGCCTACGGGTTAGGTTGGTTCGGTTTGGTTTGCCCACTCATATTTCTTACTAGTCTGATTGCATAAGATGAACAATAATAAAGAATCAAAAAAAAAAAAAAATTGAAACTCTAATCTCCCTAACAAAATTAAAAAATAATGTTTATAAACCGAACATTCAAAATAAGCAACATCAAATACAAATAAAAAATTCTCACTAAATCAAAATATTCTTAACTAATTTAACACACATATGAACAGTGTAGTGTGCTCATAAAATGTAATAACCCAGAAATTTTGAATTTTAATTTTAATTTCTGAAATTTTTAATTTAATCTCGGTCGGAGTTTTGAGAAATATTTCAACGGAAAAATTTAAATTATAAGACTCGGAGCCTACTTTTGCGATGGTTTTCGGAATTTAAAGTCGCGAGGTCAAGAAATTTACGAATTTACGGACGATTAAAACACGTGAGGGCATTTTGGTAATTTGTAATTAAATTAAAAGTTTTATAATTAAAAAAAAAATTTATATGATGGAATGGCTTCGGGTGGAAGCCATTCCACCGTGTTGTCGCGCGGTCGAGAAAGGGAGCGAGAGAGAGATCGGGGAAGGGAAACCGCCGATGACCGACCGCCGAGGGAGAGACGCCGGTGTCCAGAGTACTCCGGTGAGCTGAAGAGAGAGGCTGTTTTGCCTTCCTGCACTGAAAAAAATCGAAGGTGAGTTCTCCTCTGTTTTCGGTTCTATCGACCGAGCGTGGAAGTTCGGTTGTTCTTGGACTCCTGACGGTTAGAGCTCGGTTGTTGGGGCATTTTAGAACCGAGTGTGTGTGTGTTCTGGAGCCAGTGTGTGGCTCGGCCCTCCCGCGACGAAACCGACCGAGAACAAGGAGTTTCCCCTTCGATTTTGTCCTGCTTAGATGGCCGAGCGTGAAATTGTTCTTACCTCTAAGTCTCTGAAATTTCATGCTAGAATTTAAGTGAGATAGAAGTGAATTTCATGGTTCAATGATCCGATTGAGAAATGCACGGTTGTGGGAAGAGAACCGTGAGGGTTTTGTGCTGCCATTCTGTTTTTTTTATTTGGGAACCACCAATTTGTTAATGTATGCATAGGTGAGCTGAAATGTGGTTGTATTGCGAGAAAAATTTGGTGGATGTGGATAGAAACCGAAAATGTGACATGTCCGCGCATAAAACCAGTTCTGTTTTAGGGAATTTTGTCAGGGCTACGATTAATTGTTTTAAATTATGTTTTAGCAGGTTAAAATAGGTGGTTAGAGGGATGTATGGCCGCTGGAATCGTTCGATTCCGATATCCGACGCAAAAGTTATGCGCGTCGGAAGTTTATGTCGAATTTTGGTCCAAGTCAAATTAGTGAGCGTTTTTCGTAGAATTTTGACGTGTGATAGTGGCATGGCTGTTTTTGGTGCGTAAAGCTAAATTGAGTGAGTTTTGGTTGAAGAAAAATAAAGGTTGAAATTTTATAAAAAAATGGCAGATTCGATTTTTAGCGTTTTTTGCCTGTCTGCGGCTAACCGTTTTAAAATCCGTTTTAGTATGTTAGATTAGGTTCCTAAGGGGACGTTTAGCTACTTGAATCACTCCATTCCGTTAACAAACGCAAAAGTTATGCACGTCCAAACTTTGGACTGGTTTTCGGCTAAACCAAACCAATGGCCCGTTTTAGTTGGAATTTCATGAGTGTAGTTAAGGAAGGTTATTTTTAGCTATCTGGTGGATTTTGAGATAAATATTGATGAGTGGTTGTTTGTGTTTTAGGTTGAGACACTTTTTGGCGAAGCTGTGCATCGAGCGAGCTTAGGACGCAGGTAAGTAGTGCATGCATGCGTTTTGCTCAAGTGGGCCTACACTGTAGAACTTTAAGGTTTATGTGATTGGTTGTGGTGTGCATGCGTATCGTTTGACATGCATCATATTTTAAAAACGTGAACAAAAAATGATTTTTGAGCATGTTTTGAGTACGTGGTGAGCCGTGTGGCGGTGGTACCGCGGATCCCGCTAGTGTGCGGGCCGGTGCTTTACCAGTCGCGAATTTCGCTCGAGGGGTGGGCCGGCTGGGCCGTTATGCGGCGTGAATGTGTTGACGGTGAGGGTGGTGGGCAGTGGTACCGCGGATCCTACTAGTGTGTGGGACGGTGCAACACCAGTCGCAGATTTCACTTGAGGAGTAGGCCGGCTGGGCTGTCGCGAAACGTGTGCATGTGGCAACTGTGGCCCCGTGCTGGGGAGGCTGGGATGGGGGCAACGTGTCTGGGTGTAGTGTGGCGCGAGGTACACCCTTACCCTGATGTGGTTGCCGTGTGGTGATGCGTGTGTGTAGCTTGTGGGCCTCGTTGTTGGGGAGTCCGGGACGGTGGCGACGTGTCAGGGTGTAGGGTGGCGTTAGGTTCCTCCTTACCCTGGTGTGACTACATTACGTGTCACAGATGTGACAATATAAGTGTGAGTGTAGAGACTGCATGTGATAGGATTGCATTGACAGCTTTTTACTTTCATATTGTACTACTTACTGAGCGTTAGGCTTATACTGTGTGTTCTATGGTGTAGGTGCTGAGAACCTAGCTGGTGAGCCTCGAGAGCCTAGTTCTGAGGCGTAGGATGGTTGGCGGCGTGTGACCGAGCATTGGATGACGGATTTTGTTAGGGCGACCCGACCCGTGGAGATGGTAAGTAGTGGCCTGGTTTGTTTGCGGATATTTTTCTTTTGTGGTGATTATTTACAGTCGATAAGATGAGTTGTATATGCGTCAGTGTATAGGTGTATATGGAGTGCGTGTGATTTTGGCGACGTACGCATATATTTTACATGTAGGAGCTTGGAATTGCTCTATACTGTGAATTTTCTTCGTTTGAAATTGATGGATTTTCGTTGTCTTCATACTCTGATTGTGTTATGGTGATTTCTCTGGATGATGGATAGATAAATATTGTTAGTTTTGGTGAACTGTGTGCAGGGTTTTAAATTTTTGGGATAGCCAGTTTTTAGGCATTACTTTGCCGAAATTTCGAAAGAGGGGTTGGGAGTCGAGACGATATGAAATAGATTGAGGTGTGTACAGTGAATGCTAGAGAAGTGTAGATGAGCGTGGGAGTGCGGCGTGATCGCAGGTGCGCGGGGCACGCGGCCCTGCGGCTACTCACGGGTCGTGCGGCGCCGGGTGAAGGCGTGCGCGCGGACGTGCTGTACAGCGGCAGGGTGCGTGGGGCACGCGGCGCTGTGAGCGTGCGCGAGACACAGTGACGTTGAGTTGGCACGTGCGGCACTGCGAGGGTGCGCACGGGGTGTCGACGTGGGGACGTGAGTGCGCGGTACCGGATTGTGTAGTTCGAGGGGTGCGTGTTGTATTTTTTTCTCTAAGATTTAGAGTCTTACCGTTTTATCTTAAACTATCTTAAATGCTTTTTCTTTTCTGCTGCGTTTTTTTTTATGTTGAGAATTTCGTGTTCCCTCTTCGGGACGCGAATTGTTTCGAATCGAGTCGAAAATTTGTCATACTCACAAATGTTCTTTTGAAAATGCTTTGAAAACGAACGGGGTATTAAATTGGGTGAGTTGTGTCAAGTGTTAGTGTGTGTGTGTGTGTAGACGCACTATAGCGCACCGGAAACGTGTGGGTTCCCGGGGTGTTACAGGAATGGTATCAGAGCCTGTACCCAACCGGAAATGTGGCCAACGAGGACATTGGGCTCCGAGGGGGGGGGGGTGATTGTGATGACCCGGATGTGTACCTATGAGGACGATTACGGGGCAAACCTCGAGGGACGGCGTTACGTAACGCCTCGAGTGTAGGTGAATCCCGGGTCGTAGAGATGGGGTCGTCACAGTCTCACATCGCTTGGGGGAGGTATATGGAAATGAAACATATGTAAGGAAATCCTCCCAAGATAGTAAGACACGTTTTGGAGTGCAATTGGCGACGGATCCCATAAGAACTCCGAAGTTAAGAGTGCTCCAACGAGAACAGTAACAGGTTAGGTGACCGATTGAGAAGTTCTCGCCAAACAAATCCGTGAGGGAAGGATATTGGGATACGGCCCAATTCCCAAGGCAGACAATATCTTATTAGGAAAAGGAGTCGTTACATAAGAAACTTTGGGTGCTAAAGTCTTAATAAGCGATTTTACAATTATAGAGTTCAGGTCTTAATAAGCGGTTTTGCAATCATAGAGTTTACATTGATATTTTCAATAAACAAATAGTCACTATGAACTTTTTGTATAACAACAAAGATCTTGATGTTTATATGTTTCGACTTAGTTGAATTCTTGTTGTTATAAAATTATAGACTATTAACTTATTGTTACAAATTAACCTTAATAGTTTTTTAATTCTTTCTTGATTCCAATTTCCCTGACAAAATTTCATACCTATATTCCATTATTAGATGTTTCATAATACTAACTTTGATGCCATCGATAAAGAACCTATGAGGGTTGACCTACCAACAATTTTCTTAGAAACATTTTCTCTAACTATAGGCTTTATATCATCATGTCGCTTCCCTATTATGTTGACATTTATTAAAGTCAAATCATAATACCTAATGATGAACAAGTGATTTGATCTTCTACATTTGAGCATCTTAGCTTTTGCTCTCAATATAAGTATCATATAGTCCTTTTTGACTATAATCAATTATTAAATCTAAAGTTTTTGAATTATTTGCCTCACAAAATAACTATGTACATAGTATTCACACACGTACATATCTAAGCATACATTAATTTTTTTATTGTCGACGCATTTCTTCAACTTAACTTAATTCTTGAGTTATTGATATTAATTAAACTTGTCGCCTTTAGCAAAAATAATAAATCTTACATTCCAATTTCTTAAGCATAGTTTTGATATAGGTGTTCATTAATAGCTAAAATATATTTCGAGAGTGATCATGACATACCTTTATTCCTGCATTGTTACTGACAAATAATACGTCATCGACTTACAAGACCAAAAAGATCAAATTGCTCTCATTGAACTTGTGATACATAAACACATCAACCAGACTCACCTCATAACGAAAAGAGATGATAACTTAATGAAATTCATAATGCCATTGACGAGCATTTCGCCAGAGTTCATAGATGAATTTCTTTAGTTTACAAACTAACTCCTCTTAGTAAAAAGTCTCTTTTTAGTCAATCCTTCCTTTTGAGTAAAGTCTTTTATGACATGGTGAACCATATATCTCTTGATATTGCCCTTTAAATGCTTCAAACTATAGATTTTGAACTTATAGGCAATAAGATGAGATTTCAAACATCATTTATTTTATTGACTTTAGACTCTTCACTTATGATATCAATTCATTAATGAGAATTAAAACTCTTCATGACTTGATTAAAGTTGATAAGATCATTTTCCATCATTTCAATGTCAACCTTATGTTCTTAGAGAAGACTAAATAAAAACTCAAAATTGCATTTCTTCTTTCTCTAATAGATCTTCTTAATGACATCAATTCTTGACGTTATTGAATTTTCTATTCAAGAGCAATCTTTTGAACTTGAATGGGAAATTATAGAATATGCCTTCTTTCTTTGCAACTTAGACAATGTAACCTTAATAACTGATACATTGGAACTTATAGTTATGCAAACTCAAATTTCAGACTAGTACCATTGCCTTGTAAACATGTCATTGGATCTCATGGAGTTTATAAAATTAAAATCAAATTACAAAGGTCTATTGAATGATATAAAACTTGATTAGTTGTCAAAAGATATTCTCAAGAGTATGATATATATTATGAAGATAATTTTGCACATGTGCCTAAAATGACCACAATTTGCACCCTTATTACAGTAGCCTCAATTCAATAATTACAAATTTCTCATATAGACGTTATAAATTCTTTCTTCAAGATCTTCAAGAAGAAGTCTACTTGATACCTTAAGCTAGTATTTCTCATTAGCTTGTGAAATTTTGCAAGCTTAGCAAAAGTCTTATGGCTTTAAATAACCACCTCGTGCAAGGTTTGAAAAGTTATCTATTGTGATTATTTTACTTGACTTTTGTATTAGTTGTCATGACTTGGCTTCATTTGTCAAAGTTTCATAAGCAGATCGTATTATATTTTTCCAATATGTTGATGATATGATTATTATTAGTGATGATGATGTAAACCTAGAATATTAGGAGATCCGAAACCCTTTAACAAGTGTAATAGTTCAAAATAACGCATTTTTGATTCAATAATAAATTAAGGAACTAAGACCCTAATCGAAAAATTCGATGGAACGGTAGTTATCAAAACAGCAGCTTGAGCCCAGCCACACCTGTTGGCTGAACCAAAGTTATCAAAGTAAGAGTTTGACCCAGACCAAACTCGTTGATAAGAATAAAAACTATCAAGCAAGATTCTTCAAGTGTGACTTGAAGAAGATCATTGTTTTTCGAAAAGAACCAAAAAGAAATCATCTATAAGAAAAACTCAATTTTTAATTCAAAATTGTTCTTTTAAATCAAAAGTGTTTTACTATTAAATAGGTTACACGTTAAAGTTAAATTAAATGCTAAAATAAAAAAGAAAATAAAGATAAAATAAATAATAAAATCATAAGATAAAGATCATTTACATGATCGGATGTCATCTCATATTTAAACTTCGTTTGAACATGATTTGAGTATATTATTCCGGATAAGATCTAATATGCTATGGAGTACCATAGCCCGAGACCGGCTAGATCCATGGCCGAACTTTATTCCTAACTCTTTTGTTCGTTTTGTAGGAAGACAAGTTAGTGTCCAAAAGCTCAACCATCAAGGCGAATACGAGACTGGCGAACCATTGGATTGGAGGACAAATTCTCAATCACCTAGAGAAGATGATGTGCCAAGGGCCCCTATCCATCGACCCAAGTAAGTAATTTAACCAATTTATTATCTAATTGGTTTGTCATTATTGCAGGAAAATATATCTTAAAAAACATGGAGAAAGAGCTTCACAAGAGAAAGCAACGGGCTAAAAAGAGTGTATCGCCGACCGAGAAAATAACACGAACAACTAGAAGAGAACCGGGCAGCAAAGGACCAAACAACAGTTCAACTGGGCAGCAAAGAACCAAGCAGCAATAAAAAAAACTAGGCAGCAAAGAGAACCAAGCAACAGAGAACCAGTCAGCAGCAGAGAACCGGGTAGCATGAGAGAACTTGGCCAAGGAGATAGCGCTCTAACGACTATATCGTTGTCAACGGCTAATTTCTGTTGATGAAGATTTTCCTTTTCTGTTTTTATTTCAGAAGCTCTCGGTTGTTCAAAGAGCGTTGTTCTGAATACTTTGTAAGGAGCTTTTGATCAATAGAAAATCTCGTTGAAGTTATCTTTAATTTTTACAGAGAGGTTCGTTGAACCTACTCGTCGTCGATGTGCAGGACCAGAATCACCGGAGCCCACCCTTTTAGTGCGTCATATCTGAAGGAATCTCCGTCGATGGTTGCTGAGTTCAGTGCGTAACATCTGAACTGGTTTTCCTTTGGTCCATAACTCCCGAAGGTGCATCATCTTCGTCCATCGGTGCGTAATATCCAATCGGTTCGTTCATTCTTCATCCATTCACCCCATTGGCGTTTTATGGGTAAGTTATGCCAAGTATCGTCAACACCCATCTCCATTCCATCTTTCTTTGCATTTTCGTTTTCATTATCTATTTTGGGTTGTTCTCTACTAAACCTGAGAACAACAAATTTGCTGATCAATTTTTGTTAAGCTTCTGCATGCATTTGGTCCTGTTGAACGAGAGATCACACAGGTCCAAGGGTAATCAAGATCTCTCCTACATGATTTGCTTGCATTTGATGTGAATTTTTAATCTTTGTATGAACATGTGCCTGACGCATGTGTTTTTAATTCTTACATGTGCATGTGCATGATGTGTGTCTTTTAATTCTTGCATATACATGTGTAGTGCTATAATGACATATTTTTCCAGTAAGATATTGTCCGCTTTTGGAATCGGACCGTGGCGCAATATCCTCCCCTCGCGGATTTGTTTGATGAGCACCTCCCAATCTGTCACCCGATATGGTACTACTCTCGCCGGAGCACTTTTAACTTCGGAGTTCTTATGGGATCCATTGCCAATTGTGCTCCAAAACTCGTTTTACTATCTTGGGAAGATTTCCTTACATATGTATCATTTTTATATACCTCCCTAAGTGATGTGAGATTGTGACGACCCCCTTTTTATGACCCGAGATTTGTCTATACTCGAGTTTGAGATTTGTCTACGGTCGGCTTAGGTCTCGAGGTTTGCCCTGCAACCCAAGATTTGTCCCGCAGTCGTGCTCATACATAAACATTCGGGTCATCATAATCACCTCCCCTCGAGAGCTCAATGTCCTCGTTGGCCATATTTTTGGTTGAATATAGACTCTAATACCATTTATAACGACCCCTTTTCTTAGTAAGATATTGTCTGCTCTGGGGATTGGGCCGTAGCCCAATATTCTACTCTTACGAATTTGTTTGGTAAGAATTTTCCAGTCGGTCATCCAACATGGTACTGCTCTCGTTGGAGCACTTTTAACTTTAGAGTTCTTATGGGATCCATTACCAATTGTGTTCCAAAACGCGTCTTACTATTTTAGGAAGGTTTCATTACATATATTTCATTTCCATATACCTCCCCCAGCGACGTGGGATTGTGACAACCCCCTTTTTACGACCCAGAATTTGCCTATACTCAAGTCTGAGATTTGCCTACACTCGGCTTAGATTTTGAGGTTTGTCTTGCAGTTGTGCTCATACGTATACATTCGGGTAATCATCTTAAGTGGTACCAGCTTTCTAGGAATCAGGTGCTTTAGCCTGACAGGGCTTGGGTTCGAAAGATGAGAAGGGAAAAAATTTCTTTGCCAGGGGGAAAAGGTCATGAGATGACGTCCAGTCGGGCACGATGCCCTCCAACCCTAGTATTACGAGTAGAGTATGAGGGGGGTTGGACCGTCACAAAAAAAAAGGTGCCTTTTTTTTTTGGTGACGGCCCAACCCCCCTCATACTCTACTCGTAATACTAGGGTTGGAGGACATCGTGCCCGACTGGACGTCATCTCATGACCTTTTCCCCCTCAGAGTTGGTGGGTCTCGTACCCCCTGCTATAAGTAACCTCATGATCTTTTCCAAAAGCTTAAGTGGTACCAGCTTTTGTATCTCATGTGTTTTACCCTGGCAGAGCATGAGTTCCAAAGCCGAGGAGGGCAAAAATTCCTTTGCTAGGGAAAAAAGATCATAAGGTATGGTAGCTGGGCAAAGTAGGTCCCTACAACCCCTAGTACAGTACGGTAGTCAAATAATGGGGTTGGGTCGTTACAATCACACCTTCCTTTTTAATTATTACGTGTACATGTACGTCACACCCTTCTTTCAAAAAATCTTTCAAGAATCTTTGGCTTTTTGCTTTTGTCATTGAATCCTTGATTTTGGGCTTTGACTTTGCCTCAGCTTGGATTACATCATCAACCAACTCATGTATATTTTTATCTTTTTCTAAACTACGTGAATCTTTATCTCTTTTTAATTTGCATGAATCTTTATCCTTCTCTCCAATCCATGAAGATTTGTGCAGCCCAACTCCGTGCCTCATAATTCTTTGCCAATTTCATGGGGCTCACTTTCATTCTACAAAATTCTTTATTTTCATAGTCATTTGCTCTTTTCTTGGGTTTCCAATACCAAACCATATGAAGCTTGGTTCATTGGATTTTCTTTATCTTCTAATTGATCGTTGTCCTTGACTTTGAGGTCTATCACTATTCAGTTCACATAAGATGATATTGATGAGATTGCTATAATGACATTTGAGTTGATTAGATGCTTTGCAACGAAGGGTCTAGGTTCTCTTTGTTTGTGATATGATTATTACTAGTAATGATATTGATGGTACTGTTACATTGAAATTTGAGTTGGCTAGGTGCTTTGGAAGGAAGGTTTAGGCGTTTTTCGTTGTTTATGAGAATCAAAATTGATTCTTCACAAAATGATATTCTTCTCTCTCAAACTAAGTATATTACTAACATATTTGAGTGTGATTGTCTTACAAATAACAAGATAGGCAATACATCTCATGAGTTTAATGTTTGGCATTCTCCCTCTCATGGGATCCTTTTGTCAAGCTCTAGCTAAATTGCACTATTGTTTGGGTCTTGATTTACGTCACTGTAGCACCCCAGAAACCCTACATGGTTTCCGGTATGCTCTGATACCATCTTTGTAGCGGCTCGAAAACCCACTCGTCGGTTTTCGCTACGCTCTCTCTACTAATATTACCCACACAAACACTCAGGTAAATTTTGTGTAAAAATTTAAAATTTTGTTCTTCGAATTAAAACGACATTTTTGAAAACATTTAAAAACGTCGCAGCGGAAGATTTATATTAAAATCAGTTTAAATAAAATTTGAGTTTTCTAAAACATAAAAGTCATTTTCAGTCGACCCCTATAAACACTGGTCGACACTTCATTTGCCTCTGTTTTTACCGGTCGATACTATTAGTTGACACCTCTCTGCTCCTCACGCTAACCGGTCGACACTTGTGAACAATGGTCGACACTTCATTCCTCTTTATCAGCGTCGGTCGATCCCTGAGGTCGACACTCCCGTCTATTTTACACTACCGGTCGATACTTGCGTGCACCAGTCGACACTTCATTACTCTCTGTCCGCGTCGATCGATCCTTAAGGTCGACACTTCCATCTATTTTACACTACCGGTCGACACTTGCATGCACCAGTCGACACCTACTCTCTCTCTATCTGAGTAAGTCGACCCAACTGCAATCCTAAACACGCGCATGATCATAGAATTCACCAGATAACTTGTCGTCACCTATACCATAGAACATAAAACGTAAGCCTAATTCTTAGCAAATAGGGAACAATGAACAAGAAAACAATGCATAAGCTCAATCCCTAACACATGTGGTTTCTACACTCTGTTTCATTCTCGTTTCGTTTTCGTTTTTATTAATCTTCCATTTTTTCACGTGGATCAAGTAGTCACCCATCCTATCACCACTCAGGACGGCCACATCTTGACCCAACGAAGCGAGATCGGAGGCACACGTCAAGTCCACACATGGGATGACCATACAACGATCTCCTCCCAACATCGATCACAGAACCCTCTAGTGCCTTCTCACTAGCATGTTAACGACGAGGCGTTCCCACTCATGACATCTTACGTATTTTCATCTGTGCATCTCTCGTAGAGACCATCTTGAAGTGCTACCACACAAGCATCATCACACGACGAGGCGACCCTACTCGAGACCACGTTACATCTGTTCTTATCTTTTTACATTTCATACTCGCATTTCATAAATATGCTCATAACTCGTTTTTCGTAGTTTAAAAAAACCATGATGCATGTCAACACATATGATCAACCAACAAACCAATAATGAACAAGCAATCAAACTCTACCGTTCTGTGGTATAGGCCCGAAGGCAAAACACGAGCAATCCACTACTTACCTGGATTTCCGTAAAATTCTCAATCTCTTTCGTCACCTCAAATGCTCAATTCGTTAACTTAATATATTCATGGAATTAATTCAGCAATCATCAAAATAAACCTAAATGATACCTATTTTAACTCTAGCACAAACCAAATTCACTTTCCAACATTCTACCAACATTCACAAAATTTTCCCTTGTTGTTGCCCTATTTCAATCGGCCATAACTCTCTCATGTCTACTATCCAATGCCTCACTCTAATTTTACAAAACCAAACAGCATAGCCTATCAGATTTTTACAAAAACAGAACAAGTTACATGTAGTTTCAAACTTTCAGTTTTCAACAAAACTCGACTAAATCTCAAATCTTTCTAAGTAATCAACTTATATCACGCTATATCATGTTTAAGCTTATAAAATAACAAGAAAACATAGCAAGGAAAAAGGAATTCTCGGAACTCTAACCTAGGGTTTCATCTACTTCTCTAAAACTCTCCAAAACCTACTTAAATGCATAAAACTCCTAAAGATTTTGAATAAATCACAATACTCATCTAAAGCTAACCTTTGATCTTGATAAAAAATGGAGAAACGGTGAGGGCAAAGTCTCCTTGGTTGCTGATCGTGGGAAGGGAGAGGAGAAGGAATCAGCTTTTTCCATTTACCCTTCAACTTTACACATTTAAATCCTCCACTCAACTTTATTCTCATTTCACCACAAAACGTGGCCTAATTATATAATCACCCCCACCCCACCAGCCATCATCCCCACGTGTCTCACTTATTTTTTACTTTATTTTGCTATTATTTATCATCAAACAACAACTACACTAAACACACTACATGTAGTTTACTCCTAGTTACCTACATCCATTGTTTCCCCTCCACCATGCTCTTCCTCAATCAAATTCTTATCACAACTTATGATCGTTGTTATGTCCTCTTAACACAAAAAAATTCCAAGGACAACTCATGGTTGAGACAAATTCTAGGTGTTACAGTCACCATCACTCGTCTTATATTAACACGTGTTTATATCATCAGCCGATTTGTTGCTTCACCTACTACGGTTCATTTGGCATTTGTTTTTCATATTCTAAATTACTTTTAACGTACTCAGTTTTAAAGTATTTTTTTCATCTACTTCCTCCTTGGAGATTACGTATGTACTCTATGATTAGCCAATTTGTTGTTTCACCTACTACGATTTATTTGGCATTTGTTTTTCATATTCTAAATTAGGTACTCAGTTTGAAAGTATTTTTTTCATCGATTTCCTCCTTGGAGATGCGTATGTACTCCGATGTTGATTAGGTTGGTGATCCTAAAAATTGTAGGTTTACTACCGGATTTTATATCTTTCTAAAAAATTCTTTTATTTCATAAAAGAGCAAGTAGCGGTGTAGTATCTCTAGATCTTCTACAGAGGCCAAATATTGTATTATGGCTTCTACTACGAGTGAAATAATTTGGTTGTGTTGGTTACTTATTGATATATGATTTCTTTTTCCTCGATCTACTTCCTTATATTGTGACAACAATAGTACTATTCAAATTGTATTTTAGTTTTTTAGAAGTGAACTAAACATATCGCGATTGATTGTCATGTCATTTAACATAATTTTCGGGCTAATACTATTTTGCATCATTTGTCACCTTCTCCATCCAGCTTGTCGATTGGTTTACAAAATCGCACAATTTCACGATTTCATTCTCTTTAGCAAATCTCATATGGTTTTTTCTACTACATTGTAAATTTGAGAGAAAATGTTAAATTATATGTTACATTTATAGGGTACATTAGTCTTTTCTTATTATACTTTTGTAATCTTATTTACACAACTTTTTCATTGTATTCTCTTCAATTGCATATTCAATGAAGCTCTAGCCTCTTTCTTTGTTTTCTTTTGGACTCGAACAAAGCTATTCATTTCAGCTGATCCAACAGCTACTCTATGACATTTTCTTGGCATGAATTATCATTTATTGCATTGATAACGAGTATGATCAAATAATTCAATCTGCATTGTAGTAAACCATTCTACATATTTCTCGTGCTTAATCCTTTAAATAAACATTGGAGGCAGACATTCAATGGAATTAGACCCAAAAACACTATCAATGTATGTGTTACAATGTGATGAGAGGTTACTCCAAGAATGAAATGATCAAAGCCTTCCATACCCACAATACCGTACCCTTTCGTGCTTAATCTGGTTTATGTAAACCGGCTCAGAAATCATTGTCGCAGAGGGGACGAAAACCAGTTTGGCACTTCTGCTTCGACCATGCGCATTAGACGAAACACAATCACATCGAGAGCGCAGAACGAAACCAATCTTCCTCACCCTTCCTACCCAGAAGATCGCCGACAGCACTCGGATGGAGCCCAGAACGGCGGGTGTAAACGCTGCCGAAGATCTCTCATCAACCTCTCCCGCAGCCGCCGTGTCACGGTATGCACACGCCGTCTCGCGCACTTACCAGCATCTCCTCGACAAATGCACTCCTCATGTTCTCTACCGCTGGATCGCCTGCCTCGCCATTGCTTTCGTTTACGTTGTTCGCGTGTTCTTCATCCAAGGATTCTACGTCGTATCGTACGGATTAGGAATCTACATCCTAAACCTTCTCATTGGGTTTCTGTCTCCCCAAGTCGACCCGGAGATCCATGCTCCCCACGATGGACCTACGCTTCCGACCAGGGAAACCGATGAATTTCGCCCTTTCGTTCGCCGGGTCCCGGAGTTCAAGTTCTGGTGCGTTGCTATTTCTGATTGTAGTATTTTTTTCCTCTTTCGGCAGCTTTAGGGTTTCTGACCATGGCATATGACCCGCACCATTCGTAGGATTTCATGTGAAGGGTTTTGAATAGGCGGTTAATGGGTCGCTATAATTGCTGGGTCATAATAAAATTAGAGAATAAATTGAGTGGGTTTACTGATACAAGAGGGAAGTTCTGTAAAAGCAACAGGTAAAATTGCTCAAATACTTGTATCGAGGCTTATTAGATAGAACAGAATATAGAGCATGGCATAAATGAGACTGCCGATCACTTCGTAAAACGTATATTTTATCTTTACTTTCTGTTATGGATCTTCGATTTCGAATTCTCCATTGGGGCATCCAACTCAAAATCTCCTTAATACTGAAACTCTAGAATTTACCCAATAATAGATAAGCTTATACAGACCCAGATCATAATGTGTATTATGAAGAACTCTGATTACTAACATGGTCAGGAAGCAATCTCAGATGGAAAGTTTAACATTCGAGCTTTGTGTTTTCCTAGTTTATTTATCCTTTTGTATTTTTGTAACTGATGGATTTATGAAATGTTTTGTTCAATTAGTTTGTCTCTGGCAGAAATAGTTCTCTTATTGAAGCTGGAAACAAACTAATAAAAATTCCTTTTGTTTAATTTACAAGAATATTGATTGGGTCATCTAGTGGAGAATTTAGAAGGCAATGTGTAGAAAAAGATTAAGCGAAGAGGGGAATTAACAATCTTGCAATTTGAAAGCAGGCTTACATAATTGTTCATTTTATTGGTCTCATAATAGTATGCAATCCCATGACAAAGTGGCTACTAAACATGGTTTTGCTGGCCACCATCTTCCCAGGTTCTGTGTTGGTAATAAAGCCTGTTTGATTGAGTATCTCTCGGTAAAATATTTATGTTTTTTTAAGCATCATTGAGTTTGCTGAATCGTTTGAATTGTTTAACAAGCAACTTAGTATTGGGATGCGAATACGAACTAATGTTATTTTTGCTTTTTCCTCTTTAGGTATTCACTAACAAGAGCATTTGTAATTGCTTTTGTGATGACATTTAATAGTGTATTTGATGTACCTGTTTTCTGGCCTATACTTCTTTTCTACTGGGTTGTTTTGTTCACTATGACAATGAGAAGACAAATCGAGCATATGATCAAATACAAATATGTTCCATTCACATTCGGCAAACAGGTAGCGCAAACTCTAGACAAATACTTAGTTTGCCTTTCTCTTAAATATATGTTAATATTGACCCGAGACTACAGTGCGATTTTGTTCATTATTCTGTAAATTGAATCTTACTCGTAGTTGTTTCCAACAGCGATATGGGGTGAAAAGGGCATCTTCAACTGACAGCCAGAGCTTTTCTAGAGACTAAACCTGATCAGGTAGATTTAACGTAAATTTATCCGTATAGTTGAAAAGCTATTCGAGTCGATATAACTTATCTTACTGTATTATTTTTACCTGCAGGAGATCCCAAGAGCATCTATAACAGACTATTGTCTTGGGCATGAGTTTTAAGCTCCGTGTAAGGTTATTTCTTCTGCTTAAGCTTTCATATATTCTCTTAAAAGTGAAATTTTGATAGATGAAGTGTCTGAAGCTTTCTTTTCTAGTATTGTTCTAGTTTGATGGGCATGCTACATTGTTGCCACTAGATTCATAAGTTTCTCACAGGTAGGCAATTGTTAGAGCCTTTGCATTCCTGCTGCATGGGTATTGACCACTTTATAATCAAAGATTCAGTGTTTATAGAATTTATGCGCAATGTCAATGTTTTTATTTAACTAGAGTTGTACCATTGCTTTACACAACAATGGTTTGAAAATGTCTGGGAATTGAACTTGCATAATTATGTTGTTTGAAAATTGAAAATGGCCCTCTGCCCCCTTTGGATTCTCTGGTATGATTTTGGACTTCAACTGCAGATTTCTATAGTTCATTTTCCACCTACTGGGTTCAAATTTTACCTCGTTTTTTTGTTGGGTTTCTTCTTTTCTAGCCATTTCCATTTTGTTAATTTCTGGGACTGCGTCGGATTCGATTATATAGGCTGATGTTAATCTTTTTGAGACATTATTTGAAGAGGCAACCTCAATAAAGTTGACAAAATTCATCTTTGACCTAAAATCACAACAGAAAACAGAGGTAAGTGAGTTTTAATTCTAGCTTCAAAAATGCACACTCAAAGAACATCAACCAACTCAATAATAACTCAAAACCAATTTCAGAAACACGCAAATTTCAGTGCAATCAAGAGTGACGACTGCTCACGTTGGCCTGTAATAGGTAAAAATTCCATACAAAGTCTGCACAGAAGTGAGCAGAAGCAAAACAACGGCAGCCACCAAGGAGAGGATCGCCCATGGATTGCTGAAGTAATTGTGTTTCAAGCTTGCTCTCCATGCATTCCACCTATGGTTGTAGTACCTGTTCACTTGCTCTGATAACCCAGAGAGATAACTGTCGTTTATGTCGAACACCACCTCCTGACAGAGGCGGTTGAAAAGATCGGCCACCTCTGCATCGCTCCCCATCCAGTGCTCGATGATTCCGCAGTAATGCAAGTATCCGACGTCCTCGTGGGAGTTTATCAGATTGTCCATGAAAACGACGTACGAGGTTATGTCGTTGTTGCAGTCTAGATGACACTGCTCGAAGGCAATCAGATTGAGAAACAGCGATTTCGTTCCGTCGTGGATTAGGAGGCGGGGGATTCGTAGCACTCCGTTTTTGAATTTGATATCCCAGAATCGATCCGTTTTTCTTCTCTTGAATTTGATTCCTGATTCTTTCAGCTCTGTTACGCAATGGATTAGTTGCTGTCTTCGTTTGTCGGCCACTCTGTTTGTGTTCGTCCGTCTCTTCATCCATATTCGCGGTACCGGTATCGGACCGGCGCGGAGGAGACTTCGCCGGAAAACGTCGAGGCAATGCAGGCCGATCTGATCCGCCAAAGGGTCGAAGGTTTTTCCGTGCCCGAGTGATGATTCTAATCGGTTTCTTCCGGTCTTTGTCAACGGCTCGTCGGTCGGCATTAGAGGGTCGAAGAAAGCGAGGGCGAGCTTTTCTACGGTCCCTCTCTGACTCGGATCGCCGAATTGAAGGCCTAAAAGCCGGTCAAGTATGAAAAGTGGAATCTGATTTTCGAGCATTATCATGTCCCGTTGAATCGAATGCATCGTCCCTCTGATTGCGAAAATGGGGTCGTTTTTAGGGTACCCTAGACGCCGGAATCCCTCGACGGCACCGCGAAAGAGCTCCAGCACGAAGCAACCGTCGAGCACCATCATCTCTGCAAATTCGTTGCTGCTTAAACTGATTGATCCCTCGTAGCAGTCTCGAGCTCTTTCTTCGAGCTCTTTCATGGCGTCTAGATAGATCTTAATGTCGTCTGTTGTTCTTTTGAGAATATGGTTCAGACATCGCCATTTGTGGGTTTCCATTTGGCGAAGGCGTCTCTTGCTATGGTGGTAAGGTCCTAGAGAGAGAATCTGAGGTACATAAGCTTTGTCGTCACTTTCTCTCAGGTAGTGAGGGACTCTGTAAATACATAGCTTTGCCCACGAGCTCTCTTCGTCTTCTTGATTGGCCTGCTTGAGCTTCTCTCTAATGGGGATCACCCAATCCGATTCCGGCGATTTTCGATTTTCATCGGAAACTTCATCGTTCTCTTCTTCAATCTGGAGGGAGTTGAACGGTTGCTGTTCTTGATTCTGGGTTTCATTCGGCGATTGTTGTGCAAAATCGAGTGATATGCTGGTTGGGGAATTACCTGGTAGTCCAGATTCTACAGTTTCTCTTAGCTTGAGGGTGATGAGATACCAGCTCAGAAGCTCCTTGTTAAAAACAGCCACCATTTTCAGTCAAGTTCGAACTTTTCTGAGTGCAGTAAAGTTGATGTTTGTGTATGTGAAAGAACTGTACAAACTTTGATTGTTCCAAAAGAAGAAGCTGATTAAGCTTCCATCAACCATCAACACACCTTTTACACAAGCATAGGAGAGTTTAAAGCCCAAATTGAAGATGAACAGAGGGGGAGAGAGACGCCATTAATCGGATATTTTAAGTTACGTGAAGCAAAATGCAGGCCCCTAATGGACCCATTACTTCTGCAGAGACTATTTTATTCTCAAAGACTTTTCATTCTGACCATTTTAAATTATTCTCTAAATTAATTGGATATTCATTTTAAAATATTGTAGGGATACTATGAGGAATAAGCTTAGCACGTGTATGAGGTCATCATGACATGGTTCTTAATTATTTTAGGATTTAAAAAAAAATATATTAAAATTTTAATTTTTTTTGAAAAAAATCTTAAAGTTTACTATTTATCGTAAAAAACCTTAACGTTTGATAAATAAATAATTTGAACCTCCGAAGGGGGTGAAGAGGACGTACTCTCGGTAGAGGACGGCCGGTACAGAGACGTACTCTCAGTAGAGGACGGCCGGTCCAGCTGTACCGGCCGTCCAGCACTCAATATACAAATTTTTCTAAAATTTTTCGGGAAGAATACGTTCTCTCCCCCTAGAGTACATACTTTAGGGGGAGAGTCCAGTTGGACAGTACGTCCTCCACTGGACAGCACATACTCTCTCCACTACAATTCCTACTCTAGATGGAGTACGACTTATCCAACTAGACAGGTCGTACTCTCCCCCTTTGAGGACGGACCCGTGACAAAAGTTACGGATTCTTGCCAGGGGAGTACGACCGGTGCAACTGGACTGGCCGTACTTCCCCGTAAAAAAGAAAACCCGTGACAAGTCACGGGTTTTAAGGAAGAGAGGACGGCTGGTCAAAGACAGCCGAAAAATTGTAGAAAACCTGCACATTGAGCACGAGACAGCTGGTACAGCTGGACCGGTTCAACTAGCCGGTTCAGTTGCCTATTTATCAAACGTTAAGATTTTTTACAATGAATAGTAAACTTCAAGGTTTTTTTCGAAAAAATCAAAACTTTAAGTTTTATTTTAAAATAAATCTTAAAGTTTTGATGAATAAGCAATTTGAACTAGTCGGTTAGATATCCCGTGCTCAATGTGTAAATTTTTAAAAACTTTTTAGGGGGAAGTACGGCCAGTCCAGTTGCACCGGTCGTACTCCCCTGGCAAGAACCCGTGACTTTTGTCACGGGTCAGTCCTCAAAGGGGGAGAGTACGATCTGTCTAGCTGGATAAGCTGTACTCCATCTAGAGTAAGGATTCCAAGGGAGAGAGTACGTGTTGTCCAGTGGATGATGTACTGTACAACTGGACTCTCTCCGAAAAATTTTAGAAAAATTTGTATATTGAGCACTGGCCGGCCAGTCCAGCTGGATCGACCGTCC
The DNA here is from genome assembly GCA_022433055.1 of Begonia peltatifolia. Classification (NCBI taxonomy): domain Eukaryota; kingdom Viridiplantae; phylum Streptophyta; class Magnoliopsida; order Cucurbitales; family Begoniaceae; genus Begonia; species Begonia peltatifolia. Next base: position 6,618,757 of record CM039529.1, on the reverse strand, counting down.
TTTATCGAGATTACGTCCTCCTCACCCCCCCTGGAGGTTCAAATTATTTATTTATCAAACGTTAAGGTTTTTTTACGATAAATAGTAAAGTTTAATGTTTTTTTCAAAAAAAACCCATTATTTTATAATAATCTTTGAAGTCTATAATATAGTGGACATGGTGTTAATAACTAATGTCTTAATAAAAAAAAGGTAAATATCAATTCAAACATTGACTTAGATATATCCACTAGAGTGAATTATGAGAGTGTGCTATGTGAGATTTTTTCTTAGGGAGCGGCGTCTCTTGTATACTGGCATAATTTTGCGTGCAATGTTGTAGCATTACAAAAAACTCTTACTTTCTTTATTCTCGAATAAAATTTTGCTCTTGAAATCTTATGCTATGGATGTAGAGTGATTTATCCGAACCATGTAAATTCTTGTGTTCTTGATTTCTTCTCTAGTCGTTATGATTAATTGTGATGTGATTGAGTTTTATAATTTACAAAAATTGGTGTGGTGACAGCTCCTGGCTATAAGTCTACTTGATGTTCTATACCACGAATATGTATTAATCCTTGAGGTAGTTCCTCAAGAAATACATCCTGAAAATCCTTCAATAATCTCTGGATGGCAGTAGGAATATCCCCTAGCTGCTTTACTCTCTCTCTAAACAAAACTAAAATGAGGGGCTCTCCTTTTAGTATGGAAGTCTCTAATTCCTTCCTTGACATTAAAAGGTTAGCTTTGTCTCTTTCTTTCTTTCTGCTTGATTCATCTTTAGCTATTTGTTCTAGGGTTAAGGATTCAAGCTTGATGGTCTTTCCTCAAAATTTGAAAGAATAATAGTTGGTGTAGCCATCGTGTGACACCTTCCTATCATATTGCCAAGGTCTTCCTAGAAGCAGATGGCTAACATTCATGGAAACGACGTCACAAAGTACCGAATCTTTATACTTTCCCATAATGAACTCAATAGTTACTTGTTTGCAGACTTATACGTCGTTCTTATCATCTAACCATTGTAACTTGTAAGGGTGTGAATGTGGACTAGTCTCTAACCTTAATTTTTTGACCATATCACGTGAAGCCACGTTAGTGGAACTTTCACCATCAATGATTCAAGAATATACCCTATCCTTTATCATGCAGCAACTGTGAAAGATATTTTCTGGTTGATAATCTTCTTTAGTGTTCTTAGTCACAAGGGACCGTCAAATAACCATATGTAGTCTTTATGGCGCATGAACCACTTCATCAGATAATTTCTTTTCCTCTTCAACCTCTTCAATAGATTCATCCTCACTTTCAACTTCCCCAGTGTCTTCTCTGATTACCATTACTCTCCTGTTAGGGCACTGAGTCGCCATGTGTCCTAGGGCAAGACATTTAAAATATCTTATTTCTCTCGCCTTTGGTCGGTCAGAATTGGCCGATGAGGCCTTACTTTCTCCTCCTTTAGTGGGGCAGTTTGGAATGAAAGGCTTCTTCCCTCCAGTCTTGTTGTTTCGTCTTTTCTTCCACCTTAACCTTTTTGGTGTCCTAGGATTTACGGTTAAACTTGTTGTAGGTGGTTGCTTTCTTGTTCCCCTTAAGTTGTCATTCAACTTTCAAGGCTAGATGGATTACCAAGTTCATCGAATCTAGTGGTTGTAACTTCACTGTGTCTCCAATGTCTCAGTTTAAGCCCTTGATGAATTGGGCTATCACCTGCTCCTCCGGTTCCTCCATTCTTCCTCGGATGCTGAGTGTCTCAAACAAAGTAAGGTATTTTTCTACAGTCTTGCCGTATTGCTTAAGATTTTGTATTTGTAGGAAATGTTCTAACTTATAGTGGCTAGGTACGAATTTCTTTCTCATAAGGGTCTTCATGACCCTCCATATGGTGACAGACTCTTTTTTTTCCCGCCTCCTCTAGGCTTTCAAGTTGTCCTACCATAATGAAGCATATCCGATAAGTTCTAGCGCCACTAATTGTATCTTAACTCTCTCAAAATATACGCAGTACTCGAACACCTTTTGACCTTATCGGCCCAATCAAGGAAAGTTTCTTCATCGCTAGTCTCGTTGAATAAGGGAATGGATAATTTAACATCCTTAAGGTCCTCATTATCTCTTCAACTGTTAGGAGTGTAATCTTCTTCACCCTCTTCGGTCCACTGCTCATCTAAATATGCTCGAGCGGGGAATTCTCTCCTAGGTGGTTTGGTTCTCCTTCTTCTTAAGGGTTCTTGGTGTTCTCTTTCTTGCTCAGCTAATACTCCTAAGAGATAGTTTACCTTTTGGCTAAGATCATTAAGATGTCCTTAGACACTTGATTCTCCTCTTCGTGGGGATTGAGTATCGTTTTGGGGCACTTCTTTGTTATGGTTTTATTCACAATTATTCCACTTCTTGTTTTCATTTTCTAACCTAATTAAGTTCTAAGTTTTAGAAAAAATAATGTGATTAAATTCTATTTGAATAATTCTAAAATTTTAACTTCTCCTTTGGTTGTTAGTTAGGCACCCTCCTTGGTTTTGTTGAATTTTAAACAATGAAAGTATTAATACATTCCATTTCTTTGGATTTTAGGATTTTATGAATAAAAGTATTAGGTTTCAACTTAATAGTCCTAAAATGTTAAGTGCACTTTTAAGTTGGTAACTAAATTCACAATTTAAATTTATAATGCTAGCGCTCATTGAGTAAGTTTTAGTACTGATTAATTAAAATTTTAGGTTAACAAAAACTAAGGAGATATGCAAGTAAATATGTTGGCTAAATCAGATTAAATACAAGATAATCATACAATGCAAAGGTTCTAATGCTTTAGGAGTCAAGTGATAAATAACCATGCATAATAGTTCTAAACACTTAACACTCCTCGATTTTAGTTTAATCCAATTAGTCACGAGTTTTAGACACACAAAAGCTATATTAAACGTGCAAAATTTTTATATTAAATCACAAATCAAACACACAAATTAAGAAGGTTGTCTATCATTTACAATTTTTATATTAAATCACAAATCAAACACACAAATTGAGAAGGTTGTCTATCATTTGCAATTTTTATATTAAAGCACAAATCAAACACAAATTGAGAAGGTTGTCAATCCGAAGAGAACTCCAACAAAATATTGTAGCATTTTATCAAATCAGAACCAATGGCAACAAAAATCTACATAGCACTTACCTCACATGTGATGATCAAGCTTTGAAAATTATAAAAGAAAACTCGCTCAAATGAGGGAGTTATTCGCGGACAACCCTGGCTGGTACGAGATGTCACTTTTAGTACCTTCGGATGAGAATTCTTTTAAGAAGGATAACTTCAGCTTAGAGCGTGATGCGATCTAGCCGTGCAAAGGCCGCTTGCCCACCCATAAAACTCATTAATCCTCTCGGTAATCGACCAAGCCGAGGATACCTTAAAAGAATAAAGAACTTTAACGTGCAAACAAACTCTAAAAAGATTAAAAATTTATGTGAAGCTTGTAGTATGAGTGAGGTGTGTGTCCATTAAAGATGTGAGTCGAAACACTTTCGAAAAAGGGAAATATTCAAATAATTTCAAAAGTCAGCCGATGAGCAATATTTTGTTGCTTTCGACAGACAATCTTTCTTAGGAAAGATTGACAACTTAGGAAACTTTACAGCCACCCTCTACTTGAATCCAATTATTAGTATAAAGGTGAGAAGGGTGGAACAAAATCTATTCAAATACTTTTGTAAAAAAAATCCAGTGTGAAAACAAAAACACAAATCAGTCGATAAGCAATGTTTTATGACTTTCGACAAAACAAACCTTCTGTGGAAAGGATATCAATTTACGAAACCGGGTTTGGCCACCTTCTACTTGGTTTCGACTCTTGATTAAGTGGAAAGAAGAATGGAACAAGAACCACTCATACAACCTCAGGTTTGAAGACCGAGGAAGTTCACTCCTCTCGGTGATAATTTCATTGAAGCTTACCTTGGTAGACAACCTTCTCGATTTCTCCTTAAACAAAACAGCAACAATTTTATTCAACCCCCAAAAAACTGAATAAAAAATCCAATAACCATGCTTAAATATGTCTTAAGGTAGTTAGGGTTGGATTTGGAGTATTGAGTATGAGGGCAATTGACGGGTAGATCATCACGCGGCCGAGAGTGTGCCAATGAAGGTGGCGAGATTTTCGTGTTTTATCAATCAAAGCGCGCCCATTGCCACTTCATCAATCCATGGCACACCTCCTTAGGTCTTTAGCATGCGAAGTCATCAAATGGTGCATTGTTTTTAGCCTGAAGTCCATGTGATGCGTTGGTGAGTCTTGAGCTTCAAAGTGTCGACCCATTTTGTGTTCTCCTTGCACACTACTCTCCTCTTGAGTAAATCAAACATAAGCCATCATCTAGTTTAACATACATCTATCCTTAAATGCCCAATTCGCATGCATATATAAATCATAATATGAAGGCCAATGTTTGCCCTCAAAGTTTAAAGTTAAAGTTACATAAGGCTTAGTGCTCGGGAAGACAAATTCCCATGTGAGCTTGTTGATCCTCCGTCCATGAAGTCCATGCAAGCACATACCTTAGTTGATCCTTGTGTCGAGCTTCAATCTCTCACTTTAAGCTTTCAAGGACATCTTGCAGGCCTTCATAGAGATTAACTCTTGCAAAAGAGAAAATTGTGTGAGAACATTAGTTAGTTAAAGTGTGTGCTCGGGATTGTGATCGTGTAATGGGCCTATGGGGCACATCATCCTCCCCAGGTGATCGAGGATTTGATCTCAAATCCTTTAATTTGACCTCCACAATGTCATCATATTCGTCTATTTAGGGTGATAGATCCTGGACATTAAAAGTGGTCGATACTCCATAGTCTCCTGATAGTTCTAACTTATAAGCATTATTAGTAATACGCTCTAACACCTTAAATGACTCATCGGCTCCAAGAAATAACCTAGACCTTCTCTTGGCTGGAAATATTTCCTTATGTAAGTGCAACCAAACTAAATCACCTTCATTAAAAATAACTTCCTTGCAACTTTTATTCGCTCGTTTGGCAAAGCCTTCATTTGTTCTTTTGATGGCTTTATGCATTGTTTTATGCAGCTTCTCAATTGGCTTTGCCTTGTTTGCTCCTAAAAGGTTGACTAATTCCTTAAAAGGTAGGCGAACAAGGTTCAGTGGTGTTGATGGGTTAAATCTATAGGCGAACTCAAATGGAGTTTATTGTTTAGTGGAATGTACACTTTTATTGTATGCAAACTCTAATCCAGGCAAAAATATATCTCAGTTGGATAACTTCTTTCCTATGACACCGCAGAAAAGTGTGCCCAAGGTCCTATTAACTACTTCTATTTACCCATCAGTTTGGAGATGAAACAATGTGTTAAAACATAGCTTAGTGCCCAATTTCTTCCGTAAGGTTGTCCAAAAAGTACTTAAAAATTTAATGTCTCTATCCAACACTAAATTAGCAATTAAGATGAAATCATCAGTTTTGGCACATGCAATGAAATGTGCCATTTTAGAAAATTGATCTTCGACTACCGTGATTGAATCTTTACTTTGGGCAATTCGTGGTAATCCTAAGATAAAGTCCATACTGACTTCAACCCAAGAGTGAGTGTGTACAGGTAAGGGTAAATACAAGCTTTGAGGTAAAACTCTATTCTTGGCTTTCTTATAAACCACGTATGTCTCGACTATGCTGTGTATATCTCTCTTCATATGGGGCTAGTAAAAATGCTCCTTAAGTGTTTCAAGGGTCAGTTTCTCCTCAAAATGACTAGTTAAGCAACACAATGAGCTTTCTTAACGAGGCACCTCCTCATACTTACATTGGGAATGTATATCTTTCCTGCTTTCACTAAGTAGTCATCCATAATGTGATAGTCTCCTCCGGCCTGGTCTTGGCACTTAATATAATGAGCTCTAAAGTCAAGGTCGTATTCATAGCTATCTTTGATCCATCCGAATACAAATAATCTAGTCCCTAACTCAGTGATAAGGATGCGTTTTCTTGAGAGCTTATTAGCAACTACATTATCCTCTTTTTTTGTAACGGCCAGAATTTCTGCTGAAATAATTTTTGGATTTACGTATCGATAAACGACAGAGTTTTAGTCAGAATCGAGGGCAAAAAATTTGTACTGTTAAGTAAAAGATTATTTTGAGGCTAATGGACAAGGGAGATTTATAAAAATCCAACCGGAAACAGATTGAATAACCGTTTGGTTAAAATATTAAAGGGTGAGGGCAATATGGTAATTAAGATTATTATTATTATAAAAAAATAATGAAGGAAATGTAAAACCCCCTCCCTCCCTGTTTTTCTTCCTCCCCGTGCGTTTCTCCCTTCCAATGACGTCCAACAGCAATGGTTCCTCTTGTTTCTTCCTTCAATCTTCAAATTTAAGCTAAACTTTGGTTAGTTTTTAGTAGATAGTTAGTCACTTAGCTGTTTTGAGTCTTAAAAGTGAAGTTAGAGGGAGTTATTGAATAGTTTGGTAAACCCTAAGTGAGATCTACAAAATTTTGAGGATATAGTCAATTTTTATGTGTTCAAGTGTGTTTAAGCTTGAGGGAAGATTAGATTATAGGTTTTTATGAAAAGAATTGAGCGTTTGAATAACCGGGAAACTCAGGTTTACAGAACGGTTTCTCTTTGGCCAAATTTTGCTAAGCTGTGGATGTTGGGTTAGGAAGTAGATTAGACCGTTAGAAACTAGACATCTTAAGGAGTCCGTAGCACTTTGAATCGTCAAAATCGGACGAGTATTAGATGAGTTAAGAAATTTTGAATTTGGTAGGAAATTGAGTCAGATTTCGGGTTTAGCTAGGAGTTTGCGATTTAGTACGAGTTTATAACTTCCGTGTTAGAATTTCATGAATTGGACGAAGTTAGAATTAGTGAATGTGTGATTTTTATAAGTTCTCCCGTTTCCTAGTTTAGCGTAAGATTTACGTGTGAATTGCTAAGGACACCAGTTAAGTAGTGTACCTAAGTGTTTTTGCCTTCGGACCTACATCACAGTTCGTTAGGTTGCATGCATGTTTATTTTATGTTTTCGTAGATTATGCATCATGGTTATAAAGTACGACAACGAAACGAAAATGAATTTACATGTTTTTACGAAATGAAACAGTGGAATGTTAAATGTGATTAATGAAATGAAAAGGTACGTAAGAAGATAATGAAGGTGGAGTTAAGTGGCCTTGTCCCGTGAGGTGGACCGCGAAGTGTGTCACTACTTCTCCTGATTTACATGTGTGACCTTGTCCCGTGAAATGGACTGCGAGGCATGTCACTTTTATAGATCGAGGTTGGCCTTGTCCCTTGAGGTGAACCGCGAAATGTGTCATCTTGATCTAGCACATAAAGAAGAAAATGGTAGTAAGATAAAGAATGTGTAAGAAAGAGACGGAAACGAAAGTAGAGACGAAACTGTAGAAACTGCATACAATAGGATATGTATTGTTTTCAGTGTTTATGTTTTATATGCACGTCTTACCTAGCATTATACTAATAGATGAGTTCTGTGATGTAGGTGATGAGACGATAGTTGGTGAGTATTCAGAGCATGCCCAGGATTAGGAGGCAGTTGGAGGAGTGCGCTCGTGGGATGATCCGGTCGGCTGTTAGGGCATTTTGACCATGGTGGGTGTATGTACGGATTTTTAGTCATTTTGAGTAGTTTTAAGTTGTTTTGATGTATGGATGGATTTCAAACTTTTAGTAGTCATTTTTATGCACATAGGGGATTTTAGAATTTAATCGGAAGTGTAGGTTTGGGTTTTGAAATTTTGTCTGTTACGTTTTATGGAAAATTTTCTGTTAAGAATACTGGTGTAAAGTGTCGATTTGTATCCATAGGTGTCGGCCGAACTAAGTAAATGTCGACTGCGAGGGTCAACCTACGGAGACAGAACCAAATTAGGTGTCGACCTCTGTGTGTAAGTGACAACCAGTTAGTGTAAAAATGGTAAAAGTGTCGACCACAAGGTTCGACCGGTGCAAATAGAGAGAATTATGGTGTCGGCCTAAGAAAGCAGGTGTCGACCTGTTATTGAAGTGAGCATAGGGGTGTCGACCACGAGATTCGACCGGGGCGAACAGAGAAGAATGATGTGTCGACCTGTGCAACCAGGTGTCAACTTGTGCAAACAGAGGCAAATGAGGTGGCGACTTGTGTGTATAGGTGTCAACCCTTGTGTGCAGAACGGGTCAAATGTCGACCGAAGGTTTTAGGGGTCGACCGAAAATCACTTTTATTGTTTTAAAACTTGAAATTTCATTTAAATTAATTTTGGTTAGAGTCTTCTGCTGTGATGCTTTTAAACGTTTTTAAAGATGTCGTTTTAAGTTGGGGAGTAAAGTTTTAAATTTTTCACAAATTTTATTCGATTTTATGAGTAAGAGTATGGTTAGCAAATCGGGTCCAGTGACAACTTGGGGGTGCTACAGTATGGTATCAGAGCAAACTGAAAATCAGTGGGTTTTCAACGCACTACACTTTTTGTATACTCAAGGGTTTATGTAAACCTTTCTAAAAGTTCTACCAACTATGCATGTCTCTTGTTCAACTTGTGCTGACTCCTAATATGCCTTAACGCTTGATGCTCAGTATGAATCACAAATTCGTTCGACAAGAGATAGTGTTGCCAATGTTCAAGTGCTCATATGAATTCTTTGTCATAGGTCGAATTATTGAGCACTGCTCCTTTGAACTTTTTACTAAAGTACGCAATGGGTCTCCCCTCTTGTATAAGTATAACTCCAATGCTTATTCTAGAGGTATCACTCTTGGCTTCAAACACTTTGTTGAAATCAAGGAGTGCAAGTATAGATGAGTGGCATAAGTTCTCCTTAATGGGCTCAAAACTCTTTTGACAAGTTGGTTAATGAATTCTTTTTCCTTTTTAGTACAGTCGGTGATTGATGCGACGATTAAGCTAAAGTGCTTTATAAATCTCTTGTAAAGTGAAGTCATTCTGTGGAAGCTACATACTTTGGATATTCCAGTAGGTGCAGGCCAATCCATGATAGCCTTGATTTGATCTTCGTCAACTTCAATTCTCCTTTTTGAGATGATAAATCCTAAAAAATAAACTTTGTCTTGTGCAAATGAGCACTTAAATTTACAAATAATTTGACTTTCCTGAGGGTTAGAAAAAGAGTGCTAAAATTGTTGAGGTGTTGAGAAAGATTCAAATTGTACATCAATATGTTATATAAATAGACAACAATGAACTTTTCTAAAAAGTCCTTAAGCACGTAGTGCATTAATCTCATGAATGTACTAGGAGCATTGGTTACCCCGAAAGGCATGACCATCTATTCAAATAATCCATACCTTATCTTAAAGGCTGTTTTTCACTCGTCACCTTCTTTCATCCGTATTTGGTGGTAACCACTCTTGAGGTACACCTTTGAAAATATAGATGTTCCACTGAGCTCATTCAACATGTCCTCGAGCATAGGGATGAGAAATCTATACTTAACTGTAATTTGGTTTATGGCTCAGCTATCTACACACATTCTTATCGTGCCATCCTTCTTTGGCACTAACAATGATGGTACTACACATGGACTCATGGATTCTTTTATAAAACCTATCCAATAATTTTTGCACTTGGTCTTGTAATTTTTTGGTTTCTTCGGGGTTTATCTTGTATGCTGGTCGTTTAAGTAGTGTAACCCCGAGCAGTAGATCAATTTGGTGTTTGGTACCATGTAAAAGTGGCAAACGTTGTGGTAACTCTTCTAGGAACACGTCTTGGAACTTGTTGAGTAGATCGTTAACGGGTTTGGGAATAACTCCTAGTTCCATAACTCGATTTCCAACTAAAATCATAATCATGGAGTTTCCTCGTAGTATGGATGCTTCTATTTTGGTTTTAGTCATAAGAAGACTTGCTTTGTTCTTTTCTTCCTCCATAGCAGCATCGTCCTTAGCTATTTGCTTGGGGGTCATGAGTGCTAATTTAAAAGTCTTACCTCTGAACTTTAAGGAATAATAGTTTGAGAACCCATCGTGGTTCACCTTACGGTCATACTTCCAATGTCTATCTAATAATAAGTGACTAGCACTCATAGGCACTACATCGCAAAGAACTGAGTAAACTCAACACTCACTTGCTTTGTCACTTTGATTTCATTCTGATCGTCCAACCATCTAAGGTTATAAGGATGGCGATGTGTAGTTGTCTTTAGTACTAGCTTCGTGACTACATCCTTGGAAGCTACGTTTGCACAACTTCCTCCATCTATAATTAAGGAACATAATCTGTCCTTCTATTCGTAAAGTTCCTTCAGGAGTGTGCACAACTTTGTTCTTTGACTTATTCTATTCTTCACTCACTTCGTCCTCCTCCTTTGGCTCATCCTCGCTTTTGATTTCTCTAATGTCTTCCTTAACTATCATCACACGATAGTTTGGGCATTGAGCCATATAATGACCGAATCAATGACACTTGTAGCACTTAATCTCCTGTGCTTTCGATGCATTGACACTCTCTCCTAGGGTCTTACTACTAGATTCCTTAGGTGGCCAATTTCATGTGAATGACTTCTTTCCTTCTGTCTTGGTACCAAGTTTGTTGTTCTCGGAGGGTTTATGGGTAGTCTTGGGAGTGAATTTTGGGGTAGGTTTTTGGGTATGGTTGGCTTTTCATTTTCTAATAAGTTGTCGCTCGACTTTAAGAGCCATCTGTACCACCATGTCTAGAGATTCCAGTGAATGTAACTCCACCGTATCACCAATGTCACGATTCAGTCCTCGTATTAACCTCGCAATAACTTGTTTTTCAGGTTCCTACATTTTTCCCCAGATCCTAAGGGTTTCGAATCCCGTGAAGTACTCTTCAACAGACTGACTTCCTTGTCTAAGGTTCTAGATTTTGAGGAATAGTTCTTGTTTATACTGGCTAGGTATGAACCTCTTCTTGATGAGGCTTCTCATTACTCTCCATGTTGTTGTCATCTCTAATCTTTTGTCTTTGGGACTTGATGTTTGACCACCATAATGCGACGTATCCCGTGAGCTTACTGAAACTAGTTGTACCTTGACCTTTGCAGAGTATCCATAATAGTCAAATGCTTTCTCAACTTTATCCAACCAATCTAGGAATGTGTTTTCGTCACATGTTCCATTGAATGATGGGATGCGTAACTTAACGTTCCTAAGGTCATCTTCATTTTTCTACGGTTCAGACAAAAGTTCTCTTCCTCGTCCAAAGTCTATTCATCCTCATCAGAATAATCAAAGTTTTGGTATCTTCTCCTAAGGTTTTCAGGTCTTTCATTCTCTTCAGAAGGATCTAGGTTATGAACTCTTCTCTTACATTTTTGGGTCTCTTCCTAGGTGTGGTCTCTCGTTAAGATTCTTTTGGAGAGTTTTGGATAATCTTCTCCATTGCATATTTTAGACTTAATCTCATGTCTTTTAATTATTGTCCTAGGTTACTAACTTCTCCTGCTAGTCCATTGAGTTGTACTTGCATACTTCATATAGGTATTATTTTCTTGTGGGGGTGTTCTTTTACCTCGGTTTAGTTCTTGGTTAGGGTTTTGGTTCAATTCTCGATTAATTGCACTCCTAGTCTTCATAATTATTACCCTAAGTTTTAGGAGAGTTTTTAATTGGGTTACATTCTTAATTCCTAGGGTTTTAGATCAAGGGTTATAACTTAACTAAATTTTAACCTAAGTTTTCGGTGGTATATTATGTAATCTTTAAGGTTTAAAACAGTGAAGAGAAACACTAACAATCAAGCCAACTCTCATATATATCATAAAAAGTTCCTACAAATTTTCATGCACTTTTACGTTTCCAGATAATGAGTAGAATAACAACCTAACTTTGATGCACCGACTATACTCTTAGTCCTATACTTTCATACACTTATAGCAAACAAAATATTGAAGAAAATTAGCAACAATACTTAACAAATTTTGGGTTTTATTTTATGCTCATTTCATGTTTCACGGTTATGCATTAACAACACATTAAACGCTTAAACCACAAAACAACAAGTTAATCAAAAAAGATTTATGAAACCCAAACTTTCATCCTAAGATCTTAATTAGTTAATAAGCATGCTGGAAAATGATTTAAACAACAAGATAGAATAATTACCTAAGTAATCAACAAACAAAAAAGAGAATGTTCCTAAGTGAGCAATAATGATAACCCGATTTTGAAAATGAATTGTAGCAATCAAAATAGGCATGAAAAAATCAAACCAACACGTTGGCTAGCACATTAGGGAAGCTGCCGTGACTTTGATAGTAGATGATGCGATCCAGCTCTGCAAAGGCCGCATGCAAACCCACATTTAGCCAAGCCAATGACACCTTAAAAGAATAAAAAACTTTAACAAGCAAACAAACTCTAAAACAATTGAAAATTTATGTGAAGGTTGTGTTTTGAGTGAGTGTGTGTCCATGAAAGATGTGAGCCGAAATACTTGCGGAAAAGGGAAATATTCAAATAATTCCAAAAGTCGGCCGATGAGCAATATTTTGTGGATCTTGACATACAATCTTTCTTTGGAAAGATTAACAACTTAGGAAACCTTTATGGCTACCCTCTACTTGAAACTATAGGTAGAGAGGTGAAAAGGGTGGAATAAATCTATTTAACTACTTTTGTTAAAAAAAAAAATCTTGTGTGAAAACAAAACCACAAATCGGTCGATAATTAATGTTTTCTGACTTTCAACAAATCAAACCTTTCGTGGAAAGGATGTTGATTTATCGAACCAGTTTTGGCCACCTTCTACTTGGTTCCAACTCTTGATTAAGTGGAGAAAAGAATGGAACAAGAACCATTCAAACAACCTTGGGTTTGAGGGTCTAGGAGGCGCACTCTTCTTGTTGATAATTTCACCGAGGCTAACCTTGGTAGACAATCTTCTCTGTTTCTCCTTAAACAAAACATCAACAATTTTATTCAACCTTCAAAAAGTTGAATATAAACTCCAATAGCCATGCTTAAATATGTCCTAAGGTAGCTAGGGTTGGATTTGGAGTATCTGGTACGAGGGTCGTTGATGTGGTGGATCATCGCGCAGCCGAGAGTGTGCCTATCAAGGTGGCAAGATTTCCTTGTTTTATCAATCAAAGTGCTCCCCCTTGCCACTTCATCAATCCATGGCGCGCCTCTCTCAGGTCTTCAGCATGCCAAGTCATCAAGTGGTGCATTGTTTTTGGGCTGAAGTCTATGTGATGCGTTGGTGAGTCTTGAGCTTCTAAGTTTCTGTCCATTGTGTGTTCTCCTTGCGCATTACTCTCAGTAAATTCAACACAAGCCACCCTTTAGCCTAACATACATCTCTCCTTAAATGCCTAATATGCATGCATATATAAATCATAACATGAAGGCTAATGTTTGCCCTAAAAATTCAAAATAAAATTTACATAATGCTTAGTGCTCGGAAAGACAAGTTCCTATGTGAGCTTGTTGATCCTCCACTCGTGAAGTCCATGCAAACACATGTCATGGTTGATCCTTGTCTTGAGCTTCAATCTCACACTTCAAGCTTTCAAGACTTCCTCCAAGCCTTCATAGAGATCAACTCTAGCAAAAACAAAAAGTGTGTGAGAACACAAGTTAGTTAAAGTGTGTGCTAAGGATTGTGATCGTGTAATGGGCTTATAGGGCACATCAGGGACTATTTTACCACCTTACTACTATGGTTCCAACCTCAAAAGGAAGGAGAAGAAAAGTGTCAATGAGAGTTAACAAGCAACCAAAAGGCTTGTAGACAATGGATGGCCACTACGCTTGAATATTACACACCAAAAATTCAAAACTATGCAGAAGAAGCTCTTCTAGGTTTTGAGAGAAAAGGGGACCAATTTTATTTAACCAGAGACTGATAATACAATGCTGAAATGATACTTAAATATGTCCTAGGGTTGGCTAGGGTTTTGGTTAAGCAAAGAAGGAAAGAGCCGTTGTAATGGATTTGGCCATGCATGCGCGTGCGCTCCTCCTTCAGAAGCCAATGTGATGATGAGTTTTGGTACGCATGACATCCTCTCATTAGTCTCTACAGTGTGGCTGAGTTGGCGTGGGTTAAAATGGTTGGAGGGAAATGATAAAACATCTTCAATTATGTTCGGCCGTGTGATCCATCTCTTGTGCTCAATGCTCGGTCGTGTGATCCATCTCGCGCGCTCAGTTGATGATTGTCACAAAGGTTGGGCCAGCTATCCTTGCATGAGTAGTCCAAGCCCATACCCATGTGATTCATCCAACAGGCCTCTTTTAAGAGTGACCTTTTGGCTGGTCCTTGTATTCATCAAAGTTGGTCCTTGCATGTGCGTTCATCAATTCGGTCCTTGTATGTGCGCGTCATCCTTTGTTTCGGTGGTAAGCCTTTATGGTCGAATCAAACAAGTGTCAAACCATATGCAACCAAACTATCTTAAACTCTATGTATGCACGCTTTAAAGAAAACAATAAGGTCAATGTTTCCCAACAAAATACAAAGAAAATGACTAATGTTCGCCAAAAATAAAAACATAGAACACTTCAGTTACATAATGTTCCTTTTAGGAAGACAAATTCTTTCTTCTTCAAGTGATGTCTCGGGAAGCAATGTCCAAGCGGAAACATGAGCTGGTCTATCGATATCTTGGGCGTTTGGTTCCCACTTTAAGTTGATAAAAAGATTCATACCTTCAAAATTAGCAAATTTGTCAGTAAAAGTGCTAAGAGATGAACTTACATTGATTTGTGATAGAGTCACCGGCTTCTATGACATATCATCAAATGTCATCCCCATTTTCCAATGATTTGAATAAGACCCACATAATCTAGTTCAATGCTCTCAACTTTGAAGCCTCAACTTGCCTTACTCTAGTTTTCCTCGATAACTTCATAATCTACCATTACCAATAGGAGGACTGCAGATTTTGTAGGTCGTGAAAAACGAATTCAATGTGTGCCTAATTGGCCTAGCTCATATAGAATTGGCTTACCCGGTACCTAACAATCTCCACATTGACTTAAATTCTACTACATAAAATATATTTCTAAAACATCAATTAGGAAAATAACATTCTCTTCCACAAATCCCATTAGGGCGTAGTCAGCAGTTAATACCAACCAAGCTCAAACAACGCTTGAACTTAAGTGTAAGTAATGACTTGGTCATCATATTAGCAGGTTTATCAAGAGTACTGATTTTACTCACTGCAAAATTACAACGAGTAACCACTTTACCTATTAAATGATAATAAACATCAATGTGAGTTGTTTTCAAATAAAACATCT
>CM039529.1:6581974-6598512 GCA_022433055.1 Begonia peltatifolia | reverse complement strand
TGAAATTATTTAATATAAATAATCCTAATTACTATTTTGCTACTAATGTTTACCCGTTTAATAAATTTGTTATACGGTCTGATCCCAACTGTATTCTTAAATTTTTCTCTTCTACATTAGCTTCAAAATAATCTTTTACTTCGCGGTAGAAATTCTCCGCTCATCATTCCGACCAAGACTTACAAAACCCGAATAATTCCGAGTGTTACATTCCACCCTCCTTACAAAAATTTTATCCTCAAAATTTGCTATCTAAATAACTCAGGATACCGGCTCACCATGTCTTGCTGCCGCTCCCAAGTTGCTTCTTTTACGCTGTGGTTACGTCATAAAACTTTCACCAATGGTATTTCCTTGTTGCATGGAGTCTTCACTGCATAATCCAGAATCTTCACTGGCCTCTCTTCATACACTAATGTGGGTTGAATCTCCACATCTTGCTGTTCCACCACATGAGAAGGATCTCGTATACACTTTCTCAGCATGGATACGTGGAATACATTATGGATCCCATTCATGGAGGCTGGTAGTTGTAGCTGGTAAGCTGTCTTCCCTATTCTCTTTGTGAGTTGAAATAGTCCAACAAATCTTCAGTTCAGCTTGCCTCTTTTCCCAAATCTTATCACTCCTTTAAACGGCAAAATTCTCAGGAAGACTTCATCACCCACATCAAATTCTAGCTCTCTTCTTTGACGATCTGCATAACTCTTTTGTCGGCTTTGACCTGTTAAGATATGCTGCCGAATAAATTCAATTTTCTCTATTGTCTGCTGCAAAATATCCGGACCCACTAAACTCGCCTCGCAAATTTCATCCGAATAAAGCGGGGATCTGCACTTTCTCCCGTGAAAGGCCTCGTATAGAGCCATAACTATCGTGGCCTGGATACTGTTATTATAAGAAAATTCTACCAATGGCAGATATTTGCTCCATGATCCTTGTAACTCCAGTACACAAACTCGAAGCATATCCTCCAGCGTTTGAATAGTCCTCTCAGATTGTCCATCCGTCTGAGGATGAAATGCTGTGCTAAAACTGAGCTGCGTACCCATGGCCTTGTGCAGACTTCTCCAGAACTTCGATGTAAATCTAGGGTCCCTGTCTGATACAATCGAATTTGGAACTCCATGCAATCGCACGATCTCTTGAATATATAGTTCGGCGAAGTGATCCATAGAATACGTCATCTTTACTAGCAGAAAATAGGCTGATTTGGTTAACCTGTCCACTATCACCCATATACCGTCATAGCCCTTTGTCGTCCGAGGTAGCGCTATAACAAAATTCATTGCTATCTGCTCCTATTTCCATTCAGGTATTGGCAATGGCTGTAATTTTCCTGCTGGCCCTTGGTGTTCGGCCTTAACCTACTGGCAGATCAAACACGCCTCTACACACGTCGCCACCATTCTCTTCATAGCAGGCCACCAGTAATGTTGTTTGAGGTTCTTGTACATCTTAGTGCTCCCCGAAGGTACAGAAAACCTTGAAGAATGTGCTTCTGACAATATCTCCTTTGGAAGTTCCTCATTGTTCGGAACAAACCATCGATTCTGAAACTTAAGAATCCCATCGTTCGAACAACTGAATTCTGACTTATCCTCGGAAGCCATACTGGACTTTATCTCTTCACATTCAGCGTCGTTTTTCTGGGTTTGCTTTATCTTCTCCAAAATAGTGGGCTGCAAAGACATAGCTGACAGCATGGCCGATACATTTGACACTGCCTCCAAATCAAACTTCCGGAACTCCGCATCCAAAGCCACTGGCATGCTTGAAGTCGCAGCTGGAATGGATGTCGTCACTCTGCTCAAAGCATCGGTTACTACGTTCCCCTTGTTGAGGTGGTATTTAATTTTGAGGTCTTAATCTTTCACAAATTCTAACCACCGCCGTTGGCTCATGTTTAGCTCCTTCTGAGTAAAAATATACTTCAGGCTTTTGTGATCGGAATATATCTCGCACTGCTGTCCATATAAATAATGCCTCCAAATTTTCAGCACAAAAACTACCGCAGCCAGCTCCAGGTCGTGCATTGGGTAGTTCTGCTCATAAGCCTTCAATTATCTTGAGGCATATGCTACCACCTTCCCTTCCTGCATTAACACACATCCCAATCCAATCCTATAATAACCTGCTAACCCGAGAAAACTCCGTATCTTCGTAACATTCTGCAGCTGTGGCCATTCCTTAATTGCCTGGATCTTTGCTGGATCAACTGCTATTCCAGCACTTGAGATGACATAACCAAGAAAATAAATCCTATCCAGCCAGAACTCGCACTTAGAAAACTTCGCGTAAAGCTGGTGTTGCTTCAAAGTCCCTAATACCAATCTCAAGTGCTCCTTATGCTCCTCCTCGCTCCAAGAGTACACCAAGATATCACCGATAAACACTAGAACAAATTTATCAAGATAATCGTGGAACACTCTGTTCATCAGGTCCATAAAAGCTACTGGAGCATTTGTCAGTCCAAAAGACATTACTAGGAACTCATAATGTCCATACCACGTCCGAAAAGCCGTTTTTGGAATATCTTTTGGTCTGACCTTCAACTGATAATAACTGGATCTCAGGTCAATATTCGAAAACACACTCGCACCTTGGACTTGATAAAATAAATCATCTATCCTTGGCAGAAGGTACTTATTCTTAATCGTTAGCTTGTTTAACTTCCTGTAGTCGATGCACATTCGCAACGACCAGTCCTTCTTCTTGACAAAGAGAATTGGCGCGCCCCATGGCGAAAAGCTCGAGCGTATAAATCTTTTTTCCACCAGCTTTTCTAATTGCTTCTTGAATTCCTTCAGCTCTACTGGCGCCAATCTGTAGGGATTCTTTGATATTGGTTCAGCTCTCGGATACACATCTATTGCAAACTCTATTTCTCGGTCCGGAGGTAAACCAGGTATATCATCCAAGAAAACTTTTGGGAAGTCTTGAACAATTAAAACATCATGCGGTCTCGAATCCTTGGGAATCTGCATATTCATAATACTGGCAAGAAAATCAAAATACTCACCAACTAAAACTTGGCGAGTAATGACAAACGCCATCATAGATATCTTCCAGACATTCTTTGCAACCTGAAAAGTATGCTTCTCACCATCCGGCGGTTGACCGTGCCTGCCCTAAAGTCAATCATGGCATAGTGCTTGAACAGCCAATCCATTCCCAGTATCAAGTCATATCCCCTTATGCCTATAATAATGAGATCGACCGATAAATTCTTGCTTCCCACCGACCCCACGCTATCACGCACTACTTGATTTTGAGTGCATACGCTCACCAGAAGGCAACATTACCACATAACCACAGTCCGTTGAGACAGGCCATATATCCAACTTAACCACGAATGTAGTTGCAATAAATAAATGCGTTGCACCAGAATCAATCAATGTATAAGCAGCTACAGAGTTCACTAGTATGGTACCTGACACCACGGCTGGCTGCTCCTCATCTCCCGACTCAATCATAGCAAATACTCTCAGTGTTGTGCGGATCAGACCCTTCTTCAAAGCTGGGCAATCCCTGCTGATGTGGCCCACCTCGTTGCAATTAAAACATTGTACAACCCTGGGCTTCGGGCAGTCTCTGGCCACATGTCTGGCTTCATTGCAGTTGTAGCACTTTCCTGAGTTCCATCTGCACTCTCCCGGATGATACTTCATACATTTAGTGCACTGGGGGTACTGTACCGGTCCCTGCGGCCTCTTGCTACTACCCTGGCTGCTAGAACCCTCGCCAAATCTTTTTGTGCCTCTCTGTTATGGCGGCTGAGAGACACTCTTGCTCTGCTGCGGGGCCGCTTCTCTGAAAGATCTCCTGGAAGCTTCTATCTGATTGATACATATCATCTCGGCTTCCTCCACCTCTAACACCTTGGCCACCACCTCGGAGTAAGGCACATCCCGTATGCCCGCTATTTTCACTCCTTTATATATTTCCAGTCTCAACCCTTGTACAAACGTAAACATTTTATCATCATTTAGGCTTATCAAATTGCTGGCAAACCGGGACAAGGACTCGAATCGCCAGTTATACTCTGTCACTGACGTAGTTTGCTTCAACTGTACGAATTCCATTCTCTTAGTTGCCTGCACCGTACTATTAAAATACTTGTCATAGAAGTCCTTCTTGAACTTCTCCCAAGTCATGTGCTGAGTATCGGTGGTGGCCTCTATAGACTCCCACCAAAACTGGGCATCATTTCCTAAATGAAAGGTGGCTAGTATAACCTTATCCTTCTCTTCCACCTTTGCATATTTAAACATGCTCTTTATTGCTCGGATCCATTCCTCGGCAGCCATCGGGTCTGATACTTGTCCTTTAAAAGTTGGTGGCCGCAATCTCTGAAATCGGTCACCCGACTGGTCTTGACTAGAAATAGGGTCTGCACCTCCTTGCACTTTTCGATTCAGCAACATTGCTAACTGCTGATACTACCGATTTACTAATTCTGTCAACTGTCGGATCGTCGCAGAATCGAATTCACTTCTCGGTTCTGTTGTCTCTCTTGGCACTCTAGGACGTCCTGGTCGTCTGTACATTCTGACTATCTTTCCTAGACAATGGTCAACTATGCTCATAAGTATCTACTAAACAACACTAACTTAAACACTTACAGTTGTCAGAGCACGTCATGCGGCGATCGGCGCTGTTGAGTAATCATTTGAACGTTTTGATCAAATGGCTCTGATACCAACACTGTAACGCCTTGAAAATCTACTTGTTTACGGTTTGTTCACTACTCCGATACCACACCTTTGACGCCCCGAGTCGTCCCTGGACCCAGGTGATCATTCCAACCAAGACTATACTGATTATAATTACAAAACCCGAATAATTCCGGGTGTTACAGAAATTGAGCTGTGTACCCATGACTTTATGCATACTCTTCTAGAACTTCGATGTAAATCTAGGGTCTCTATCTAACACAATCGAAGTCGAAACTCCGTGTAATCGTACGATCTATTGAATATACAGTTCGGCGAATTGATCCATAGAGTACGTCATCTTTACCGGCAGGAAATGGGCTGACTTGCTTAATCGATCCACAATCACCCATATGTTATCATAACCCTTTGTTGTCCGAGGCAATCCTACAACAAATTTTAATCGATATCTGTTCCCATTTCCATTCAGGGATGGATAATGGCTGAAGCTTTCCTGCTGGCCTCTGTAACGCCCTGAAAATCGGCTGGCAAATCAAACACGTATCAATGTATTTTGCCATAATTCTCTTCATATTAGGCCACCAGTAATGTTGTTTAAGGTCCTTGTACATCTTGGTACTCGCTAGATGGACAGGAAACTTTGAAGAGTGGCCTTCAGCCAATATTTCTCTTTGTAGTTCTTCATTACTCGGAACGAACCACCTATTTCGAAACTTAAGAATCTCGTCGTCCGAATAACTGAACTCTGACCTGTCATTGGAAGCCATGTTGGATTTAATTTCTTCGCATTCAGCGTCGTCCTTCTGAGCTTGCTTAATATTTTCCAAAATAGTGGGCCGTAGGGACATAGCTGACAATATGGCCGACACGTTCGACACCATCTCTAAGTTGAACTTCTGAAAATCTGCATACAAAGCTAAGTACATGCCTGAAGACACAGCTGAAGTGGATGTCGTCACTCTACTCAAAGCATCGACTACTACGTTTACCTTGCTGGGGTGATATTTAATTTTGAAGTCATAGTCCTTGACGAACTCTAACCACCGCTGCTGCCTCATATTCAACTCTTTCTGAGTGAAAATATACTTCAGACTTTTGTGGTCTGAATATATCTCGCACGGCTATTCATACAGATAATGCCTCTAAATTTTCAGCGTAAAAACTACCGCAGCTAACTCCACGTCGTGTGTTGGGTAGTTCTGCTCGTAGGTCTTCAATTGCCTAGAGGCATAGGCCACCACCTTCCCTTCCTGTATTAGCACACATCCAAGACCTACCTTGGAAGCATCACAATAAATACTAAATCTTCCGTCCTCAGCAGGATGCATAAAAATCGGAGCAGTAGTTAATTTCTTCTTCAATGTCTGGAAACTGTGTTCGCAATCTTCAGACCACAGATACTTCACATTTTTCCCGCTGCAATCTTCGAAAATCCTTAAATTAATCTTTTGTAATAACCCGCTAACCCGAGGAAACTTTGAATTTCAGTGACATCCTTCAGCTATGGCCACTTGTTAACTGCCTGAATCTTCGCTGGATCAACGGATATGTCATCGCTTGAGATGTCATGTCCCAGAAAATAGATTCTATGTAGCCAAAACTTGCACTTAGAGAACTTGCATAAAGTAGGTGTCGCCTCAAAGTCTCCAACACCAACCTCAAGTGTTCTTTATGATCCTGCTCATTATGAGAGTACACCAATATATTATCGATAAACATTATAACGAATTTATCTAGTTAATCATGAAATACTCTATTCATCAGGTCTATGAAGGCGGCTGGAGTATTCGTCAATCCGAAAGACATCACCAAGAATTCATAATGATCATATGCCGTCTGAAAAGCCGTTTTCAGAATATCTTCAGATCTGACCTTTAGCTGGTAATAGCCCGATCTCAGGTCGATCTTAGAAAACACTCGTGCACCCTGGAGTTGGTCAAATAGATCGTCTATTCTTAGTAGAGGGTACTTGTTCTTAATCGTCAGCTTATTCAACTCCATGTAGTCGATGCACATTCGCAACGATCCATCTTTCTTCTTGACAAAAAGGATCAGCGCACCCCACGGCGAAAAGCTGGGGCGTATAAATCCTTTCTCCACCAACTCTTCTAATTGCTTCTTTAACTCTTTCAGATCCGTTGGTGCCAATCTATAAGGATTCTTCGACACCGGCGCAGCTCCTGGATACACATCTATAGCAAACTCTATTCCTCGATCTGGAGGCAAACCGGGTAAATCATCTAAAAAAACTTTAGGGAAGTCTTGGACAATTAAAACATCCTGCGACTTTAAATCCCTGAGAATTTGTATATCTACAATACGTGCGAGAAAACCAAAAGACTCACCAATTAAAACTTGACGGGCACTGGCAGACGCCATGACAGCTATCTTCTAGGCATTCCTCGTAGCCTGAAAGGTTGCTTGTCACCATCTGGGGGTTGAAAACTCAATGTCCCTGTCATGCAGTCAATTGTAGCGTAGTGCTTGAACAGCCAATCCATTCCCAATATCGCATCATATCTAGTTGTGCTCATAATAATGAGATCGGCTAATAAATTTTTGCTTTCCACCGATACTACACCATCTCGTACAACTTGATTAAAATGCATACGTCCACCAGAAGACAACATCACTTTGTAACTACAGTCCATTGATGCAGGCCATACATCTAACTTGATCACGAATGTAGTTGCAATAAACGAGTGCGTCGCACTGGAATCAATTAATGTATAAGCAGATACAAAATTTATCAGTATGGTACCTGACACTACAGTTGGCTGGTCATCATCGTCCAACTTGATCATGGCGAACACCCTCAGTGTTGTGCATGTCGGACCCTTCTTCAGAGTTGGGCAATCTCTACTGACATGACCCACCTTGTTACAATTGAAACACCGAGTCACTTTGGGCTTCGAGCAATCTCTAGCTAAATGTCCAGCTTTGTTGCAATTGTAGCACTTTCCCGAGTTCAGTCTGCATTCGCCCGGGTGATATCTCAAACACTTAGGGCACGTAGGGTACTGCACCGACCCCTTAGGTCTTTTGCTACTGCCCTAGCTGCTTGAAATTTCGCTGAACCTCTTAGTGTCCCTCTGTTGTTGCTGCTGGGAGGTACTTCTACTCTGCTGTGGGGCAATTTTCTTAAAAAATCTCTTGGAAGCTTCTCGCTTTTTGACGCATTTCATTTCAGCTTCCTCCACCTCTAGCGTCTTTGCCACTACTTTTAAATACGACACTTCTTAAGTTCCTGCTATCTTTACACCTTTGTATATCTCCGACTTTAATCTCTGTACACACTGAAACACCTTATCCTCATTCTGGCTCACGAAATTGCTAGCAAATCGGGACAAGGACTCAAACTGCCGGTTGTACTCAGTTATCGATCTTGTTTGCTTCAACTGTAGGAACTCAATTCTCTTAGCTGCCTGCACCTTACTGTTGAAATACTTGTCATAAAATGCATCTTTAAACTTCTCCCATGTCATGTGCTATGTATTGCATCGATGGTGGTCTCCACAGACTCCCACCAAAATCTGGCATCCTTC
Source organism: Begonia peltatifolia (assembly GCA_022433055.1). NCBI lineage: Eukaryota > Viridiplantae > Streptophyta > Magnoliopsida > Cucurbitales > Begoniaceae > Begonia > Begonia peltatifolia. The sequence continues at coordinate 6,590,291 of CM039529.1, read as the reverse complement.
GTTAGATGAAACGTGACTAGCAAGACCTTATCCTCCTCTTCTACCTTCGCATACTTGAACATACTTTCCATGGTACGGATCCACTCCTCTGCAGCTATTGGGTCTGCTGATTGCCCTTCAAACATCGATGGTCGTAACCTCCAAAATCTGTCACCTAACTGATCATGGCTAGAGCTAAAGCTTGCACTTCCTTGGACTTCTCGATTCAGCAAAATCCCTAACTGCTGAAACTGCTAATTCGCCAACTCAGTCAGCTTTCTGATCATCATCGAATCATCTTCACTCCTTTAATCAGCTGCCTCTCTCGGTACTCTCGAACGTCCTGGTCGTCTAGACATTATAGTTAATTTCCTGAACAAAAGTTAATTACTATCATAAACATCTAATAATTAAAGTTAAAGTTAAGCACTTACAGTTGTCGAAGCACGTCATGCGGCGATTGGCGCTGTTAGGTAATCATTTGAACGATTTGATCAATTGGCTCTGATACCACAATTGTAGCGACCCGAAAACCCTACTATAAGTTTTCGGTACGCTCACTACTACCACTCATACAAATACGCTCAGAAAATTCGAGTAAAATTTAAAACTTTCATTCCTTGACTTAAAACAACCTTTTTGAAAACATTAAAAAAAAAAAGACATCGTAGCAGAAGACTTGAATTAAAATCAGTTGAAATAAAATCCGAGTTCTCTAAACCTAAAAAAATCATTTTCGGTCGACCCTGACAAATACCGGTCGACACTCCCATCTATTTTTCACTACCGGTCGACACTTACGTACATCGGTCTACACTACATTTCTCTCTGTCCGCGTTGGTCAATCCCTGAGATCGACATTTCCGTCAATTTTATATTATCGGTCGACACTTGCATACACCGGTGGACACTACGTTTCTCTCTGTCTGCGTCGGTCAATCCCTGAGGTCGACACTCCCATCTATTTTACATTACCAGTTGACACTTTCATATACCGGTCGACACCTTCACCCTCTCTGTCCGAGTAGGTCGACCCAAGCAGTCGACACCTACAGAGTTTGGTCGACCCCTTTACAAACAGGTCGACACTCGGCACCATTTTTACACTGAGCGGTCGACACTTTCGAGCACAGATCGACACTTCCTTCACAAAATCTATTTTCAAAACCATAAATCCTTTAGAGAAACCACCGAAACTCGACTCAATGATCAAATGACAAAACGTACACTTTTCCATCAACTCAAAATCATTAATTACATAGAAAAATGACTACTAAAGTTTGAAATTCATCTATACGTCTAGAGGACTCCAATCGACTCAAAACAACTCAAAACGACTCAAAAACAAATTCGACTAAACTCAAATCAACTGAACTCCCTCACATACCCCCACCCTTGTCAAAATGCCCCAACAGCCGGCCTAACCGTCCACGAGCACACTCCTCCAACCGCCTCCTAGTCCTGGGCACGCTCTGAGTACTCATCAGCTACTGTCTCGTCACCTACATCACAGAACTCATCTATTAGCCTAATGCTAAGTAAGTAATGTACATAAAAACTTAAACACTGAAAATACACACATCCTAATATATGCAGTTTCTACAATTTCGTCTATACTTTCGTACTCGTCTTTTTCTTACATCTTCTTTATTTTCTTACTACTGGCTTCTTTTTTACCTACTAGATCAAGGTGACACACCTCATGGTCCACCTCACGGGACAAGGCCAACCTCGATCTAGTAAAGTGACACACCTCGCGGGACAGGACCACCACGTAAAGTGGGGGAAGAAGTGATAAAACCACTCAACTCCACCTTCATTATCTTCTTATGTACATTTTCATTTCATTAGTCTCATTCTACTGTTTCATTCATAAAAACATGAAAATTCATTTTCATTTCGTATTCATACTTTAAAACCATGATGCATAATCACTAAAGCATAACATAAAATAAACGTGCATGCATTCTACCAAACTGTGATATAGGCCCGAAGGCAAAACACCTACTGCACTACTCACACTACTTATCTGGCGTCCTTAGCAATTCGTATCTAGAATTTCGCAGTTAGCTCGCTAAACCTGAGAACCTATAATACCACACATCATCAATTCTACTTTCCTTCCAACTCATAAGACTCTAAAGGAAATAACAATTTAATATCTAATCTATCTAAACCTGAATTCCAACTCACTTTCTGACCAACTTTTGGAAATGCATAACTTATCCAATACTTATCCGATTTGGACGACTCGAAATGCTTCGAATTTCGTAGGACGTCTAATTTCTAATGGTCACATCTAATTCCTAATTCAACACCTACAGCTTGGCTGAATGTGGCCGAACGGAAACCATTCCGTAATACGAGTATTCGGCTATTCAAACGGCCAATATTTTCCATTAAATTTTGTAATCTACTTCTACTTCTAGCTTAAACACCAACATACGAATAAAAATCAACTTTAACTTTAAATTCTTGTATCTCCCTCTTAGGTTTCACCAAAACTATCCAATATATTCCTTTAACTTTACTTTTATCACTCAAGACAACTAAATAATTATTTATCTACTAAGAACTAACTAAGACTTACCGTAAATTGAATATCGATAAAGGAAAATCGTCGTTTGAGAAGAGGTATCATCGAGGAAGGGTTTCACGCGGGAGAAGGAGAAGAATTCACCGAGGGAAGGCGGTTTTCTCTGCTTCCTTCCTTCTTTATTTTTATTTTTATTTTTATAATAATTATATTATTAAATATAATTAATCTTAATTAATAATTCGCCCTTAACCTCTAATCCTTTAACCGAACGGTTATTTGTTTTGTCCCCAGTCGAAATCTTATAATATTTTTTCTGTCCATTAATTTTAAAATAATCTTATACTTAATGGTAGAAATTTTTCGCTTTCAATTCCGACTAAAACTCCGCCGATTACAATTACGTAAATCCAAAAATCATTTTAACAGAAAAATTCTGGATGTTACAGTTCCAATACTGTTGTAATCTACAAGTATTCACTGGGTTCACCAAATAATTCTTTCAACCATATAGTTCCCTACATGTCAATTCTGCCTCTATAATAGACAACATAAAGATATCAGGTAAGGTAACTCTCTAACTAATACCACAACCTCAAACTATAAAGACATATTGGGATGATCGAGGTTGAAATTAACTAAGACAATCACAACTTAAATTAATTAAATCTAATTAAAAATGGTATAAAACACTTTTCATGTTAAACTAAATATAGTTAATTAAAGCAAGGGTGAATTTAAATTATGTAATAGTTGTTGTGATGATTAGATTTTTATGAAATTTGGCAATGTCAAAGTAGACATATAAATGAAGAGTATAGCTTTAGAATAAAAGACTTTGAACATATGCAATGAAAGTTATGTAATTTTAAATTGCTTTATCAATATTTGATTATAAATTGCATTATTTTGATAAATTCCTCTAAATTGAATTTTAGAGTGAGAATTAAAAGAAAGTTATAGAATGAAAAATGTTCCTAACATCTTGAAATATGTGCTAATGTAATAAAATGGAACAACCAATATGATGGTCTCACATGCCACTTAAGGATTAGTAACTATTATGTGATTAAAGTATAATTAATGGGTAATTAATATTAATTAATCATTATTAATTAAGTTAATCTCGTTAATTAGAAAGAGAGGAAATTTCCTGTGATCCTTCAAGAGAAAATGTTTCTCTCTTCAAGAGAACGCTTTTGAACATAAAATCATAGGGTGAAAGTGAAGAGTCAATGTCATTAAAGAGTTAAGAATATCTAATTTATGTGCTTTATAAACAAAGTTGAATATTGCACAATGTAGGTGGAGAAAATTTTCATTTTGAGGATCAAATGTGAAATATGTGGAATTTCATGTGATTTATCTTAGATAATGTGAGTATACTCTCCACCTAAACTTTAATGTGTGCCTAATTGGTCTGGCCATATAGAATTGGGTTACCCCAAACCTAACAATCCCCAAATTGACCTAAATTTACTGTATAAAATATATTTCTAAAACATCAATTAAGAAAATAACTTTTTCTTCCACAAATCCCTTGAGGGCGTAGTCAGCAGTTAATACCAACAAAGCTCAAACAACGCTTAAACTTTGGTGTAGGTAACGACTTGGTCATCATATTAGCAGGTTTACTAAAAGTACTGATTTTACTCACTGCAAAATTTCAATGAGTAACCACTTCACGTATTAAATGATAATAAATATGAATGTGATTTATTTCCAAATAAAGCATCTTATTTTTAGCGAGATAGATAACATTTGGACTTTTCCAAAATACTGTTGCAATCTACAAGTATTCATTGGGTCACCAAATAACTCTTTCAACCATATAGTTCTCTACATGTCTATTCTACATCTATAATAGACAACATAAAGAAATCATGTAAGTTAACTATAATAGTTTAACTTTTATTATTGTATTGGTTCAGATTTTTAATTATTTTTTCGATCAATGATGTAAGAGTGAATATTTATATATATGTAAACAATATGTAATTGTGGATGTATATATATAAATGTTATGTGATGATTAAGTTGGAAAAATGGTGTATTAAAGAAAAGATATGTCAAAAAGATAAAAATTTTATTAAGATTAATTTAATTTTGATTAAATAAAAATTAATTATGATTAATGGTTAATTAAAATTTGGTTATTTGATTAAAAACAAAAAGAGGAAGAAAAATGGTAATTTTTGAGGGATAAACATGATAAGAGGGTAAATTATCCTTAAAGCTCTTTTAACTTTTTGCATTCTTCTGGAGAATTCACGTTGGAGAGAGAGAGAGAGAGAGAGAGAGAGAGAGAGAGAGAGAGAGGAAAAACACAGAAGAAAATCGAGGGAGAAAGGAGAGTAAAAAGAGGAAAGAAAGAGGAGAAATAGGGAGATTCGTCAATCTGTTGTTTAGGAAAGGTTGTTTAGCTCTGCGAAAGGAGCGTTTTGATGTAGAAATCGATAAGGTCGGTGGAAAACTTCGAGTAAAGTGGAGGAATCGACTCACGGTAAATACTTCTAACGATTAGAATAATTAGTTTATGTTTTAACGCATTACTAGATAGAGATAGATTATAATACTGTCTTAGATCTTAATAAAATAGATTTGGTTGAGATTGGATGTTAAAGTGAGGAATTGATGTTATTTTTAATTCAAATTAATATGAATTGTGAAAAATTAGTTTAATACCAATTTTTATTGAATGGTTTAATTTTAGTTTTGTGAAATAATTGAATTGTTAAATGTGACATTTGAAAACTAAGTTTTATATTGATTGAATGCATTGATTTTAAATATAAATTGCATGAGTGGATTGAGTTGCGTTGTTTTAAACATTCATAGTATTGCTTTATAAATGTTTTAAAACATGAATTTAGGAAGGAAGGAGTAGGAAAGTCGTGGTAACATAAAAACCCATTGGGTTGGACTCGCCTCTTCGTGTGTGATAAATATTACTATGAAAATAAGAAGAAAATTAACTGTATGTCCTCCTTGGGTTGAAAGTCTCTAAACCTCGTGAGGAAGCAATGTGTAGGGTTCTACAGCATTACCAGTGAAAGCCCAGCAATGTGTAGGTGTGTGATAGTCATATGTGTCAATTAAAGTGGATTGTATTTTTACATTTCAAATTGAATGTTAAAAATGGCATTGAGTGTTTTGAGAAAAAACTATTTTTAAATCGTGCATATTTACTATAATGCATTGGATTTATTTATTTGCTGAGAATGATTTTAAACTGTGGTTGATGAAATTTTAAAAAGGTTGGTTGTTTTAAACTGCGGTTAATGACATAGATTTTAAATGGTTCAAATTACGAATATGTATATATTTTTATATAAATGACATAGATTTCAAATTAAAATAAATTGATTTTAATTGATTTCAAAAAATTAATCAATGATTAGGTGGAGGATGGTGTTTGGGCTTAGATAGTGTAGACAGAGTTTGGACTAGTTATTTTAGTGGTTAGACTTATTTGCTGGGTGTAAAACTAATTATGTGCAATATCTCTATTTTTCAAATATCGAGTACGTTCACCCAGATGAAAAAACCAAGGTAAGGTAAAGTGTGCAAAGAGGCATATGTGAAAGATCATGGTAAATGGTCTTTTGAGTTATGGAAAGTCAAAAGTTGTAACTTATGATTATTTATTTCTTTTACGCTTCCGTTTAAGTATTACGAGGTTGATGTAGATGATGATGTAAATATTTTAATATATGAAATGTATTTTGTTAGAATATTGACGGATCCTAATTTAGGATGCCAGGTAGGAAATGCATGGTGTATGTCGTTTGGAAGTTTCCTCATAGGAAATGTTTATGAATGTTGGATGTATAAGTGTCGTGTAGGTTGTTTGCAAGAGCTTTCTACCTTGGGAATCATAAACACTTGTCAGGATTTGGTTCTTGGAGGAATCGAACCCTGACAATTTGGTATCAGAGCTATAAATTATTTTAACACCCCGAGAAACTCCACGTTCCCGGTGCGCTACAGTGCAACTACACACTACACACCCTAACACTTGACATAACTCACTCAATTTAATACCCCTTTCGTTTTCAAAACATTTTCAAAAGAACATTTGTTAGTATGAAAAATTTTCGACTCGATTTGAAAACTACCCGTGTCCCGAGGAGGAAACACGAAATCCTCAATATAAAAATATGGAGCGGAAAAGAAAACAGTTTAAATTAGTTTTTAAAATAAAACGGCAAGACTCGAAATCCTAAGAAAGAATCCAACGCACCCATCGGACTGCACAATCCAGTACCGCGCACTTACATCCCCACTTCGACACCCCGAGCGCACTCTCGCGATGCCGTACGTGCCAACTCAACGTCACTGTGTCTCGCGCACGCTTACAGCGCCGCGTGCCCCACGCACCCTGCCGCTGTACAGCACGTCCGCGCACACGCCCTCACCCGGCATCGCACGACCCCTGAGTACCCGCAGGGCCGCGTGCCCCGCGCACCTGCGATCACGCCGCACTTCCACGCTCATCTACAATTTTCTAGCATTCACTGTACACACCTCAACCTATTTCATATCCTCTCGACTCCCAACCCTTCTTCCGAAATTTCGGCAGAGTAACGCCTAAAAACTGGCTATCCCAAAAATTTAAAACCCTGTACACAGTTTACCAAATCTAACAATATCTATCTATCCATCATCCAGAGAAGTCACCATAGCACAATCAGAGTATGAAGACAATGAAAATCCATCAACAATAAGTGAAGAAAATCCACAATACAGAGCCTTTCCAAGCTCCTACATGTACAATATACGCGTACATCGCCAAAATCACACACACTCCATAAACATCTATACACTGACGCGTATACAACTAATCTCATCGACTGTACATAATCATCACAAAAGAAGAAAAAACCCCCAAACTAACCAGGCCACAACCTACCATCTCCACGGGTCGGGTCGCCCTAACAAAAATCCGCCATCCGGTGCTGCGGTCGCACGCCGCCAACCATCCTACGTTTCTGGACTAGGCACTCGAGGCTCACTAGCAGTATCGTCAGCATCTACACCACAGAACACACAACATAAGCCTAACGCTCAGTAAGTAATGCGATATGAAAGTAAAAGCCGACAATGCAATCCTATCACATGCAGTCTCTACGCTCACACTCATGTTGTCACATCTGTGACGCGTAGTGCAGCCGCACCAGGGTAAGGAGGAACCTCACACCACCCTACACCCTGACACGTCGGCACCGTCCCGGACTCCCCAGCAACGAGGCCCACAAGCTACACACACGCATCACCACATGACAACCACATCAGGGTAAGGGTGTACCTCACGCCACTCTACACCCTGACAGGTCGCCCCCGTCCCAGCCTCCCCAGCATGTGGCCACAGTTGCCACACACACACGTTTCGCGACAGCCCAGCCGGCCCAACCCTCGAGTAGGATCCGCGACTGGTGTTGCACCGGCCCACACACTAGTAGGATCTGCGGTACCACTGCCCATATCCTCACCGTCAACACATTCACGCTGCATGACGGCCCAGCCGGCCCACCCCTTGAGTAGGATCCGCGACTGGTGAAGCACCGGCCCGCACACTAGCGGGATCCACGGTACCACCGCCACACATCTCACCTCATACATCAAAACATGCTAAAAATCATTTTCGTTCCCGTTTCTAAAATATGATGCATGTCAAACAATACGCACGCACACCACAATCAATCACATAAACCCTAAAGTTCTACAGTGTAGGCCCACTTGGGCAAAACACATGCATGCACTACTTACCTGGCGTCCTAAGCTCGCTCGATCCAAACCGAT
>CM039529.1:6480490-6576974 GCA_022433055.1 Begonia peltatifolia | reverse complement strand
TTTATTTTTATAATATAAATAATAATAATAAAACTTAATTACTAAATTATCCTCAACTTTTAATTTTTTTTTAAACGGTCAATCAGTTCGTTTTCGGTTGAAATTTTATAATTTTTTCTTTCCCATTATTTTCAAAATAATCTTTTACTTAACAGTATAAATTTTCCTCTTTTGATTCCGACTAAAACTCCGTCGTCTACCGATATGTAAATCTGAAAATCATTTTAACGAAAAATTTCAGGGTGTTACAATTATAGCTCTAACTAGTTGGTTGGGTTAGTAACTATGTTTAGAATGCCTCTTGTATTGTCTTGGTGGTGAACATTTATCTGATTAATATGTGATTTATCATAGATGGACGGAGAAGAATCTACAAGTGAAAATGATAATCGTGATGATGAGATTGCGAAGAGCTATAACAACTCTAGCAGATATTGTGAATAGGAATATTACTCAACAGAGCAACAAAAGGGTTGAGAGTACGAAGTCATTAGAGATGAAATCGTTAAAGAGGCTTCGGAAGGCAAAACCTCTAGTGTTTATGGGAGAGAGTGATCCAGTTCGCTGAGGAGTGGCTGAGGTAGATTAAGAAGAAGTTCGAAATAGTGGGAGTTTTGAATGAAATTCAAAGTCAAGTTCGCCGTAAACCAATTAGATGATAAGGCAGATGAGTGGTAGGATAAGATTAAGGTATCTATAGGTGGCCAGTGTGACTGGGAGTGATTTGAGGATGTTTTTTTGGAGAGATTCTTTTTCAAATATGTAATATCCCGGAAGATTTCGGATTTTTTTAAATCTAATTTCTGAAAATTTTAAATTAATCTCAGTTGGAGTTTCGAGAAATATTTTGACAGAGAAATTAAGTCATAGAACGAAATTTTAAACTCGGGAGGACGAGAATTTAACGAAATACAGGCGGTTAAAACACGTGAGGGTATTTTGGTAATTTTAATTATTTAAATTAAATTTAAAAAAAAATTATAACATAATAACCGAATGGCTTCGGGAGGAAGCCATTTGGCTGTTACTCATCGACACTGAGAGCGAACACCCGAGAAGGAGATGCGCGAGAGAAAAAGGGAGGGAGAAATCTCCGAGATCCAATCTTCGGCCGACGAACGTGAGCGTGGGAGAAACCACCGGCGACTAGGTGCTCGGCTGTGTCTTGTTCTCCCTTCGACCGAGCGTACAACGACGCCGCGGTAAGTTCTTCCCCTTTGGCTGCCCTTTTCCGTTTTTCTGTTTTGGCTGAGCTTAGTGCTCGGCCTCCTTTCATTTTCGATGAAATTGGCCGCAAGGTTGGAGTTGAGTAAGAGGGAGATGTCGTGAATTGAAGGAAACCGAAGGTGAGCCCTGTCAGTTTCCTGTTTTGGCCGAGCTTAGTGCTCGGCCTCCTTTCATTTCCGGTGAGCTTGGCCTAAGTGTATGAGTGAAATGTGGCTAGTTGTGTATAGAAATTGTGAAATTTGAATTGAAATCAAAATCAGATCTCTTTTTTGTGTAGGGGCAGTTTCTGTTTTTGGCGATTTCGGCCTAGCTTCGGTTGATCAGTTTAAATTCTATTTTTGTGGGTTAAATTAGGTTGTTAGAGAGATGTATGGCCGGTAGAATCGTTCGATTTCGATATCTGACGCAAAAGTTATGCGCGTCGGAAGTTTATGTCAGATTTTGGTCCGAGCCAAATTAGTGAGCGTTTTTCATAGAATTGTGACGTGTGACAGTAACATGGCCGTTTTTTTATGCTAAAACTAGTTTTGAGTGAGTTTTGGTTGAAAAAAACAAAAATGTGAAATTGGATAAAAAGGGCATATTCGGTTTCAGGATTTTTCCACCTAGCTGCGGCTTACCGTTTTAAAATCCGTCTGAGTATGTCAAACTAGATTCCTAAAGGAATGTTTAGCCTCTTGAATCACTCGATTCCGTTAAAGGATGCAAAACTTATGGGCGTCCGAACTTTAAACTGGTTTTCGGCCGAATCAAATTGGTGACCCATTTTAGTTGGAATTTCATGGGTTTAGTTAAGAGATGTTATTTTGAGCTATTTGATGAATTTTGAAGCGAGATTGATGAGTGATTGTTTGTGTTTTAGGTTGAGGCATTTTTTTGGCAAAGCTGTGCGTCGAGTGAGTTTAGGACGCCAGGTAAGTAGTGCATGCATGTGTTTTGCCCAAGTGGGCCTACACTCTAGAACTTTAGGATTTATGTTATTGATTGTGGCGTACGTGCTTATTGTTTGACATGCATCATATTTTAAAAAGGGAACGATATTGGTTTTGAGAATATTTTGAGTAAGTGGTGAGACGCGTGGCAGTGGTACCGCGGATCCTACTAGTGTGTAGGCCGGTACGTAACCAACCGTAGATTTTGCTCGAGAAGTGGGCCGGCTGGGCCGTCACGCAGCGTATATGTGTTGACGGTGAGGATGATGGGCAATGGTACCGCGGATCCTACTAGTGTGTGGGCCGGTATAACACCAGTCGCGGATTTCGCTCGAGCAGTGGGCTGGCGGGGCTGTCGCGAAATGTGTGTGTGGCAACTGTGGTCCCGTTGCTGGGGAGGCTGGGACGAGGGCGACGTGTCAGGGTGTAGTGTGCCGCGAGCTACACCCTCACCCTGATGTGGTTGCTATGTGGTGATGCGTGTGTGTAGCTTGTGGGCCTCGTTACTGGGGAGTCCGGGACGGTGGCAACGTGTCAGGGTGTAGGGTGGCGTTGGGTTCCTCCTTACCCTGGTGCGGCTACACTACATGTCACAGATGTGACAACATGAGTGTGAGTGTAAGTGTAGAGATTGCATGTGATAGGATTGCATTGTCGGCTTTTACTTTTATATTGTACTACTTACTGAGCGTTAAACTTATGTTGTGTGTTCTATGGTATAGGTGTTGACGATATTACTGGTGAGCCTCGATAGCCTAGTCCTGAGGCATAGGACGGTTGGCGGCGTGCGACCGGGGCACCAGACGGCGGATTTTGTTAGGGCGACCTGACCCGTGGAGATGGTAGGTGGTGGCTTGGCTATTGCGAGTATTTTATTTTGCTGTGTCGATATACAGTTGATTAGACGAGTTGTATAGGCGTCAGTTGAATAGGGGTTTATGGAGTGCGTGTGATTTTGGTGACGTACACGTATGCTTTACATGTAGGAGCTTGGTAATGCTCTATACTGTGGACTTTCATCATTTGTACTTGATGGATTTTTGTCGTCTTTAAACTTCGATTATTTTTGTTATGGAGATTCTCTGGATGGTTAATGGATAGATATGTCAAGTTTTCTGATGAATTGTGTGCAGGGTTTTATTTTTTTTGGGATAGTCAGTTGTTAGGCGTTACTCTGCCAAAATTTTGGGAGAAAGGTTGGGAGTCGAGAGGATATGGAATAGGTCGGGGTGTGTACAGTGAGGTACTAGAGAAGTGTGGATGGGCGCGGGAGTGCGGCATGGTCGCTGGTGCGCGAGAGTGCGGCATGGTCGCTGGTGCGTGGGGCACGCGGCCCTGCGAGTGCGCACGGGTCGTGCGGCGTCGTGTGAGAGCGTACGTACGGACATGCTATACGGAGGCAGGGTGCGTGGGGCATGTGGCGCTGTGAGCGTGCGCGTGACGCACTGATGTTGATTTGGCACGCGCGGGCGCCGGAGTGGGGACGTGGGCGCATGGCACCAAATTTGTGTAGTTTAGTGTGTGTGATGGAATTCGTCCTAGAAATTTCAAGTTTTGTTGTCTTATCCTTAAAACTAATTTAAATTGTCTTTTTCTCGGCGTATTTTACATTGAGGATTTCGTGATCCCTCTTTGGGGCGCGAGTTGTTTTCGAATCGAGTCGAAAATTTCTACACTTACAAATGTTCTTTTGAATATGATTTGAACATGAGAGTGATATAAGATTTAGTGAATTCGTGTCAAGTCACTGTATGTCATAGCACCGAGAACGTCTGAGTTTTTTTTTTTTGGGGTGTTACAAAATATATTCGACAAGGCAAAACCAAAGAATTCTTAGAGTTGAACCAAAAAGATATGAGCATTTTGGAGTATCAAAGAAAATTTCAGGAATTGTTAAAGTATGCGGGGCAGTTCATTCCTAATGAAGCTCCTAAGCTCAAAGATTTGAGCAAGGTCTTAGGTGGGGTATTTCTAGCAGACTCGTAGCTTTAAAACTCGAGTCGTATTCGGATATGGTTGAGAGAGCGCCGCTTATCAGCAAAAACTTAGGACGAGTGAAGATGAATGAGAATTTGAAAATGAGATTTGTGAAAAGTATTCTCAAATTTTATTTTGAGAACTAACTTAAAAAGAAATTTCGAGACAAAATTTTCTTAAGACGGGGAAAATGTAATGGTTCAAACCTTTATTCAGTTTAAATTTTTAATTATTTTTTTCGATCAATGATATAATAGTGAATATTTATATATATGTGAACAATATGTAATTGTGGATGTACGTATATAAATGTTATGTGATGATTAAATTAGAAAAAATGTGTTAAAGAAAGAATATGTTAAAAAGATAAAATTTAATTAAGATGAATTTAATTTTGATTAAATAAAAATTAATTATGTTTAAGTTCATTAAAATTTGGTTATTTGGTAAAAAAGCAAAAAACGGAGGGCAAAATGGTAATTTTGGAGGGATAAACATTATAAAAGGGTAAATTATCTTTAAGAGCTCTTTTAAATTTTTGCATTAATATAGAGAATTCACGTTGAAGAGAGAGAGAGAGAGAGAGAGAGAGGAGAAAAACAGAGAAGAAAATCACGGGAAAAATGAGAGGAAAAAAAGGTAAGAATGAGGAGAAATAGGGAGATTCGTCGATCCGTCCTTTAGGAAAAGTTATTCAGCTCGGTGAGAGCACCGTTTTGGCATAGAAATCGATAAGTTTGGTAGAAAAGCTCAAGTAAAGTGGAAGAACTGACATATGGTAAATACTTCTAACGATTAGAATAATTAGTTTATGCTTTAATGCATTACTAGGTGTAAATAGATTATAATACTGTCTTAGATCTGATATAATAAATTTGGTTGAGATTGGATGCTGAAGTGAGGAATTGATGTTGTTTTTAATTCAAATAAATATGAACTGTGCAAAATTGGTTTAAATTCATTTTTTATTGAATGGTTTGATTTTGATTTTGTGAAGTAATTGAATTGTTAAATGTGTCATTTGAAAACTACATTTTATAGTGAATTGAACGCATTGATTTTAAATATCAATTGCATGGGTAGGTTGAGTTGCGTTGTTTTAAACATGCATAACATTGTTTTATAAATGTTTTAAAGCATGCATTTAGGAAAGAGTGAGTAGGAAAATCGTGGTAATATAAGAATCCATTGGACTGTACTCGCCTTATCGTATGTGATAAATATAATTATGTAAATGAAAAGGAGATTAACTGTATGTCCTCCTTGGGTTGAAAGTCATTAAATCTCGCGGGGAAACAATGTATAGGGTTCTACAGCCTTACTGATAAAAGCCCGAAAGCGTGTTGGTGTGTGATGGTCATATGTTAATTAGAGTGGATTGCATTTTTACATTTCAAATTGAATGTTAAAAAAGACATTGGGTGTTTTGAGAAAATGTTGGTTTTAAATCGTACATATTTATTATAATGTATTGAATTTATTTATTTGTTAAGAATGTTTTAAACCGTGGTTGATGAAATTTTAAAAAGGTTAGTTGTTTTAAACTATGGTTAATGACATGGTTTTTAAATAGTTCGAATTATGAATATGCATGTATTTTTCTATAAATGACATGAATTTAAAATTAAAACAAATAGATTTAAGTTAATTTCAAAAAAATAATCAATAATTAGGTGCAGGATGATGTTTGGGTCTGGATAGTGCAGATAAAGTTTGAACTAGTTATTCTAGTGGTTATAATTATTTGCTGGGCGTAAAGCTCATTATGTAGAATATCTCTATTTTTCAAATATCGAGTACGTTCACCGAGACAGAAAAATCAAGGTAAGGTAAACTGTGCAAAGTGACATAAGTGAAAGATATGGTAAATGATCTTTGGGGTTATGGAAAGTCACATGTCGTGACTTATGATTATTTATTTCTTTTACGCTTCCATTTGAGTACCACGAGGTTGATGTAGACGATGTAACATCTAGAATTTTTTCGCTAAAATTAATTTTCAGATTTATGTAATTGTAATCGACGGAGTTTTGGTCAGAATTGAGAGCGGTGAATTTCTACCATTAAGTATAAGATTATTTTGAGGTTAATGGAGAATAGAAGATTTTAATAATCGAACCGTAAACGAACCAAATAACCGTTCAGTTAAAAAATTAAGAGTTGAAAGCGAAATAGTAATTATGATTAATTATATTAATAATTAATATTTATAAAAAAAAAAAAAAGAGAAGAGAAGGAGGCAGAAAGCCCCTCCCTCTCTATGTGTTTTCTCCTCCCTCACGTAGAACCTTCCCCTTTTCTCTTCTTTCTCGACGATACCTCTTCTCCAGCGTCGATTCTTCTATGTTCCCCTTCACTTCTTCAAATCTAAGGTATGATTTAATTAGTTTTGAGTATATAGTTAGTTCTTTAGTTGTTTTGAGTGTTAAAAATGAAGCGAGTGAGGGTATTAGATAGTTTGGTAAAAACCTAGGAGGGAGATACGAGAATTTGAAGTTAGAGTTGATTTTTATCCGTATGTTGGTGTTTAAGCTGGAAGTAGGAGTAGATTATGGGATTTTATGAAAAAGATTGAGCGTTTGGATAGTCGAATACTCGGATTGCAGAATGGTTTCCGTTCAACCTCATTCGGTAAAGCTGTTAGTGTTTGATTAGAAATTGGATTAGACAGTTAGAAACTAGACGTGCTCAAAAGTCCGTAGCATTTCGAACAGTCCAAATCGGACTAGTATTGGATAAGTTATGCAATTCCGAATTTGGTCGGAAATTGTGTAGGATTTCGGGTTTAGATAGATTAGATGTAAAATTGTGATTCCCTTTAGAGTTTTATGAAATGAAAGGAAAGTATAGCTGATAAATATGTGGTTTCATAGGTTCCTCAGTTTAGCGAGCGAGATACAAATTTTGAGTTACGAATTGCTAAGAACGCCAGGTAAGTAGTGTGAGTGGTGCAGTAGGTGTTTTGCCTTCGGGCCTTCATCACAGTCAGTAGGATGCATGCACGTTTATTTTATGTTATGCTTTAGTGATAATGCATCATGGTTTTAAATTATAAAAACGAAACGACAATGAATTTCTATGTTTTTACAAATGAAACAGTAGGATGAGACGAATGAAATAAAAATGTACGTAAAAAGATAATAAAGGTAGGGTTGAGTGGTCTTGTCCCCAGAGGTGCACCGCGAGGTGTATCACTTTTTCCCCCGCTTTACATGGTGGCCTTGTCCCGAGAGGTGGACCGCGAGGTGTGTCTTTTTACTAGATCGAAGTTGGCCTTGTCCATTGAGGTGTGTCACCTTGATCTAGCACGTAAAGAAGAACCCAGTAGTAAAAAGATAAAGAAGCCGTAAGAAAGAGACGAAAACGAAAGTAGAGACGAAATTGTAGAAACTGCATATGTTAGGATGTGTTTGTTTACAATGTTATATTTTTATGCATTATTTACTTACCATTAGGCTAATAGATGAGTTCTGTGATGTAGGTGACGGTGCTATAGCTAGTAAGTACTTAGAGCGTGCCCAGGACTAGGAGGCGGTTGGAGGAGTGCGCTCGTGGACGGTTCGGCCGGCTGCTGGGACGTTTTGACCAGGGTGGGGGTATGTGAGTGAGTTTAGTTGTTTGAGTTTAGTCAAATTTGTTTTGTGTTGTTTTGAGCTGTTTTGAGTCGATTAGAGTCATATGGATGTATTGACAGGTTTCAAACGTTAGTAGTCATTTTTTTGGTGTAAATAATGGTTTTCAGTTGATAAAAAAGTGTACGTTTTGTTATTTTATCGTTGAGTCGAATTTCGGTGGTTTCTTTAAAAGATTAAGGTTTTTAGACGAAATTCAGTGAAGGAAGTGTCGACCTATAAGCTGAGTGGTCGGCCAAGCCTAGCAAGTGTCGACCAGTATTTAGAAGGTGTCGACCGCTTAATGGAAAATGCGTATAGTGTGTCGACCTGCACGTAAGGTGGTCGATTAAACTTTGTAAGTGTCGACCTCATGTATCGACCGACGCAGACAGAGAGAAATGAAGTGTCGACTGGTGCAGTGCAAGTGTCGACCGGTAGTGTAGAATAAGCGGGAGTGTTGATCGACGAGAACAGAGAGAAATGTAGTGTCAACCGGTGGATGCAAATGTCGACCGATAGTGAAAACAGTTGATGGAAGTATCGAGCGGTATTTGCCGGGGTTGACCAAAGATGATTTTTTTTTATGTTTAGAAAACTCTAATTTTATTTCAACTTATTTTAATCCAAGTTTTCAGCTGCGATGTTTTTAAATGTTGTCAAATGTCGTTTAAGTCAAGGAACGAAAGTTTAAAATTTTTACTCAAATTTTTTCGAGCGTAACTGTATGGTGGTGGTAGTGAGCGTACCGGGAACCGTGAGGCTTTTTGGGTCTCCACAGAGATGGTGTCAGAGAGAGAGAGAGAGAGCGGACCGAAAATCGAAGAGTTAATTTTTGGGGCGATACAATTGTGGTATCAGAGCCAAATGGTCAAACCGTTCAAATGATTACCTAACAGGGCCAATCGCCACACGACGTGCTTCGACAACTGTAAGTGTTTTAAGTTTAGTTTTAATTACTAGATGCTTATGAGAGTAATTACAACTGTAAGTGTTTTAAGTTTAGTTTTAATTATTTCAACTTGTTCACTTTCATCCTCAAGGAGAAATCTTTCTATGGGTTCCACAAATTTTTCTTTCTTATTCAACGGCTCTTCATTTGTCTCAGGTTCCTTTTCCTTTTGCAAAGGTTCATCCAATAACCTTCTGGTTTCCAAACTTGTTGTTAGGGAATTGAGCTCACAATCCAAGCATTCTCCCTAGACTTCTACATTGACCAATGAGGGTCATTCCTCGTCATTTTCTTACTCACTCCAAGATTCTTCATTAAGTTCAATAGGCTTTTGTATTATGGAAGGTGATGGCTCAAATATGGTTGGTGAGTTAGAAAAGCTCTTAGGATAATACTCTTGTTCATATGGGTTTGGGGCAAACTTTCTTTCCATTAAATACTTCATACGCTTCCAAGTACAAGCCACACTTTGACCTTTTCTTTTTCTTCTTGCTAAGAGGTTATCCCACCATTCCTTCGCATAGTCGATTAATTTCATAGAGACAATCTTTATTTTCCCCTTGTCTGAATACCCTTGAGAATCAAACAATTCCTCTAACTCATCCATCCATTCGTCAAAGTCTTCGGAACATCCATTAAAAAGAGGTATTGAGTTATCATATGGCCCTCTAATGATATAGGGGTTGTGAGAAAGTCTTTGGCTAGATTTTGAGTAATCGGCTTCATAACTTTCATTTCTCTTAAACTCTCTAGCCTTCCTACGGATTTCGATTCTTCTCCTTGGTATATCCTCTCGGGAGGGTCCTCTATGGTGACTAAGCCTAGTCTCATCAAGCCATGTATTTATACGTTGGCTAGCAACTTCAAATTTTGGTGGATCTCTCCTAATTGCCTTAAGATATCGTCCATATCATCACCCAGTTGGGATGTTACAATTGGTCCTCGGTTTGGTTGGATTTTTGGGAACTTGAGTGGACCATAAGTGGATCTGCTTCTAGTGGTCATGTATGGAACTATCCTAGACTCAAAGTGTCAAACAACTAAAGACATAAACAAACAGCATGATTAAGCAAGAAATTTTACAGCAAATCATAGACAAATGGCAGCAAACGAACATCTAAAAATTTCAGCAACCTAAGATAGATTGACATGTCTTAAATCAGGGCCAAACCAACGTGCAAATAGGCTGTCATCAATTATACATTCAGCCAATCATCCATAAGCAACAAACAATCTAGCTTAATTCAATTTGACCACAGCTTTGACAAAAGAAATGAACAAGAATTTTAATCATTGGCCGAGAGAAACAGCAAATAGAACAGCAAGGTGCACTTAGGTTATTCACAATTTAAGCCTCTAATTTGCTGCTAAGAAAGACAAGAAACATGCTAAAACATCATCCAAAAGTTTATAAAACTAATCTCACATGCTTGAACAACAAACTAGATTTGCAACACTATTAACATCAAGAAATTTTCAGCAAAGATTTACCAATGTTCCACAATTTCCAGCAACATATACTTCAACAATCAAGTTCACAAAATCAATATTCAACTTTAGCACATAAACAGAATCAAACAACACTGTCAGTTGGAATTTTCCAGCAAACAGTAAGCAAAACCAATGAGAAATAGAAAATGGCATTCAACAATTCCTCACGTTAAGGTAAGTCACAGAGAATTCAATTTCCAGGATACGTGCATAGGACATAAATCAAGTGAATAAACAGTAAGCACAAAATAGAAAAGTTAAGGAGAGAAAATATAAAAGTAACCTTGTTTGTGTCAATGTTTGCAGCCATCAAGAATGGTTTGAAAAATCAATCCCACTCAATTTCTAGCATTCCAAGGGGCCTTCCTAAGCTCTGATACCAAATATTACGGTCTAGGCCTTCAATGGTCACTAGAACTCAAGACAAGATCGGTTAGGGCCTTGGTGCTAAGCTAAAATCGAGGAAACCTCAAGAAAAGGATGAAAATAAATAAGCAAATGTGATTCAAATGGACTGAGGTTTTAGGGGAATGTTGCGCGGTGGGTAAGGTATGTGCGAGTGGAAGGCCTGGTCCAAAATGATGAAAATGAAGCAAATGTGCAAACAACCCTTAAGTTGGCCGATAAGCAAAGATTATGGCTTTCGACAAAACACTCTTCCCTTAAAAAGAGTCTTAACTTAAAGGAACCGGTTTGGCCACTCTCTACTTATTTCAAACCCTTGAAAGGGAGGAGAGAAGAGTCGAACACAAGCTCAAACAACAACCTTGAGTTGTCAAGCTAGGAGGCTGCTCCTCATTGACCAAGGCCGAGCTCAGCTTTGAGTGTGATTCACACTACGGTTGTCCTTCCTAAAAAAAAATAGTTTATTTTATTTCATCAAAAATTCCCACTTATAAACACTAAAGCGATGAATTTATACCTACGGTGACTTAGGGTTTAAAATGAAAAAAGGAAATAGTCGTTCTGCAAAAGTACCCAAAAGCTACCTTCGGCTACGCGTACAATGTTGAGGAGCCATACTGTAGCCTTTTTGCTGAAGGGCGCTATTGTAGCCATTCTACTAAACAAACCTGGAGGTTTGTACGGGTTGCGATAGGTTGGCGCCTTTCCAGTGCTGGTGGTGCTCATCGTCGAGGTCTGACTCGTCTTTGCTAGCTCGGGTCTACGGCGTGAAGGCTGAACTCGAATGGGAAGTTGAAGGCAAGTGGGCTGGGAATCCTCTGAAACTTGGATACACTGAAGCCTTAGGCTAAGGCTGAAAGTGTTTAATTTGAGAAGGCTCCTTAGCAAAGCCTTGTGGGCCAAAATTTGGGTTTCTGCTAGGTGGCCAACTCCTCTTGGGCTGAAGGTTATGCTCATTTGTTTGTGGTCTTGAAGGGTTATACCCAATTTTGCAACCAAACCTTAAAGTCACCACTAATTCTAACCACACAATCTAATCATAATACCTAATTATGCATGATTTAATATAAAGGCTAAATGTTTGCCCAAATAACAAAAAAGTCATTGTTTGCCAAAATAAACTGAAAATTACGTAATTAGCTTGGTTACAAAATTGATGAAAGGAAGACAAATTCCCTCTTCATTGATTCCATTCCAAGCCATAAGAAGCTTTTTACCTACAAAACTCACAAACCAATTAGTAGATAAAATAGTTAAAATACATACCTTGGCTTGTGTTTGACGGATCGAGGTCGTAGGCACATCATCTGTGGTCTAAAGATTGCAAACATAGTTTTCTGACGTTGAAACAGAAATTAACTACTGCTCCAATTTGGACGCTTCATGCTAAGGACGGAAGTGTAACACCCAGAATTTTTCCGTTTAGGTTAATTTCGGAAGTACGTGATTGTAATCGGCGGAGTAATGATTGGAATTATGGGCGGAAAATTTCTACTATTAGGTAAAAGATTATTTTGATACTAATAGAGTAGAGAAAAATTTAATAATCCAATCGGAATTGGACGATATAACAGATTTAGAAAACGGTTAATAGTTGAGGGCGAAATAGTAATTAGAATTAATTATATTAAATATAAAAAATAAAAATAAAACAGAGGGGAGGAACGGATCCCCACCCCCCCCCCCCTTCGGACGTACATCACAGTTCAGTAGGAAGCATTACACGTTTACTTTATGTTATGCTTTGTAATATGCATCATGGTTTTAAATTACGAAACGAAACGAAAATGAATTTCCATGTTTTTATGAAGTAAAACAGTAGGATGTGATGAGACGAATGAAATGAGAAAATAAATAAGAAGATAATAAAGGTGAAGTTGGGTGATCTTGTCCAGTGAGGTGGACCGCGAGATGTATCACATTTCCTCCGCTTTACGTGGTGACCTTGGTAGTGAGGTGGACCACGAAGTGTGTCACTTTATTAGATCGAGTTTGGCATTGTCTAGTGAGGTGGACCGTGAGGTGTGTCATCTCGATCTAGCATGTAAAGAAGAATCCAGTAGTAAAAAGATAAATAAGATGTCAGAAAGGGACGAAAACAAAAGTAGAGACGAAATTGTAGAAACTGCATATGTTAGGATACAAATGTTTTTCAGTGTTTACGTTTATATGCATTACTTACTTAGCATTAGGCTAATAGTTGAGTTTTATGATGTAGGTGACGACGCAGCAGCTAGTGAGTGTCCCGAGCATGCCTAGAACTAGGAGGCAGTTGGAGGAGAACGCTCGTGGGACGACTGGGCCAGCTGTTGAGGCGTTTTGACTATGGCAGATGTAAGTATGGGTGATGAGGTATTTTGAGTCATACTTAGTTATTTTAATGTAAAAGAGAGATTTGAATTTGGATTGAGTATTTTGGCGTGCGTAACAGGTTATAAATTGAGTCGAGAAGTGGATTTATGGTTTTTAAACGTTTAGTCAAAATTCGTGTTGTTTTGTTGAATTCTGTTAACGTTTTTGGGTGCAAAGTGTCGACCAAAGTCCATAGGTGTCGACTGGTCAGTATAAAATAGAGGGTGAGTGTCCACCACGAGACTCGACCTGCGCAGGGCAGTGTCGAAGTAGGTGTCGACCCCTGGCTACAAGTGTCGACCGGTCTGTGTAAAATTGGCAGCGGTGTCGACCGCGAGGTCGACCTGCGCGGACAGAGAGGATTAAGGTGTCAACCTACAACAGCGGGTGTCGACCACTCTCTAAAATGGGTGTAGAAGTGTCGACCGGTGTCCCCGGTGTCGACCGATACAAAGACCCGAGAGAAAGACAGTGTCGATCGATGAAAAACCCGAGACAACTCAAGTGTCGACCGACTCTTGCAGGTGTCGACCGGTCTCTTGATTTTTATGTTTTAAAAATGAAGTTTTTTTAAACCGATTTTAAACGAGTTTTCGCTGCGTTATTTATATGTATTTCCTTTGAAAGACATTTTGAGTAAAAAAAAAAAGGAAACAAAAAAGAGTCGTTTTGAGTCGAAAAATAAAACTTTCCAATTTATAGGAAATATTTAGTAGAGGGTATGAGTGATGGTGACGAGTAGTAGTTGGTAGCGAATCGGGAATCACGGAGGATTTTCGGGGAGTTACAGAAAGATTTAGTATTTATTACGATGCTTCCAAGGTAGATCTTGGTTGTGTACTGATACAGGAACTGAAGGTGGTAGTCTATGCCTCTAGGCAATTGAAGACTTACGAGCATAACTACCCAACACACGACCTGGAATTAACCGCGGTAGTTTTCGCGTTGAAAATTTGGAGACATTATCTGTAAGGACAGCCGTGCCAGATATATTAAGACCACAAAAGTCTGAAGTATATTTTCACTCAGAAAGAATTGAATATGAGGTAGTGGTGGTGGTTAGAGTTTCTCAATGACTATGACTTTGAAATTAAATACCACCCCGGGAAGACGAACGTAGCGATCGATGCATTGAGCAGAGTGACGGCATCCACTTCAGCTGTGACTTCATGCATGCCATTAGCTTTGGATGCAGAGTTTCAGAAGTTAAACTTAGAGGTGGTGTCGAACGTGTCAGCTATGTTGTCAACTATCTTCGTACAACCCACTATTTTGAAAACGATTTAGCAACCTCAGAAGAACGACGCTGAATGCGAAGAAATTAAATCTAGC
This sequence comes from Begonia peltatifolia, assembly GCA_022433055.1. Classification (NCBI taxonomy): domain Eukaryota; kingdom Viridiplantae; phylum Streptophyta; class Magnoliopsida; order Cucurbitales; family Begoniaceae; genus Begonia; species Begonia peltatifolia. Next base: position 6,562,695 of record CM039529.1, on the reverse strand, counting down.
ATGGCTTCCAATGAAAGGTCGGAGTTCAATTACTCGGATGATGGAATTCTCAAGTTTCAGAATAGGTGGTTCGTTCCAAATAATGAAGAACTACAAAGAGAAATATTGGCCAAAGCCACTCTTCGAGATTTTCTGTGTATCCAGGAAATACCAAGATGTACAGGGACCTTAAACAACATTACTGGTGACCTAATATGAAGAGGATTGTAACAAAGTACGTTGAGACGTGCTCAATTTGCCAGCAGATTAAGGCTGAACATCAAAGGCCAGCAGGAAAATTACAGCCATTACCTGTTCCTGAGTGGAAATGGGAGCAAATATCGAAGGATTTTGTTGTCGGATTGCCTCGGACAACAAAGGGCTATGATGGTATATGGGTGATCGTGGATCGGTTAACCAAGTCAGCCCATTTTCTGCCAGTAAAGATGACGTACTCTATTGACCAATTCGCCGAATTGTATATTCAAGAGATCGTACGATTACACGGAGTTCCAACTTTGATTGTAACAGATAGAGACTCGAGATTTACATCAAAGTTTTGGAAGAGTCTGCACAAAGCCATGGGTACGCAGCTCAATTTTAGTACGACATTTCATCCTCAAACGGACAGTCAATCTGAGAGGATAATTCAGACGCTGGAGGATATGTTTCGAGCTTATGCACTGGAGTTCCAAGGTTCATAGAGCAAATACCTACAATTGGTGGAGTTTTCTTATAATAACAGCTTTCTGACCACGATAGGTATGGCGAGGCTCTTTGCGGGAGAAAGTACAGATCTCCGTTGTATTGGAACGAAGTAGGCGAAGAACGATTAATTGGTCCGGACATTCTGCAACAAACTACAGAAAAGATTACATTTATTAGACAACGGATCTTAACAGCTCAAAGCCGATAGAAGAGTTATGCAGATTGTCGGAGCAGAGAGCTAGAATTTGAAGTGAACGACGAAGTCTTCCTGAAGATCTCTCCATTCAAAGGAGTTGTAAGATTCGGAAAAAGAGGCAAGTTAAACCTCAGATACATTGGGTCGTTTCCTATTACGAAGAGAATTGGAAAGACAGATTACCAGCAGCAACTGCTAACCTCAATGGATGGGATCCACAATGTGTTCCGCGTGTCCATGTTGAAAAAGTGCATGCGAGATCCCTCTCACGTCGTGAAGCAGCAGGATATAGAGATTCAACCCACTTTGACGTATGAGCAGAAGCTAGTGTAGATTCTGGATTATGTAGTAAATATTACGCAACAAGGAGATTCCACTGGTGATGTAACGCCTTGAAAATCCTCCAAGAATTCCCGGTTCGCTACCAACTACTACTTGTCACCATCCCTCACATCCTCTACTAAAATTCCTTAAAATTTGAAAACTTTATTTTTCGACTCAAAAAAACGACTCTTTTTTTTTTTTAAATAATTAAAACATTACAGCGTAAGACTTTTAATAAAAATTTGATTTAAGTAAATTAAGTTTTCTGAAACCCAAAAGAAAAGATTCATTTTCGGTCGACCCAGGAGACCCTAGTCGACACCTCATTCGCGTCTGCCGGTACAGGTCGACCCTCGCGGTCGTCACCTGCTTCCCACTTCTCGGACCGGTCGACACTTCCGTTTGACGGTCGACACTTCCGTTTGACGGTCGACACTTAAATCCTCTCTGTCCGCATCGGTCGATCTTCACGGTCGACACTCCTGCTTGCTTTACATTACCGGTCGACACTTGCACGCACCGGTCAACACTCCATTGCTCTCTGGTTGAGTAGGTCAACCCTCGCGGTCGACACTTACGGGATTTGGTCGACCCTGATACTCGCGAGTCAACACTCCGCACTCATTTTTACACTGAGCGGTCGATACCTACAGCCATAGGTCGACACCTTGAAGCTCTCTGCCTGCACAGGTCGACCTGTGCGGTCAACACCTGCTTGGTCTGGTCGACCACTAAGCCTATCGGTCAACACTTGCTCCCCAAAAACTTTAATAGAATTCAAACAAAACAAACACGGTTTTGACTAACGTTTAAAAACCATGAATCCACTTCTCGACTCAATTTACAACCTGCTACGCACACAAAAATATTCAACCCAAATTCAAATATCTCTTTTATATCAAAATAACCAAGTACAACTCAAAATATTTCACCACCCATATTTAAACCCGCCATAGTCAAAACGCCTCAACAGCCGGCACAGTCGTCCCACGAGTGTTCTCCTCCAACTACCTCCTAGTACTAGGCATGCTCGGGATACTCACTAACTGCTGCGTCGTCACCTACATCACAGAATTCAACCATTAGCCTAATGCTAAGTAAGTAATGCATATAAACTTAAACACTGAAAAACATTCATATCCTAACATATACAGTTTCGTCTCTTTCTTACATCTTCTTTATATTCTTACTACTGGGTTATTCTTTACATGCTAGATCAAGGTGACACACCTCACGGTCCACTTTTCGGGACGAGGCTAACCTCAATATAGTAAAGTGACATAACTCGCGGTCCAGCTCTCGGGACAAGGTCACCACTAAAGCGTAGGAAGAGTGATACACCCGCGGTTCACCTCTCAGGACAAGACCACTCAACCCCACCTTTATTATCTTCTTACATATATTCTCGTGTCTTTCGTTTTATCTCATCCTACTGTTTCATTTTGTAAAAACATGGAAATTCATTTTCGTTTCATCTCGTAAATTTTAAAACTGTGATGCACAATCAATAAATCATAACATAAAATAAACGTGCAATGCATCCTACTATACTGTGATGTAGGCCCGAGGGCAAAAATCTTACTACATTACTTACCTGGCGTACTTAGCACTCGTATATGAACCTCGTATTTCGCTTGCTAACTGGGAAACCTATAAATTACATAACTATCAGCTTTACAGTCCATGAAATCCACAAATTCTAAGGAAACAACCTCTATCAACCCATCTACCTAAACTCCCAATATTCTACACAAATTCTAACCAATTTCAGAATTGCCTAACTTATCCAATACTCGTCCTATTCAGACAATTCAAAATGCTACGGTTTTCTTAGGACGTCTAATTCCCAATGGTCTAATCCACTTCCTAATCTGACCTCCACAAATTGACCAAATCTTACCGAATAGAACTGTTATGTAAACTTACGTTCCGGTTATCCAAAAGCTCAATATTCTTCATAAAAACTTACTATCTACCCATACTCCCAGTTTAAACACTAATATACTGATAACAATTAACTCTAACTTCAAATTCCCTAATCTTCCTCCTAGATTATCACTAAAACTACCTAATACCCTTACTAACTCAAATATGAACACTCATAACAGCTAGAACCTTAACTATCTACTAAAGCTATCTGAAACTTACCGAAAATTTGAAGAACGGAGAAGAACGAAGGAGGAGTCGCTGCTATATTCCCGCGGGAGGTGAGAAAACTTGGTAGAGGGGGGGAAACTCCTGCGTCGGGGAAAACACAGAAGAGGAACAAGTTTCCTCTTTTCAATTATATTTTATTTTATATAATAATAATAATAATTACTAATTACTAATTCGCTCTTAAACTTAACTCTTTTGATAAATCTACTATACGGTCAATGTTCGGATAAAATCTTAAAATTTCTCCTTCACCATTATTTCTGAAATAATTCTTTACCTAACGTTACAAACTTTTCACCCTCGATTCCGACTCAAACTTCGCCGTTGACCGATACAAAATTTCAAAAATTGAATTAACTGAAATTTTTCAGGTGTTACAGGTGAAGGTATTATGGTGCAACTATAACGTGGAAGAAGCAACCTGGGAGCGGCAACAAAACATGATAAGCCGATATCCAGAGTTGTTCAGATAACAAATTTTGAGGGAAAAATTTTTTTAAGTAGGGTGGAATGTAACACTCAGAATTTTTTCATTAAAACTAATTTTTGAATTTACGTAATTGCAATCAGTGGAGTTTTGGTCAGAATTGAGAGCGTAGAATTTCTACTATTAAGTATAAAATTATTTTTAGGTTAAAGGAGAAGAGAGGATTTTAAGAATCTAACCAGAAACGAACCAAATAACCGTTCGATTAAAAAATTAAGTGTTGAGGGTGAAATAGTAATTATGATTAATTATATTAATAACTAATTTTTATAAAATAAAAAAAGAGAAGAGAAGGAGGCAGAAAGCCCTCCCTCTCTCTCTGTGTTTTCTCCTCCCTCACGTAAAACCTTCCCCTTTTCTCTTCTCCCTCGACGATACCTCTTCTCCAGTGGCGATTCTTCTCAGTTCCCCTTCACTTCTTCAAATCTAAGGTTGAGTAAATAGTTAATTCGTTAGTTGTTTTGAGTATTAAAAATGAAGTTAGTGAGGATATTGGATAGTTTAGGGAAAACCTAGGAGGGAGATACGAGAATTTGAAATTAGAGTTGATTTTTATCTGTATGTTGTGTTTAATCTGGAAGTAGAAGTAGATTATGGAATTTTGTGGAAAAAATTGAGCGTTTGGATAGTTGAATACTCGAATTGTAGAACAGTTTCCGTTTGACCTCATTCGGTCAAGCTGTAAGTGTTGGATTAGGAATTGGATTATACTGTTAGAAACTATATGTCCTCAAAAGTTCGTAGCATTTTGAATCGTCCAAATCGGACGAGTATTGGATAAGTTATGCAATTCTAAATTTGGTCGAAAATTGTGTAGGATTTCGGGTTTAGATATATTAGATATAAAATTGTGATTCTCTTTAAAGATTTATGAAATAAAAGGAAAGTAGAGCTGATAAATGTGTGGTTTTATAGGTTCCCCATTTTAGCGAGCGAGCTACGAATTTCGAGTTACGAATTGCTAAGGATGCCAGGTAAGTTATAACGACCCGAAAATCCATCGTGATTCCCGATTCGCTACCAACAACTACTCGTCAGCCTTCCTCATATTCCTCTACTAAATATTTCTTAAAAATTTGAAAACTTTATTTTTCGACTCAAAACGACTCTTTTTTTTTTCTCAAACGTATTCCAAAAGAAATACATGTAAATATCGCAGCGGAAACTTCGTTTAAAATCGGTTTAAATAACTGCACTTTTGAAACATAAAGATTAAAAAGACCGGTCGACACCTGCAAGAACCGGTCGACACTTAAGTTATCTCGGGTTTTCATCGGTCGACACTGACAAACACCGGTCAACACTAACTTTCTCTCGGCTCTTTTCATCGGTCGACACCTGGGACACCGGTCGACATCTCCACACCTATTTTAGAAAGAGGTCGACATCCGCTGTCGTAGGTCGACACCTTGATCCTCTCTGTTCGCGCTGGTGTCGTCCGCGCAGGTCGACACCACTGCTAATTTTACACGGACCGGTCGACACTTGTAGGCAGGGGTCGACACCTACTTTGACTTTGCCCTGCATAGATGTCGAGTCAAAATTAACTCTACACTCAATTTCTCTTCTTGAAACTCCAATACACAAGCGCGAAGCATATCCTCCAGCGTCTGTATAGTCCTCTTAGATTGTCCATCCGTCTAAGGATGAAACGCTGTGCTAAAACTGAGCTGCGTACCCATGGCCTTGTGCAAACTCTTCTAGAACTTTGATGTAAATCTGGGGTCCCTGTCTGATACAATTGAAGTTGGAACTCCGTGCAATCACACGATCTGTTGAATATATAGTTCGGCGAAGTGATCTATAGAATACGTCATCTTCACTAGCAGAAAATAGGCCGATTTGGTTAACCTGTCCACTATCACCCATATTCCGTCATAGCCCTTTGTTGTCCGAGGCAGCCCTACAACAAAATCCATCGCTATTTGCTCACATTTCCATTCCGCTATCGGCAATGGCTGTAATTTTCCTGCTGGCCTCTGATGCTCAGCCTTAACCTGTTGGCAGATCAAGCATGCCTCTACGTACTTCGCCACCATTCTGTTCATATCAGGCCACCAGTAATGCTGCTTAAGATCTCTGTACATCTTGGTACTCCCTAGATGCACAGAAAAACTCGAGGAGTGGGCTTAAGCTAATATTTCTTTCTGTAGTTCCTTATCATTCGGAACGAACCACCTATTCTGAAACTTAAGAATTCCGTCGTCCGAATAACTAAAATCTGACCTGTCATTGGAAGCCATGCTTGACTTAATATCTTTGCATTCAGTGCTATCCTTCTGGGCCTGCTTAATCTTCTTCAAAATAGTGGGCTGTAGAGACATAGCCGATAACATGGCTGATACGTTCGACACCACCTCTAATTCGAACTTCCGAAACTCCGCATCCAAAGCCACAGGCATGCCTGAAGTCATAGCCGAGGTAGATGCCGTCACTCTGCTCAAAGCATCGACTACTACGTTCGCCTTGCCGGGATGGTACTTAATCTCGAGATCATAATCTTTCACAAATTATAACCATCGCCGCTGTCGCATGTTTAGCTCCTTCTGAGTAAAAATATACTTCAAGCTTTTGTGATCAGAATATATCTCGCACTGCTATCCATATAGATAATGCCTCCAAATTTTCAGCGCAAAAACTACCGCAACTAGCTCCCGGTCGTGCATTGGGTAGTTCTGCTCATAAGCTTTCAATTGTCTAGAGGCATATGCTACCACCTTCCCTTCCTGTATTAATACACATCCCAGTCCCACCTTTGAAGCATCGCAGTAAATATTAAACTTTCTGTCCTTGGTAGGAAGCATCATGATTGTAGCAGTAGTTAATCTCTGCTTCAACATCTGGAAACTATCCTCACAATCCTCAGACCACAGATATTTCACACTTTTCCTCATTAACAGGGTCAGGGGCGCCGCAATCTTCAAACTTCCCTCAAGGAATCTCCTATAATAACCCGCTAACCCGAGAAAACTCCGTATCTTCGTAACATTCTTCGGCTGTGACCACTTCCTAACTACCTGGATCTTTGCTGAATCAACCGCTATTCCATCGCTTAAGATGACATGACCAAGAAAATGGATTATATCCAGGCAGAATTCGCACTTTGAAAACTTTGCATAAAGTTGGTGTCGCTTTAGAGTTTCCAACACCAATCTCAAGTGCTCCTTATGCTCCTCCTTACTCCGAGAGTACACCAAAATATCGTCAATAAACACTATGATGAATTTATCGAGATAATCATGGAACACTCTGTTCATCAGGTCCATAAAAGCTGCTGGAGCATTTGTTAGTCCAAAAGACATCACTAGGAACTCATAATGTCCATACCGCGTCTGAAAAGTCATCTTCGGAACATCCTCCGGTTTGACCTTCAACTGATAATAACTCGATCTCAGGTCAATCTTTGAAAACACACGCGCACCTTGGAGTTGGTCAAATAAATCATCTATCCTTGGTAGAGGGTACTTATTCTTAATCGTTAGCTTATTCAACTCTCTGTAGTCGATGCACATGCGTAACGACCCGTCTTTCTTCTTGACAAAAAGAATCGGCGCGCCCCACAGCAAAAAGCTAGGGCATATAAACCCTTTCTCTACCAATTCTTCTAATTGCTTTTTCAACTCCTTCAACTCTGCTGGCGCCAATTTGTAAGGATTCTTTGATACTAGTTCCGTTCCCGGATACACATCTATAGCAAACTCTATTTCTCGGTCCGGAGGCAAACCAGGTAAATCATTTAAGAAAACTTCAGGGAAGTCTTGAACAATTAAAACATCCTGTGATCTCGAATCCTTGGGAATCTGCACATCCATAATACTGGCAATAAAACCAAAATACTCACCAGTTAAAACTTGACGAGCATTGACAAGCGTCATCACAGATATCTTCCGGACATTCCTTGCGGCTTGGAAAGTATGCTTCTCACCATCCGGCGGTTGGAAATTCACCATGCCCGCCCTACAGTCAATCGTGGTGTAGTGCTTGAACAGCCAATTCATTCCCAGTATCATGTCATGTCCTGTTATTCCCATAATAATGAGATCGGCCGATAAGTTCTTGCTTCCCACCGACACCACGCTATTACTCACTACTTGATTTGAGTGCATACGCTCACCAGAAGGCAACATCACCACATAACCACAGTCAGGTAATACAGGCCATATATCTAACTTAACCACCAATGTAGCCGCAATAAACGAATGTGTTGCACCCGAATCAATCAATGTATAAGCAGGTACAAAGTTTACCAATATAGAACCTGACATTACGGCTGGCTGGTCATCCTCGCCCAACTTGATAATGGCAAATACTCTCGGTGCTAAGCGCGTCGTTCTTTAAAGCTGGACAGTCTCTGCTGATGTGGCCTACCTCGTTACAATTAAAACATCCTACAACGCGAAGCTTCGGGCAGTCTCTGGCCATATGTCCAGCTTCATTGCAGTTGTAGCACTTTTCGGAGTTCCATCTGCACTCTCCCGGATGATACTTCATACATTTGGGGCACTGGGGTACTGTACCGGTCCTTGCGGCCTCTTACTACTTCCCTGGCTGCTAAAACCCTCGCTAAATCTCTTGGTGCCTCTCTGTTGTGACGGCTGAGAGACACTTCTGCTCTGCTGTGGGGCCACTTCTCTTAAGAATCGCCTGGAAGCCTCCCTCTGACTGATACACTTCATCTCGGCTTCCTCTACCTCCAATGCCTTGGCCACCACCTCGGAGTAAGGCACATCCCGTATGCTCGCTATTTTCACTCCTCTGTATATTTTCGGCCTCAATCCTTGTACAAACTGAAACACTTTATCCTCATTTTGGCTTACTAAATTGCTGGTAAACCGGGACAAGTACTCGAATTGCCGGTTGTACTCTGTCACTAATATAGTTTTCTTCAACTGTAAGAACTTCATCCTCTTAGTTGACTGCACCGTACTATTAAAATACTTGTCGTAGAAGGTCTTCTTGAACTTCTCCCAAGTCATGTGTTGAGTATCGACGGTGGCCTCTGTAGACTCCCACCAAAACCGAGCATCTTTTGCTAAATGAAAGGTGGCCAGTATAACTTTATCCTCCTCTTCCACCTTCGCATATTTAAACATGCTCTCTATTGCTCGAATCCACTCCTCGGCAGCCATCGGGTTTGATACTTGTCCTTCAAAAGTCAGTGGCCGCAATCTCCGAAATCGGTCACCTAACTGGTCTAGCTAGAACTAGGGATTGCACCTCCCAGTACGTCTCGGTTCAGCAACATTCCTAGCAGCTGAGACTGCCGATTTACTAATTCTATCAACTGCCGGATTGTCGCAGAATCGTCCTCACTTCTCGGTTTGGTTGTCTTTCTTGGCACTCTAGGACGTCTTGGTCATCTAGACATTGTGACTCTCTTTCCTGGACAATGGTCAACTATACTCATAAATATTTACTAAATAACACTAAACTTAAATACTTACAGTTATTGGAGCAGGTCGTACGGCGATAAACGCTTTTGAGTAATCGTTTGAACGTTTTGACCAAATGGCTCTGATACCAACACTGTAATGACCCGAAAATCCTCCGTGATTCCCGATTCGCTACCAACTACTACTCGTCACCCTCCCTCATATTCATCTACTAAATATTTCCTAAAAATTTGAAAATTTTTTTTCGACTCAAAATGATTCTTTTTTTTTTCTCAAACGTATTCCAAAAGAAATACATGTAAATATCGCAGCGGAAACTTCGTTTAAAATCACTTTAAATAACTTCACTTTTAAAACATAAAGATTAAAGAGACCGGTCGACACCTGCAAGAACCGGTCGACACTTAAGCTGTCTCGGGTTTTCATCGGTCGACACTAACTTTCTCTCTGGTCTTTTAATCGGTCGACACCGGGGACACCGGTCGACACCTCCACACTCATTTTAGAGAGGGGTCGACACCCGCTGTCGCAGGTCGACAACGTGATCCTCTTTGTCCGCGCAGGTCGACTCTCGCAGTCGACACCACTGCCAATTTTACATAGACCGGTCGACACTTGTAGGCAGGGGTCGACACCTACTTCAACTCTGCCCTGCGCAAGTCGAGTCTCCCTGTCGACACTCACCCTCTAATTTACACCGACCAGTCGACACCTATGGACTTCGGTCGACACTTTGCACCCAGAAACTTCAACAGAATTCAACAAAACAACACGAATTTTGATTAAACGTTTAAAATCCATAAATCTACTTCTCGACTCAATTTACAACCTGTTACGAACGTCAAAATACTCAACCCAAATTCAAATCTCTCTTTTACATTAAAATAACTACATACGACTCAAAATACCTCACCACCCATACTTACACCCGCCATAGTCAAAACGCCTCAACAGCTGGCCCAGTCGTCCCACGAGTGTCCTCCTCCAACTACCTCCTAGTACTAGGCATGCTCGTGATACTCACTAGCTGCTGCGTCGTCACCTACATCACAGAACTCAACTATTATCCTAATGTTTAGTAAGTAATGCATATAAACTTAAATACTGAAAAACATTTGCATCCTAACATATGCAGTTTCTACAATTTCGTCTATACTTTTGTTTTCGTCTCTTTCTTACATCTTATTTATCTTCTTACTATCGGGTTCTTCTCTACGTGCTAGATCGAGATGACACACCTTACGGTCCACCTCACAGCACAAGGCCAAACTTGATCTAGTAAAGTGACACACCTCGCGGTCCACCTCACTGGACAAGGTCACCACGTAAAGCAGAGGAAGAGTGATACACCTCGCGGTCCACTTCACTGGACAAGACCACTCAACCTCACCTTTATTATCTTCTTACGTAGCTTCTCATTTCTTTCGTCTCATCACATACTAGTGTTTCACTTTGTAAAAACATGAAAATTCATTTTCGTTTCGTTTCGTAGTTTAAAACCATGATGCATATTACAAAACGTAACATAAAGTAAACATGCAATGCATCCTACTGAACTGTGATGTAGGCCTGAAGTCAAAACTACTACTACATTACTTACCTAGCGTCCTTAGCACTAGTATATAAACCTCGTATTTCGCTTGCTTACTGGGAAACCTATAAATTACATAATTATTAGATTTACAGTACATGAAATCCACAATTTCTAAGGAAATAACCTCTATCAACCCATCTAACTAAACTCGCAACATTCTATACAAATTCTGACCAATTTTGGAATTACCTAACTTATCCAATACTTGTCATATTTGGACGATTTAAAATGCTACGAATTCCACATGACGTCTAGTTTCTAACGGTCTATACAATTTCCTAATCCCTCACCTATAGCTTGGCCAAACCCATTCAGTAAATCGGGTTATTCGATTATCTACACCTTCAATCTTTTCTATAAAACCACGTAATCTACTTCTATTTCTAGCTTAAACATCAACATGCTGGTCAAAATCAACTCTTAACTCAATTTCTCTTCTAGGTTTTCACTGAATCCCCCGATACCCTAGCTACTCTGTTTTTGTCGCTAAAACAACCAACATGCTAACTATATACTGAGAACTAGCTAAAACATACCGTAATCTCAGGAAATACAGAAGAAATCAGCCGAACTTGCTGGAAGAGGGCGCCGATCGTCGCGCAGGGGAAGAAGAAGAAGAAGAAGAAGAAGAGGAGAGGGGGGGGGGAGGAATCCGTTTCTCCCTCTGTTTTATTTTATTTTAAATAAATTATTTAATATAATTTATTCTAATTACCATTTCGCCCTCAACCATAACTCTTTAGATAAATCTATTATACGGTCAGTGATCAGATAAAATCTTAAAGTTTCTCTTTCACCATTATTCTTGAAATAATCCTTTACCTAACGTTACAAACTTTCTGGCCTCGATTCCGACTCGAACCTCGCCGTTGACCGATACGAAATTCTAAAAAATTAAATTAACTAAAATTTTTCGGGTGTTACATAAGTAGTGTGAGTAGTGCAGTAGGTGTTTTGCCTTCGGGCCTACATCAGAGTTCGGTAGGATGCATGCACGTTTATTTTGTGTTATGCTTTAATGATTATGCATCATGATTTTAAAGTATGAAAACGAAACAAAAATGAGTTTCCATGTTTTTACGAATGAAATATTAGGATGAGACGAATGAAATGAAAATGTACGTAAAAAGATAATGAAAGTGGGGTTGAGTGGTTTTGTCCCTAGAAGTGGACTGCGAGGTGTATCACTTCTTCTCCCGTTTTACATGGTGGCCTTATCCCGAGAGGTGTACCGCAAGGTGTGTCACTTTACTAGATCGAGGTTGGGTTTGTCCCGTGAGGTGGACCACGAGGTGTATCACTTTGATCTAGCACGTAAAGAAAAACTAAGTAGTAAGAAGATAAAGAAGACGTAAGAAAGCGACGAGAACGAAAGTAAAGACAAAATTATAGAAACTGCATATATTAGGATATGTTCGTTTACAGTGGTATGTTTTTATGCATTATTTACTTAACATTAGACTAATAGATGAGTTTTGTGATGTAGGTGACGACGCTATAGTTGCTGAGTACTCAGAATGTGCCCAAGGCTAGTAGGCGGTTGGAGGAGTGCGCTCGTGGACGGTTTGGCCGGCTGTTGGGGTGTTTTGACCAACTCGTGGTTATGTGAGGGAGTTTAGTTGATTTGAGTTTAGTCGAATTTGGTTTGAGTCGTTTTGAGCTATTTTTAGTCGATTGGAGTCATGTGGATATATAGATGGGTTTCAAACGTTAGTAGTCATTTTTTTGTGTAAATAATGATTTTGAGTTGATAGAAAAGTGTACGTTTTGTTATTTTATCGTTGAGTCGAATTTCGGTGGTTTCTTTGAAAGATTAAGGTTTTTAGGCCAAATTCAGTGAAAGAAGTGTTGGCTTATAGGTTGAGTGGTCAACCAAGCCTAGTAAGTGTCGACTAGTATTCAAAAGGAGCCGACCACTTAGTGAGAAAATGCGTACAGAGTGTCGACCGACACGTAAGGGGGTCGACCAAACTCCATAGGTGTCGACAGTTTGGGTCAACTTACGAGAGCCAGAGAGTAATGAAGTGTCGACCGGTAGTGTAAATTAAGCGGAAGTGTTGACCTCATGGATCGACCGACGCGGACAAAGAGAAATGAAGTGTCGACCGGTGAATGCAAGTGTCGACCGGTAGTGTAGAATAAGCGGGAGTGTCGACCTTAGAGATCGACCGACACTCACAGAGAGAAATATAGTGTCGACCGGTGCATGCAAGTGTCGACCGATAGTGAAAAAATTTGATGGAAGTGTCGACCGATATTTGTCGGGTCGACCAAAGATGATTTTTTTTTTATGTTTAGAAAACTCGAATTTTATTTAAACTGATTTTAATCCAAGTTTTCCACTGTGACGTTTTTAAATGTTTTCAAATGTCGTTTTAAGTCAAGGAACGAAAGTTTTAAATTTTTACTCAAATTTTTCCAGCATATTTGTGTGAGTGGTGGTAGTGAGCGTACCGGGAACTGTGAGGGTTTCCGGGTCGCCACACAGATGGTATTAGAGAGAGAGAGAGAGAGAGAGAGAGAGCGGATTTGAAATCGACGAGTTTGTTTTCGTAGCGCTACAGATGATGATGTAAATATTTTAATATATGAAATATATTTTGTTAGAATATTGACGATCCTAATTTAGGATGTCAGGTAAGCATTGCATGATATATGTTGTTTGGAAGTTCCCACGTAGGAAAAGTTTATGAATGTTGGATGTATAAGTGTCGTGTAGGTTGTTTGAAGGAGCTTCCCACCTTGGGAATCCGAAACATCTGTCGGGATCCGATTCTCAGAGGAACCGGGCCCTGACATTAACTCTCTAACTGATACTATAAGCTCAACTATAAAGACATATTGGGATGATCGGCATTGAAATTAACTAAGATAATCACAACTTAAATTAATTAAATCTGATTAAAAATGGTATAAAACAATTTGTATGTTAAACTAAAATTTGTTAATTCAAGTAAGGGTGAATTTAAATTACGTAACTATTGTTGTGATGATTAGATTTTTATGAAATTTGGCAATGTCACGGGGGAAACATATTAAGAGTATAGCTTTGGAATAAAAGAATTAGAACATATGCAATGAAAGTTATGCAATTTTAAATTAATTTATTAATATTTGATTTTAAATTATATTATTTTGATAAATCTCTCTAAATTGAATTTTAAAATGAGAATTGAGAGAAAGTTATAGACTCAAAAATTTTCTTAATATATTGAAATATGTGCTAATGTAATAAAATGGAACAACGAATATGAAAGTCTCACGTGCCATTTAATAATTAGTGACTAATATGGGATTAAAGTATAATTAGTGGGTAATTAATATTAATTAAGTTAATCTGTTAATTAGAAGGAGAGAAAATTTCTTCTGATCCTTCAAGGGAATCTATTTCTCTATTCAAAAGAACTTTTTTGAACCTAAAATCATAATCTGAAAGTGAAGAATCAATGTCATTAAAGAGGTAAGAATATCTAATTTAAGTGTTTTCTAAACAAAGTTGAATATTGCACAGTTTAGGTGGAGAAAATTTTCATTTTGAGGATCATGAAATATGTGGATTTCATTTTATGAATCTTCGATAATGTGAGTATACTCTCCACTTAAACTTTAATGTATGCCTAATCGGTCTGATCTACTAAAAATTGAGTTACTCCAAGCCCAAGAATCTCCAAATTGATCTAAATTCCACTATATAAAATATATTTTCAAAACATCAATTAAGAAAATATATTTCTCTTCTACAAATCCCTTGAGGGCGTAGTTAGTAATTAATACCAACCAAACTCAACCAACGCTTGAACTTAAGTGTAGGCAATGACTCGATCATTGTATTAGCAGCTTTACCAAGAGTATTGATTTTACTCACTACAAAATTACGAGTAACCACTTCACCTATTAAATCATAATAAATATCAATGTGATTTTTTTTTCAAATAAAATATATTATTTTTAGCAAGAAAGATAACATTTGGACTATTCCAAAATATTGTTGCAATCTACAAGTATTTAATAACTCTTTCAACCATATAGTTCTTTACATCTCTTGTTTGCCTCTATAATAGACAACATAAAGATATCATGTAAGGTAACTCTCCAACTGATACCACAACCTCCAATTATAAAGACATATTAGGATGATTAGGGTTGAAATTAACAAAGATAATCATAACTTAAATTAAGTAAATTAGATTACAAGTGGTATAAAACACTTTGTATGTTAAACTAAATATTGTTAATTAAAGCAAAGGTGAATTTAAATTATGTAACAGTTGTTGTGATAATTAGATTTTTATGAAATTTGGCAAAGTCAAAGTAGACACATAAATGAAGAGTATAGCTTTGGAATAAAAGAGTTTGACATATGCTGTAATGCCCTGAAAATCCTCCATGATTCTCGGTTCGCTACCAACTACTATTCGCCACCATCCCTCATGTACTCTACTAAATATTTTCTAGAAATTAAAAAGCTTTGTTTACTCAAAACGACTCTTTTTTTTTACTCAAAACGACTTCCAAAAGAAATGCATATAAATGCCGCAGCGGAAACTCGTTTAAAATCAGTTCAAGTAACTTCACTTTTAAACATAAAAATTAAAGATACCGGTTGACACCTGCAAGAGCCGGTCGACACTTAAGTTGTCTCGGATTTTCATCGGTCGACACTACATTTCTCTCGGATCTTTTCATCAGTTGACACCGGCGACACTGGTTGACACTTCTACACTCGTTTCAGAGAGGGGTCGATACCCGCTGTCGCAGGTCGACACCTTGATCTTCTCTGCCCGCGCAGGTCGACCCTCGCGGTCGACACCTCTTCATATTTTACACAGACAGGTCGACACCTGATACCAGGGTTCGACACCTACTTCGGCTCTGCCCTACGCAGGTCGAACCTCGGGGTCGACACTCGCCTTCCATTTTACACTGACCGGTCGACACCAATAGATTTCGGTCAACACCGTGCACCCCAGAAACTTTAGCAGCATTCGACAAAACAACACGGTTTTGACTACACATTTAAAAATCATGAATCCATTTCTCGACTCAATTTTACAAACCTGTTACACACACCAAAATATTCAACCCAATTTCAAATCTCTTTTTTACATCAAAATAACTAAGTACGACTTTAAAATATCTCACCACCCTTACTTACAACCGTCATAGTCAAAACGTCTCAACAGCTGGCCATGTCGTCCCACGAGCGTACTCCTCCAACTGCCTCCTAGTCTTAGGCATACTCGGGATACTCACTAACTACTACGTTGTCACTTACATCACAGAACTCAACTATTAGCTTAATGCTAAGTAAGTAATGCATAAAAACTTAATCACTGAAAAACATTCACATCCTAACATATGCAGTTTCTACAGTTTTGTCTCTACTTTTGTTTTCGTCTCTTTCTTACATCTTATTTATCTTCTTATTACTGGGTTCTTCTTTACGTGCTAGATCGAGATCACACCTCACGATCCACCTCACTGGACAAGGCCAAACTCGATCTAGTAAAGTGACACACCTCACGGTCCACCTCACTAGACAAGGTCACAACGTAAAGCGGAGGAAAAGTGATACACCTCGCGGTTCAACTCATTGGACAAGACCACTCAACCTCATCTTTATTATCTTCTTACGTATCTTCTCATTTCCTTCGTCTTATCACATCCTACTGTTTTACTTCATAAGAACATGGAAATTAATTTTTGTTTCGTAATTTAAAACCATGATGGAAATTACAAAGCATAACATAAAGTAAATGTGCAATGCATCCTACTGAACTGTGATGTAGGCCCGAAGGCAAAACTACTACTACATTACTTACCTAGCATCCTTAGCACTCATATATGAACCTCGTATTTTGCTTGCCTACTGGGAAACCTATAAATTACATAACTATCAGCTTTACAGTCCCTGAAATCCACAATTTCTAAGGAAACAACCTCTATCAACCCATCTAACTAAACTCCCAACATTCTACACAAATTTCGACCAATTTCGGAATTGCCTAACTTATCTAATACTCGTACTATTCGGACGATTCAAAATGTCACGGTTTCCTTAGGACGTCTAATCCCAATGGTCTAGTTTACTTCCTAATCTAACCTCCACAAATCGGCCAAATCTGGCCGAGCAGAACCGTTACATCAACCCACGTTCCAGTTATCCCAAGCCTCAATATTCTTCATAAAAACTTACAATCTACCTATACTCCCAGTTTAACAGTGATACACAGATAACAATTGACTCTAACTCCAAATTCTCGAATCTTCCTCCTATGTTATCACCAAAACTACCTATTACCCTTACTAACTCAAATATAAACACTAATAACAACTAGAACCTTAACTATCGACTAAAGCTAGCCAAAACTTACCGAAGATTTGAAGATTTACGAAGGAAAATGGCTAATCGGAAGAACGTCGAGAGGATGAAGGTTCTTCTTACGCTGGGGAAGGGTGAAAGAGCCGAACATGGTGGGGAATCCGTTCCTTCCCTCTGTTTATTATATTTTTTTTATTTAATATAATTAATTCTAATTACTATTTCGCCCTCAACACTTAACCGTTTAATAAATCTGTTATACGGTCCGATTCCGAATGAATTTTTAAATTTCTCTCCTCATCATTAGCTTCAAAATAATCTTTTACTTAGGGACAGAAATTTTCTGTTATCAACTTGGATCAAAACTCTACTAACTATAACTACAAAAATCCGTAATTAATTCAAACGAAAATTCTGGATGCTACATATGCAATGAAAGTTATGCAGTTTTAAATTGGTTTATCAATATTTGATTTTAAATTGCATTATTTTGGTAAATCCCTCTCAATTGAATTTTAAAGTGAGAATTGGGAGAGAGTTATGGACTAAAAAATGTTCCAAACATTTTGAAATATGTGCTAATGTAATAAAACGGAACAACCAATAGGATAGGCTCGCATGCCACTTAATGATTAATGACTAATATGTGATTAAAGTGTAATAAGTGGGTCATTAATATTTTAATTAATTAAGTTAATCTCGCTAATTAGAAGGAGAGGAAATTTTCTCTAATCCTTCAACAGAAAATGTTTCTCTCTTCAAGAGAACTCTTTTGAACCTAAAACTATATGGTGAAAGTGAAGAATCAACGTCATTAAAGAGGTAAGAATATAAAATTTAAGTGCTTTCTAACCAAAATTGAATGTTGCACGGTTTAGGGGAGAAATCTTCATTTTGAGGATCATAAGTGAAATATATGGAATTTCATGTAATTTATCTTTGATAATGTGAGTATGCTCTCCACCTAAACTTTATCGTGTGCCTAATTGGCCTGCTCCACATAGAATTAGGTTACTCTAAGTCTAACAATCTCCACATTGATCTAAATTCTACTATATAAAATATATTTCTAAAACATCAATTAAGAAAATAACTTTTTCTTCCACAAATCCCTTTAGGGCGTAGTCAACAGTTAATACAAACCAATGTCAAACAACGCTTGAACTTAGGTGTAGGCAACGACTTGGTCATCATATTAGCAGCTTTACCAAGAGTATTGATTTTACTCACTGCAAAATTACAACAAATAACCACTTTACGTATTAAATGATAATAAATATCAATGTGAGTTGTTTTCAAATAAAATATCTTATGTTTGGCGTGATAGATAACATTTGGACTGTTCCAAAATACTGTTGCAATCTACAAGTATTTTTTGGGCTCACCAAATAACTCTTTCAACTATATACTTCCCTACATATCTATTCTGCATCTATAATAGACAGCATAAAGATATTATGTAAGGTAACTCTCTAACTGATACCACCACCTCCAACTATAAAGACACATTGGGATTATCGGCGTTGAAATTAACTAAGATAATCACAACTTAAATTAACTAAATTTGATTAAAAATGATATAAAACACTTTTTATTTTAAACTAAAAATTGTTAATTAAAGCAAGGGTGAATTTAAATTATGTAGCAGTTGTTGTGATGATTAGATTTTTATGAAATTTAGCAATGTCAAAGTAGACACATAAATGAAAAGTATAGCTTTGGAATAAAAGTGTAATAACCCAGAAAATTTCAGATTTTTAAATTTAATTTCTGAAATTTTTAATTTAATCTCGGTTGGAGTTTCGAGAAATATTTTAACGGTGATATTAAGTCATAAAACTCGGAATCTAGTTTTAGGGATGGTTTTCGAAATTTAAAGTCGGGAATACGAGAATTTAACAAAACACGGGCCGTTAAAACACGTGAGGGCGTTTTGGTAAATTTAATTATTTAAATAAAAAAATATATATGATAAGTGGAATGGCTTCACGAAGAGGCCAGTAGGGAAACTGCCGATGACCGACCATCGAAGGAGAGACGCCGGTGCGCAGAGTACTCTAGCGAGCTAAATGGAAAAGTTGGTTCGGCCTTCGCGTGCTGAAAGACCGAAGGTGAGTTTCCCCCTGTTACGGTTTTGTCGACCGACCGTGAGGGCTCGATTTCTTCCGTTTCTCCCAGAGTTTAGCTCGATATAGGGGGTGGGTTGTGATTGAATTGTAGGAGAGGTTGGATGGGAGATGCTGTGAATCGAGAGGAACCGAAGGTGAGCCCTGTCGGTTTCCTGTTTTGGCCGAGCTTAGTGCTCGGCTTCCTTTCGTTTTCTGTGAGCTTGGACGAAGTGTAAGAGTGAAATTTGGCTGAGTGCATATAGAAATTGTGGAACTTGAATTGAAATCAAAATCAGATTTCGTTTTGTGTAAGAGCAGATTCTGTTTTTGGCCATTTTGGCCTGGCTTCAATTGATCGTTTTCAATTCTGTTTTTGTGGATTAAAATAGGTTGTTAGAGGGACATTTATCCGCTAGAATCGTTCAATTCTGATATCCGATGCAAAAGTTATGCGCGTCAGAAGTTTATGCCGGATTTTGAACCGAGTCAACGTATTGAGCATTTTTCATAGAATTGTGACGCGTGGTATTAGCATTGTTGTTTTTATGCGTAAAGCTAGTTTTGCTTGAGTTTTGGTTGAAAGAAACGAAAATGTGGAATTTGGGTGAAAGGGCATATTCGGTTTTGGTGTTTTTTCACCTAGCTGCAGCTTACCATTTTAAAATCCCTCTTAGTATGTTAAACTAGGTTCCTAAGGAAACGTTTAACCACTTGAATCGCTCGATTTTGATAACGGACGCAAAGGTTATGAGCGTCCAAAGTTTAGGCTAGTTTTCCGCCGAACCGAATTAACGACTCATTCTAGTTGAGATTTTACAAGTTTAGTTAAGGAATGTGATTTGTAGCGTATTTAGTGAACTTTGACATGAAGATTGATAGGTGGTTGTTTATGTTTTAGGTTGAGGCATCGTATAACTTTAGAATTTATGTTATTGATTGTGGTGTGCGTGCGTATTGTTCGACATGCATCATGTTTTTTTTAAAGGGAACGAAAATGGTTTTGAACATATTTTGAGTAAATGGTGAGAAACGTGGCAGTGGTACCGCAGATCCTGCTAGTGTGTGGGCCAGTGCGTAACCAACCGCGGATTTTGCTCGAGCAGTTGGCCGACTGGGCCGTCACGCGGCGTATATGTGTTGAGGGTGATGATGATGGACAGTGGTACCGCAGATCTTGCTAGTGTGTGGGCCGGTGCATTACCAGTCGCTGATTTCACTCGAGGAGTGGGCCGGCTGGGCTGTCGCGAAATGTGTGTGTGGCAACTGTGGCCCTTTTGCTGGAGTGGCTGCGACGGAGGCGACGTGTCAAGGTGTAGTATGGCGCGAGGTACACCCTCACCCTTATGTGGTTGCTGTGTGGTGATGCGTGTGTGTAGCTTGTAGGCCTCGTTGCTGGGGAGTCCGGGACGGTGGTGACGTGTCAGGGTGTGGGGTTGTGCTAGGTTCATTCTCACCCTGGTGCGGCTGCACTACGCGTCATAGATGTGACAACATGAGGGTGTATAGTGAGGTACTAGAGAAGTGTGGATGGGCGTGAGAGTGCGGCGTGGTCGCAGGTGCGCGGGGCACGCGGCTCTGCGGGTGCGCACGGGTCGTTCGGCGTCTGTTGAGAGCATGCGTGCGGACGTGCTGTACGGAGGCAGGGTGCGTGGGGCACGCGGCGCTGTGAGCGTGTGCATGATGCAGTGAGCGTGCGCGTGTCCCAGTGATGTTAAGTTGGCGTGCGCGGCACCGAAATTGTGTAGCTCGAGGTGTGTGTTGGATTTCTTCCTAGGATTTCAACTTTTGTTGTCTTATTCTTAAAACTACTTTAAATTATCTTATATTGAGGAATTTTTTGTTCCTTCTTCGGGGCGCGAGTTGTTTCGAATCGAGTCGAAAAATTTTATACTTACAAATGTTCTTTTAAATATGATTTGTAAGTGAAAGTGTTATTAAATTAAGTGAGTTCGCGTCAAGTTTCTGTATGTCATGGTGTGTAGACGTAGTGAGCGCACAAGGAACGTGTAGGTTCTCACGGCGTTACAGTTATGATATCAGAGCCACGGGGTCGACGTCATTCAAAGGATGATGTGCCCCAGAGGGCCGTCACTCGATCACAAACCAAGGCACAAACTTTATCCAACCTGTTAACTAACAACTTCAATTCTTTTGCAGAAATTACAGGTGTCGAATGCCTATTCGCGGATTTGGAATGAGACCCGAGCACAAATGACAAGGATCAACTCTTGCACTTGCTATCGTGGGAGCTAAAGGTGGAAGCACATGAAGAAGGGATTTGTCTCCCTCGGAATTAATTTGTAATTGAATTTTATTCGGCAAACATTCGCCTTCCTGTAATGTTTTATAATTGCATGCATCCTTAGGCATTAGGATTAGATGTATGTTAAGTTAGATGGTGGTTAGAAGCAACAATTGGGCTGGAGTTTAGCAGCCCACTGATTCAACAAATGGGTCAAAGCTTAAAGAGTGATCTGGTGTGCAAGTGGACTAAAAATGGCCAACCATGTGGCCCATTTCGAAGCCCAAGCCCATTCTAACGTTCAACCACCCTAGGTCTATAAATACATGGCTATTGGTGTGTGTAAAGGTTGTTGAATATATGAGAAATAGCCCTTTTGTGTTCAGCCAAAGTAGTTGAAGCTTGGTGAATGGTAAGGCTCGGTTCGGTCAAGAACCGAGAAGGAGTTCATCTCCTTGAGCTTTCAAGCCCGAGGTTGCTTGAATAGCCATCGTTCCACTCGTCTTTCCTCTCTTTTCCAGATAAGGATACACGAAGAGAGTGGCCAGAAACCGGTCCTGTTTGCTGCCGTCTTCCTTCGGAAGATCGTTATGCCGAGAGCCTAAAAGGTTGCTCATCGGACAGCATTCAGTTTTCTGCTTATATTTTGTTTTTCTGTTTCGTTTGTGGGTAAAACACGACTCATTCTAGGTGGAATCGTGTCAGAGGATTACCTAACACCACCAGCCGCTGCACGAGAGCACTCCACCAACTGTAAGTGTTTAGATTTAATTTTATTGTAAGACTAATATGAGTTTTGTATGTTTTAAAGGTAGAAAATGTCAGGAGAGGCGAGAGGCAGAAGTCGACCACGAAGAGAGACGTATAGAGCTGTGGGCGATATGGATGATACCGTCTGGCAGCTTACCGAGTTAGTCCACCGCCAGTCTCAGCAGCTGCAGAGATTTATGAGCAGGTACGACCAGGGTCAGTCTAGTGCCCAAGGTTCGGCTGACAGAGGAGGTGATAGGTTGCATAGACTTGGACCCCAGACTTTTGACGGGTCATCTCCAGATCCTTCTAGTGCTGAGGAGTGGATACGGAGCATGGAGAGGATGATGGGTTATGCAAAGGTGGAGGAGCAGGACAAAGTGTGTAGTGCGGCATTCTATCTGGCCAAGGATGCTAGCCATTGGTGGGATACCGTAGTGGCCACGAGAGACGTGGGGGCCATTGTAACACCTGGAATTTTTGTTTGATTTAATTACGGATTTTTGTAGTTATAGTTAGTGGAGTTTTTATCTGAATTGATAACGGAAAATTTCTGCCATGAAGTAAAAGATTATTTTGAGGCTAATGGTGGAGAGAGAAATTTAAGAATCCATTCGGAATCGGACTGTATAACAAATTTATTAAACGGTTAAGGGTTGAAGGCGAAATAGTAATTAGAATTAATTATATTAAATAAAAAATATATAATAAAACAGAGTGGAGGAACGGATTCCCCTCCCCCCCCCCTCTGTTCGACTCTTTCACCCCTCCCCAGTGCAAGAAGAACCTTCCTCCTCTCAACGTTCTTCCGATCAGCCATTTTCCTTCGTAAATCTTCAAATCTTCAGTAAGTTTCGAGTAGCTTTAGTAGATAGTTAAGATTCTAGTTGTTATAAGTGTTTATATTTCAGTTAGTAAAGGTAATAGGTAGTTTTTGTGATAACCTAGGAGGAAGATTCGGGAATTTGGAGTTAGAGTCAATTGTTATTCGTGTATCATTGTTAAACTGGGAGTATAGGTAGATTATAAGTTTTTATGAAGAGTATTGAGCCTTAGGATAACCGGAACGGGGGTTGACTTAACGGTTTTGCTCAGCCTGATTTGGCCAATTTATGGAGGTCAGATTAGGAAGTAAACTAGACCCTTGGGAATTAGACGTCCTAAGGAAACAGTGGCATTTTGAATCGTTCGAATAGGACGAGTATTGGATAAGTTAGGCAATTCTGAAATTAGTTGGAATTTGTGTAGAATGTTGGTAGGTTGATAGAGGTTGTTCCTTAGAAATTGTGGATTTCATGGACTGTAAAGCTGATAGTTATG
Organism: Begonia peltatifolia; assembly: GCA_022433055.1. Taxonomy (NCBI): domain Eukaryota; kingdom Viridiplantae; phylum Streptophyta; class Magnoliopsida; order Cucurbitales; family Begoniaceae; genus Begonia; species Begonia peltatifolia. The sequence goes on along the minus strand of CM039529.1, from coordinate 6,539,115 downwards.
TAATTTATAGGTTTCCTAGTTGGCAAGCGTAATACGAGATTTATATATGTGTTAAGTACGCCAGATAAGTTAATGTAGTAGAAGTTTTGCCTTCGGGCCTACATCACAGTTTAGTCGGATGCATTGCACGTTCACTTTATGTTACGCTTTGTAATTTGCATCATGGTTTTAAATTACGAAATGAAACGAAAATGAATTTCCATGTTTTTACGAAGTCCAACAGTAGGATGTGATGAGACGAATGAAATGAGAAGATACGTAAGAAGATAATAAAAGTGAGGTTGAGTGGTCTTGTGCAGTGAGGTGGACCGCGAGGTGTATCACTCTTCCTCCGCTTTACGTGGTGACCTTGTCCAGTGAGACGGACCGTGAGGTGTGTCACTTTACTAGACCAAGTTTGCCCTTGTCCAGTGAGGTGGATCATGAGGTGTGTCATCTCGATGTAGCACGTAAAGAAAAATCAAATAGTAAGAAGATAAAAAAGATGTAAGTAAGAGACGAAAACGAAAGTAGAGACAAAATTATAGAAACTGCATATGTTAGATTTGAATGTTTTTCAGTGATTAAGTTTTTATGCATTACTTACTTAGTATTAGGCTAATAGTTGAGTTCTGTGATGTAGGTAACGACACAGCAGCTAGTGAGTATCCCGAGCATGCCTAGGACTAGGAGGCAATTGGAGGAGGACACTCGTGGGACGACTGGTCCAGCTGTTGAGGCGTTTTGACTATGACGGGTGTAAGTATGGGTGGTGAGATATTTTGAGTCGTACTTAGTTATTTTGATGTAAAAGAGAGATTTGAAATTGGGTTGAATATTTTGGTGTGTGTAACAGGTTTGTAAAATTGAGTCGAGAAGTGGATTCATGATTTTTAAACGTTTAGTCAAAACCGTGTTGTTTTGTCAAATTTTGCTAAGTTTCTGGGGTGCAAGGTGTCGACCGAAGTCTGTAGGTGTCAACCGGTCAGTAAATAAATGGAGGGTGAGTATCGATTGCGAGGCTCGACCTGCGCAAGGTAGAGCGAAGTAAGTGTCGACCCCTGGTTACAGCTGTCGACCGGTCCATGTAAAATTGGCAGGGGTGTCGACAGCGAGGGTTGACCTGCGCGGGCAGAGAGGATCAAGTTGTCGACCTGCGACATCGGGTGTCGACCTCTCTCTGAAACAAGTGTAGAAGTGTCGATCGGTGTACCCGGTGTCGACCGCTGAAAAGACCCGAGAGAAATGTAGTGTCGACTGGTGTTTGTCAGTGTCGACCGATGAAAACCTGAGACAACTTAAGTGTCGACTGGCTCTTGCAGGTGTCGATTGGTCTCTTTAATTTTGATGTCTTAAAAGTGAAGTTAATTCAACTTATTTTAAACGAATTTCCGCTGCGACATTTATATGCATTTCTTTTGGAAGTCGTTTTGAGTAAAAAAAAAAGAGTCGTTTTGAGTCGAAAAACAAAGCTTTCTAATTTCTAGGAAATATTTAGTAGATGACATGAGGGATGGTGACAAGTAGTAGTTGGTAGCGAACCGGGAATCATGGAGGATTTTCGGGGCGTTTCAGCCATGACCTGAGAGGAGTTCAAGTCATTGTTCTTTGGTAAGTATTTCAGCCACTCTATCAGGACACAGAAGATGGTGGAGTTTGCACAGCTGAGGCAGACCGGCACCGTGGCTGAGTATGTCCGACACTTCGAGGCTTTGTCATGGTTTACGGGACATTTGGTGAGCCTCGACGAGAATAAGGTGCACCAGTTTGTACAGGGCCTAAAGCCAAATATCTATATAGGCATGCAGATTGCGATGACTCGAGACATGCCATACGAGGAGGTGGTAGCGAAGGCACTGGATATTGAGTAGGCTTAGGCAAAGCTTCCTAGTTATAGAGAGGTACCCAAGGAGCAGCCCCGGAGATCATTCAGAGAGTCACTGCCACAGTTGAGTGGAGAGGGGGCATCCATGCAGAAGGGCCTGAAGAGGCCTAGTGACAGTTCCAGTAGCCAGGGGAACACCAAGAGACCGCAGGTCGGGACAGTTTCCAGTGTGCCCGAAGTGTCAGAGGAGTCACCCTGGCGAGTGCAGAGTGGGCCCAGTGCAGTGTTATAACTGTGGCGAGGTGGGCTACATGTCTAGAGAGTGCCAGAAGCTGATTCAAAATCGTTGCTTCAACTGCAATGAGGTGGGACACTTTGCCAACAGATGCCCACCTGCGAGCAAGACGTCAATGATAGTTGCACCGAGGGTCTTTGCCCTTTTTAAGCCAGATAATGTTGCCCATCCATCAGTGATTGCAGGTAACATTTTTGTTTCTAGTGTGACGGCTTATACATTGATTGATACGGGCGCTACACACTCGTTTGTGTCGACGAGTTTCGTTGTTAAGACGAATTTGGAGTTCAGCTCCGCCGGGCAACATTATGATGTGACCTTGCCATCAGGGGAACATTTGTATTCAGAACAGGTGGTGCGGGCCAATGTGGTGACAGTGGAGAAACAGCAATTATATGCTGAGCTAGTCATACTCCATATGAGCGACTATGAGGTGATCTTGGAAATGGACTGTCTGTTCAGACATCATGCCAAGATTGACTGCAGGACCAGAGAGGTTCATCTTCGGCTCCCGGGCGGGGAAAGCTACACATTCAAAGCAGGTAAAGGTCTTGCCAAGATTTCTGCTATCTTTTCTTGGCAGACTCTGCGGTTGTTGGACAAGGGTTGTCAGGGGTTTTTGGCAAGTGTCAGGGATGCACAGTCACAGGGTGATACTCGGTTACAGAATATCCTTATTGTGTAGGAGTTTCCGGAGGTGTTTCGTGATGATTTGCCAAGGCTGCCCCCTGACAAGGAGATCGAATTGGAGATAGATGTTTTCCCAGGTGCCGAGCCAGTGTGCAAGAACCCGTACAGGTTAGCACCTACTGAACTTAAGGAGTCGAACGCTCAGTTGGAGGAGCTGACGGATAAGGGCTTTATATGCCCTAGTTTTTCACCTTGGAGTGCGCCAGTTCTATTCGTCAAGAAGAAAGACGGATCCCTACGTATGTGTATTGACTATCGGGAGCTGAATAAGTTGACGGTAAAGAACAGGTATCCATTGCCGAGAATTGACGATTTGTTTGCTTAGTTACAGGGTGCCTGGGTGTTTTCTAAGATCGACCTATGGTCTGTTTATCATCAGTTGAAGGTAAAGGGTGAGGATGTATCGAAGACGGCCTTCAGGATGAGGTACGGACATTTTGAGTTCCTGGTTATGTCCTTCGGGTTGACCAATGACCCTGCAACATTTATGGATCTGATGCACCGAGTGTTAAGTGAGTACCTGGACAAGTTTGTGATCGTGTTTATCGACGACATCCTGATTTATTCGCAAAGTGAGGAGGAGCACAGAGAGCACTTAAGGACCGTATTGACTATTCTGAGCCAGCATCAGCTGCATGCTAAGTTCTCTAAGTGCGAGTTTTGGCTGGACAATATTCACTTCTTGGGACAGTTTATTTCCTCTGAGGGTATTTCAATTGATCCGGTGAAAGTTCAGGCTGTAAAGGAGTGGCCGTGGCTGACCAGTGCTAGCGAGATACGCAGTTTTCTGGGGTTGGTTGGATATTATCGGAGATTCATTGAGGGGTTCTCCAAGATCTCAGCTCCCTTGACCCGGCTGACCAGAAAGAATGCGAAGTATGAATGGACTGACAGGTGTGAAGATAGTTTTCAGACACTGAAGCGGAAGTTGACTACAGCTCCTATACTAACGCTACCCGTGGAAGGAGAGAAGTTCTGCATTTATTGTGACGCCTCCAGGATTGGTTTGGGGTGTGTTTTGATGCAGAGTGGTAGAGTCATTGTCTATGCCTCTATGCAGTTGAAGGCTTACGAGCAAAATTATCCCACTCACGATTTGGAACTGGCGGCAGTTGTATTCGCACTCAAGATTTGGAGGCATTATCTATATGGACAGCAGTGCGACGTTTACTCAGACTATCAGAGCTTTAGGTACATTTTCACCAAGTAGGAGCTGAATTTGAGACAGAGGAGATGGCTCGAGCTGGTCAAGGATTATGATGTGGAGATCATGTACCACCCTGGAAAGGCAAATGTGGTGGCAGACGACTTGAGCTGGGTGACAGCTTCGACTTCTGCCATGACTTCAATGGGGCCTATTGAGTTGATGACAGAAATGCAGAGTTTTGGCCTGAAGGTAGTTTCTGATCTGGCAGCCACTCTTTCGGCCTTGTCGTTTAGGCCAACTATTCTTGACAGGATTAGGCAGGCCCAGGAGACTGACTCGGAGTGTAGCGAGCTGAAGGCAAATATGGAGGCCAGGCCTAATTCTGAGCTCTCCTTCGAAGGATGGGATTCTGAAATTTTGGGAGAGGTGGTACGTCCCGAAGGATGAGGAGCTGAGGAAGGAGATATTATCCGAGGCTCATTCACCTTCCTTCTCTGTGCATCCCGGAAGCACTAAGTTGTACAAGGATTTGAAGCAGCACTATTGGTGGCCTAACATGAAGCGAGCGGTGGCTGAGAATATTGAGACCTGCGTAGTCTGTCAGCAGGTGAAGGCGGAACATCAGCGACCGTCTGGAATGCTCCAACCATTGCCAATAGCGGAGTGGAAGTGGGAGTGGATCACTATGGATTTTGTAGTGGGACTGCCGAGGACTGCCAAGGGCCATGATGCTAGCTGGGTGATTGTAGACAGGTTGACGAAGTCGTCTCACTTTTTTCCTGTGCGGATGACTTATACTATAGATCCGTTTGCCAAGTTATATATTCAGGAGATAGTCAGACTTCATGGATCCTGGTGTCGATTGTTTCAGACCGAGACCCAGATTCACGTCCAAGTTTTAGAGGAGTCTCCATAAGGCCATGGGCACCAGGTTAGATTTCAGTACAGACTTTCATTCTCAGACCGATGGGCAATCAGAGCGGACTATACAGATTCTTGAGAACATGCTCAGAGCCCGTGTGTTGGAGTTTCAGGTGGCTTGGAGTAAGTTCTTACCGTTAGTGGAGTTCTCGTATAATAATACCTATCAGTCCACCATTGGTATAGCGCCGTACGAGACCCTATACGGAAGGAAGTGTAGGTCGTCATTGTATTGGGATGAGGTTGGGGAGGCCCGATTGATAGGTCCTGAGATTTTACAACAGAATGTCGACAAAATTTCTGTGATACGGAAGAAGATTGAAACGGCTCAGAGTCGACAGAAGAGTTATGCAGATCAGAGGCATCCGGAGCTGGAGTTTAGTGAGGGCGATGAGGTATTCCTGAAGATCTCGCCGTTCAAGGGAGTGGTGAGGTTCGGAAAGCGAGGGAAGCTCAACCCTCAGTTTGTGGGGCCATTCCCAATTGTCAAGAGGATTGGGAGAACTGCGTACCTGCTTCAGTTGCCCTCGTCGATGGATGTTATCCATGATGTTTTCCATGTCTCGATGCTGAGGAAGTGTATGCGCGATCTTTCTCAGGTAGTGCCACAACAGGATATAGACATACAGCCGATGCTGTCCTACGAGAAGAAGCCAATGAGGATCTTGGGATTTCCTGTGAAGGTAATGCGCAACAAGGAGATCCATTTGCTCAAGGTGTTATGGCGGAATCATGGTGTGGAAGAGACTACTTGAGAGCGGCATCAAGATATGGAGCGGCAGTATCCCAACTTAGTCGATATGTAAATTTTGGGGACAAAATTCTTATACGGTGGTGGGAATGTAATAAACCAGAAAATTTCAAATTTTTAAATCTAATTTTTGAAAATCTCGATTAGAGTTTCGAGAAATATTTTAACAGAGAAATTAAGTCATAAAACTCGGAATCTAGTTTTAGTGATGGTTTTCGAAATTTAAAGTCGGGAATACAAGAATTTAACGAAACACGGGCGGTGAAAACATGTGAGGGCGTTTTAGTAAATTTAATTATTTAAATTAAAAAAATATGTTAAGTGGAATGGCTTCACGAAGAAGCCATTCCACTTCGGTGATCTGCAAGCCAAACACCCGAGAAGAGAGACGCGAGAGAGAGAGGCTGGGAGGGAAACTGCCGACGACCGACTGCCGAGGGAGAGACGCCGGTGCGCAGAGTACTCCGGCGAGCTGAAGGGAGCATTTGGTTCGGCCTTCCCGCGCTGAAAGAGCGAAGGTGAGTTTTTCCCTGTTACGGTTTTGTCGACCGAGCGTGAAGGCTCGATTTCTTCCGTTTCTCCCTGGGTTTAGCTCAGTATAGGGGGTGGGTTGTGATTGAATTGTAGGAGAGGTTGGATGGAAGATGCTGTGAATATAGAGGAACCGAAGGTGAGCCCTGTCCGTTTCCTGTTTTGGCCGATCTTAGTGCTCGGCTTCCTTTCATTTTCTGTGAACTTGGCCGAAATGTATGAGTGAAATGTGGTTGACTGTATATATAGAAATTGTGGAATTTGAATTGAAATCAAAATCAGATTTTGTTTTGTGTAAGAGCATATTCTGTTTTTGGCCGTTTTGGCCTGGCTTCGGTTGATTGTTTTCAATTCTGTTTTTGTGGATTAAAATAGGTTGTTAGAGGGACATTTGGCCGCTGGAATCGTTCGATTCAGATATCCGACGCAAAGGTTATGCGCGTCGGAAGTTTATGCCAGATTTTGAACCGAGTCAACTTATTGAACGTTTTTCATAGAATTGTGACGCGTGGTATTAGCATTGCTGTTTTAATGCGTAAAGCTAGTTTTGAGTGAGTTTTGGTTGAAGGAAACGAAAATGTGGAATTTGGGTGAAAGGGTGGATTTGGTTTTAGTGTTTTTTCACCTAGCTGCGGCTTACCGTTTTAAAATCTGTCTTAGTATGTTAAACTAAGTTCCTAAGGAAACGTTTAGCCACTTGAATCGCTCGATTGCGATAACGGATGGAAAAGTTATTCGCGAGCGAAGTTTAGGCTAGTTTTCGGCCGAACCGAATTAGCAACTCGTTCTAGTTGAGATTTCACGAGTTTAGTTAAGGAATGTGATTTGTAGCGTATTTAATGAATTTTGACACGAAGATTGATGGGTGGTTGTTTATGTTTTAGGTTGAGGCTTTTTTTTTTTTTTTGCGAAGCTGTGCGTCGAGTGAGCTTAGAACGCCAGGTAAGTAGTGCATGCATTTGTTTTGCCCAAGTGGGCCTATACCGTAGAACTTTAGAATTTATGTTATAAATTGTGGTGTGCGTGCATATTGTTCGACATGCATCATGTTTTTTTTTAAAAGGAACGAAAATGGTTTTGAACATATTTTGAGTAAGTGGTGAGACGCGTGACGGTGGTACCGCGGATCCTGCTAGTGTGTGGGCTGGTGCGTAACCAACTGCGGATTTTGCTCGATTAGTGGGCCGGCTGGGCCGTCACGCGGCGTGTATGTGTCGAGGGTGAGGATGATGGACAGTGGTACCGTGGATCCTACTAGTGTGTAGGCCGGTGCAATACCAGTCACGGATTCCACTCGAGGAGTGGGCCGGCTGGGCTGTCACGAAATGTGTGTGTGGCAACTGTGGCCCCGTTGCTGGGGAGGCTGGGACAGAGGTGACGTGTCAGGGTGTAGTGTGGCGCGAGGTACACTCTCATCCTGATGTGGTTGCTGTGTGGTGATGCGTGTATGTAGCTTGTGGACCTCGTTGCTGGGGAGTCCGGGCGGTGGCGACGTGTCAGGGTGTGGGATGGCGCTAGGTTCATTCTCACCCTGGTGCGGTTGCACTATGCGTCACAGATGTGACAACATGAGTGTGAGTGTAGAGACTGCATGTGATAGGATTGAATTGTCGACTTTTACTTTCATATTGTACTACTTACTGAGCGTTAGGCTTATTATGTGTGTTCTATGGTATAGGTGCTGACGATATTGCTGGTGAGCCCCGAGAACCTAGTTCTGAGGCGTACAACTGTTGGCGGCGTGCGACCGAGGCACCGGACTGCAGATTGTTAGGGCAACCCGACCCGTGGAGACGATAGGTGATGGCTGGACTGTTGGGGTATTTTCTTTTGTTGTGTCGATATAAAGTTGATTAGACGAGTTGTATAGGCGTCAGGGTATAGGGTTTCATGGAGTGTCTGTGGTTTTGGTGACGTACGCGTACTCTTTACATGAGTAGCTTAGTAATGCTCTATACTGTGAATTTTCTTCATTTGCAGTTGATGGATTTTGTTGTCTTTAAACTTCAATTTTTTATGGAGATTCTCAAGATGGTCGATGGATAAATATTTCTAGTTTTCTGCTGAACTGCGTGTAGGGTTTAAATTTTTGGGATAGACAGTTTTTATGCGTTACTCTGCCAAAATTTCGAGAGAAAGGTTGGGAGTCGAGAGGATATGGAATAGGTCAGGGTGTGTATATGAGATACTAGAGAAGTGTGGATGGGCACGGGAGTGCGGCGTGGTCGCAGGTGCGCGAGGCACGAGGCCCTGTGGGTGCGCACGGGTCGTGCGGCGTCGGGTGAGGACGTGCGTGCGGACGTGTTGTACGGAGGCAGGGTGCATGGTGCATGCAGCACTGTGAGCGTGCGCGTGACTCGGTGATATTGAGTTGGCACGCGCGACACCGAATTTGTATAGTTTGAGGTGTGTGTTGGACTCTTTCTTAGGATTTCAAGTTTTATTGTTTTATTCTTAAAACTACTTTAAATTATCTTTTCCGCTGTGTATTTTATAATGAGAAATTTTGTGTACCCTATTCGGGGCGTGAGTTGTTTCGAATCGAGTCGAAAATTTTTATACTTAAAAGTGTTATTTTGAATATGATTTGGAAATGAAAGTGGTATTAAATTAAATAAGTTCGCGTCAAGTTTCTATATGTCATGGTGTGTAGACTTAGTGAGCGCACCGGGAACATGTGAGTTCTCGGGACATTACAAAAAGAATTTGACATATACTGTGAAAGTTATGCAATTTTAAATTGGTTTATCAATATTTGATTATAAATTGCATTATTTTAGTAAATCCCTCTAAATTCAATTTTAGAGTAAGAATTGAAATAAAGTTACAGACTGAAAAATGTTTCTAACATCTTGAAATATGTGCTAATGTAATAAAACGGAACAACCAATAGGATAGTCTCACCTGCCACTTAATGATTAATGACTAATATGTGATTAAAGTGTAATAAGCAGGTCATTAATATTAATTAATTAAATTAATCTTGTTAATTAGAAGGAAAGGAAATTTCCTCTGATCCTTGGAGAGAAAATATTTCTCTCTCCAAGAGAATTCTTTTGAACCTAAAATTACAGGGAAAGTGAATAATCAAAATCATTAAAGAGGTAACAATATCTAATTTAAGTGCTTTCTAAACAAAATTCAATATTAGACAGTTTAGGTAGAGAAAATTTTTATTTTGACAATCATAAGTGAAATATGTGGAATTTAACTTTAATGTGAGTATGCTCTCCACCTAAACTTTAATGTGTTCCTAATTGGCCCACATAGAATTGGGTCACTCCAATCTTAACAATCTTCACGTTGACTTAAATTTCACTATATAAAATATATTCTAAAATATCAATTAAGAAATTAACTTTCTCTTTCACAAATTCCTTGAGAATGTAGTTAACAACTAGCACCAACCAAGCTCAAACATCGCTTGAACTTACGTGTAGACAACGACTTAGTCATCATATTAGCAAGTTTACCAAGAGTACTGATTTTACTCATTGCAAAATTACAACGAGTAACCACTTCACGTATTAAAGGATAATAAATATGAATGTGATTTATATTCAAATAAAACGTGTAACGCCTCGAAAATCTATCTGTTTCCGGTTTGTTCACTTCTACTACTCACTCACTATGCTCAAAAGAATTTGAATAAAATTTAAAACTTTTGTTCCTTGGTTTAAAACAATGTTTTTGAAAGTATTTTAGACGGTATCGCAGCATAAAAATTAATTAAAATCAGTTTGAATAAAACTTCATTTAAAGAAACATAAAACAGAGACACCGGTCGACGCCTGCGAACACCGGTCGACACTCGAGATGTCTCGGGTTTTTCATCGGTCGACACTGGCTAACACCGGACGACACCACGTTTCTCTCTGGTCTTCTCGTAGGTCGACATTTCTACGCTCATCTCAGAGAGCGGTCGACACATTGATCCTCTCTGCCCGCGTAGGTCGAACCCCGCGGTCGACACCCTCACTAATTTTACACTAATCGGTCGACACCCTCACTAATTTTACACTAATCGGTCGACACTTATAGACTTCGGTCGACACTTACATCGACTCTGACTGCGCAGGTCGACCCCCACGGTCGAAAATTGCTAGGTTTAGTAAACCATTAGGCCTATCAGTCAACACTTGCTTCACAAAAAGTGGACAGAAATCAAACTAAACGTTTAAAATATTTCTTCTTTACGTGCTACGTCGAGGTTGTAATAACCCAGAAATTTTAGATATTTTTATTATTATTATCTTAATTTCTGAAATTTTAATTTAATCTCGGTCGGACTTTTGAGAAATATTTCAACAGGAAATTTAAATTTTTAGACTCGGGACCTACTTTTGTGACGGTGTTCGAAATTTAAAGTCGAGAGGTCGGGAAATTAACGAAATCACGGAAGACTAAGACATGTGAGGGCAGTTTTATAATTTTGTAATTTTAAAAAAAAATAATAATAAAAATAATATATGAAATCACCCGAATGGCTTCGGGAAGAAGCCATTCGGCTGATTTCTGTAAGCACCCGAGTGCCGAGAGAGGGTGATTGCGTGCTGTAGTCGGAGCTGCGATCGAAGGCCGACGAGCGTGGGCGCGAGGTGCGAGTTGCAAGCAGGTGCTGCTGTCCTGATGAACTGAACTCATCCGGTTTCAGCAGCTCGAGTCCCCGAAGTGAGAGCTGAGTGTTTCGGCCGACGACCGCGAAGGATGAATTTCTGACAAAGTCTGCCACCGACAATTTGGGCGTCTTGCTGGAGTCCCTCTTTCCCGTTGTGTGCAGAACTCCATTGCTCGGTAAGTCTTTCCCCTCTTGCGGGCCGTCTCATTAATTTTTTGGTTTGGCCGAGCTTAGTGCTCGGCCTGCTTTCGTCATTGATGGAATTGGCCGCAAGGTTGTAGTGTAACACGAGGGAGATGCTACGAGTTTAAGGGAAACCGAAGGTGAGCCCTGTCGATTTCCTGTTTTGGCTGAGCTTAGTGCTCGGCCTCCTTGCATTTGCGGTGAGCTTGGCCGAGAGATATGGACAAAATAGGGCTAGTTGTGTATACAAGTTCGTAAATTGAAGTTTGAAATAAAAAATCAACCATTGTTCGTGCAGGGGCAGTTCGGTTTTTAGCCATTTTGGCCTTGCTTTGGTTGATCGTTTCCAATTCTGTTTTTGTGGGTTAAAATAGGTTGTTGAATGGATGTATGGCCACTGGAATCGTTCGATTCCGATATCCGACGTGAAAGTTATGTGCGTCAAAAGTTTATGCCGGATATTGGTCCAAGTCAAATTAGCGAGCGTCTTTCATAGAAATTCGACGTGTGGGAGTAGCATAGCCATTTTGATGCGTATAACTAGTGGTGAGTGAGTTTTGGTTGAAGAAAAACAAAGGTTGAAATTTTATAAAAACTGGCAGATTTGGTTTTTGACATTTTCACCTGTCTGCGGCTTACCGTTTTAAAATTCGTCTTGGTATGTTAAACTAGGTTTGTAAAGGGACGTTTAGCCACTTGAATCGTTTGATTTCATTGACGAACGCAAAAGTTATGCGCGTCCGAACTTTGAGCTGGTTTTCGGCCAAACCAACCCCATGAACCGTTTTAGTTGGAATTTCATGAGTGTAGTTAAGGAAGCTTATTTTTAGCTATTTTGTGAATTTTGAGATAAATATTGATGAATAGTTGTTTGTATTTTAGGTTGAGACATTTTTTTTTGGCGAAACTGTACATTAAGCGAGCGTAGGACGCCAGGTAAGTAGTGCATGCATGTGTTTTGCCCAAGTGGGCCTACACCGTAGAACTTTAGGATTTTATGTTGTTGATTGTGGTGTGCGTGCGTATTGTTTGACATGCATCATATTTTAAAAACGTGAACGAAAATGGTTTTGAGCATGTTTTGAGTATGTGGTGAGACGTGTGGCGGTGGTACCGCGAATCCCGCTAGTGTGCGGGCCAGTGCTTCACAAGTCGCGGATTCCACTCGAGGGGTGGGCTGGCTGGGCCGTCATGCGGCGTGAATGTGTTGACGGTGAGGATATAGGCAGTGGTACCGCGGATCCTACTAGTGTGTGGGCTGGTGCAACACCAGTCGCGGATCCTACTCGAGGAGTGGCCCGGTCGCGAAACGCGTGTGTGTGGCAACTGTGGTCCCGTGCTGGGGAGGCTGGGACGGGGACGACGTGTCAAGGTGTAGAGTGGCGCGAGGTACACCCTTACCCTGATGTGGTTCCCGTGTGGTGATGCGTGTGTGTAGCTTGTGGGCCTCGTTGCTAGGGAGTCCTGGACGGTGGCGACGTGTCAGGGTGTAGGGTGGCGTGAAGTTCCTCCTTACCCTGGTGCGGCTGCACTACGCGTCACAGATGTGACAACATGAGTGTGAGTGTAGAGACTACATGTGATAGCATTGCATTGTCGGCTTTTTACTTTCATATCGCATTACTTACTGAGCGTCAGGCTTATGTTGTGTGTTCTGTGGTGTAGGTGTTGACGATACTGCTGGTGAGCCTCGAGTGCCTAGTTCAGAGGTGTAAGATGGTTGGCGGCGTGCGACCGCAGCACCGGATGGCGGATTTTTGTTAGGGCAACCCGACCCGTGGAGATGGTAGGTTGTGACCTGGTTGGTTTGAGGGTTTTTCTTTCTTTTGTGGTGATTATGTACAGTCGATGAGATGAGTTGTATATACGTCAGTGTATAGGTGTATATGGAGTGCGTGTGATTTTGGCGACGTACGCATATATTTTACATGTTAGAGTATAGTATTGCTCTATATTGTGAACTTTCTTCAGTTGTATTTGATGGATTTCCGTTGTCTTCATACTCTGATTTGGTTACGTTGATTTCTCTGGATGATGGATAGATAGATACTGCTAGTTTTGGTGAACTGTGTGCAGGGTTTTAAATTTTGGGATAGTCAGTTTTTAGCCGTTACTCTGCCGAAATTTCGGAAGAGAGGTTAGTAGTTGAAAGGATATGAAATAGGTTGTGGTGTGTACAGTGAATGCTAGAGAAGTATAGATGAGCGTAGAAGTGCGGCGTGATCGCAGGTGAGCGGGGCACGCGGCCCTGCGGGTACTCACGGGTCGTGCGACGCCGGGAGAGGGCGTGCGCGCGAACGTGCTGTACAGCGGCAGAGTGCGTGGGGCACGCGGCGCTGTGAGTGTGCACGAGACACAGTGACGTAGAGATAGTACGTGCGACACCGCGAGGGTGCTCGTGAGGTGTCGAAGTGGGGAAGTGAGTGCGCGGTACTGGGTTGTTTAGTTCGAGGGGTGCGTTGAATTCTTTCCTAGTATTTCAAGTCTTACCGTTTTATCATAAACTGGTTTAAATGGTTTTCTTTCCCGCTGCGTAGTTTTTATGTTGAGGACTTCGTGTTCCCTCTTCGGGAAGCGAGTTGTTTTCGAATCAAGTCGAAAATTTTTCATACTAAAAAATGTTCTGTTGAAAATGATTTGAAAACGAAAGGAGTATTAAATTGAGTGAGTTATGTCAAGTGTTAGTGTGTGTAGTGTGTAGATGTACTGTAGCGCACCGGGAACGCGGGGTTTCTCGGGGTGTTACAGTTATGGTATCAGAGCCACGGGGTCGACGTCGTTCACAGGATTACCTAACACCGCCAGCCGCTGCACGGGAGCACTCCACCAACTGTAAGTGTTTAGATTTGAATTTATTGTAGTACTAATATGAGTTTTATATTTTTGTTAAAGGTAGAAAATGTCAGGAGAGGCGAGAGGTAGAGGTAGAGGGCGGCCACGACGAGAGGAGCCTCCTAGAGCTGTGGGCGACATGGATGATATCGTCCGGCAGCTTACCGAGTTAGTCCACCGTCAGTCTCAGCAGTTGGAGAGGTTAATGAGCAAGGACGACCAGGGTCAGTCTAGCGCCTAGGGTTCGTCTGACAGAGGGGGTGACAGGCTGCGTAGACTTAGACCCCCGACCTTTAACGGATCATCTCCGGATCCTCTCAGTGCTGAGGAGTGGATACGGAGTATGGAGAGGATGATGCGTTTTGCCAAGGTAGAAGAGCATGACAGAGTTTCTAGTGCGACATTCTATCTTGCCAAGGATGCAAGCCATTGATAGGATACGGTGTCGACCACGAGAGATGTGGAAGCCATGACGTGGGAGGAGTTCAGGTCGGTGTTTTTCGGCAAGTATTTCAGTCATTCAGTCAGGACACAGAAGATGGTGGAGTTTGCACAGTTGAAGCAGACCGGCACTGTGGCCGAATATGTACGGCAGTTCGAGGCCTTGTCGCGGTTTGCAAGACATTTGGTGAGCCTCAATTAGAATAAGGTACACCAGTTTGTCCAGGGCCTGAAGCCAGATATTTATATGGGCATGCAGATTGCGGGGACCCGAGGCATGCCGTACGAGGAGGTGGTAGCGAAGGCCCTTGACATTGAAGAGGCTCGGCAAAGCTTCCTAGTTATCAGGAGGTACCCAGAGAGCAGCCTCGCAGATCATTTAAAGAGTCGCTGCCACAGGCCAGTGGGGAGGTGTTCGTGCAGAAAGGCCTGAAGAGGCCTAGTGACAGTCCTAGCAGCTAGGGGAGCACTAAAAGGCCGCAGGGGTCGGGACAGTTTCCAGTGTGCCCGAAGTGTCAGAGGAGCCACCCGAGCGAGTGCAGGACGGGCCCGGTGAGGTGTTATAACTGTGGCGAGGTGGGCCACATGTCCAGAGAGTGCCCAAAACCGCGTCAAAACCGCTGTTTCAACTGCAATGAGGTGGGACACTTTGCCAGCAGATGCCCAGTGACGAGCAGGTCGTCAGCCAGAGTTACACCGCGGGTCTTTGCCCTGTTTGAGCCAGATGATGCTGCCCAGCCATCAGTGATAGCAGGTAATATTTTTGTTTCTGGTGTGGGGCGCTACGCACTCGTTTGTGTCGACGGGCTTTGTGGTGAAGGCCAACTTGGAGTTCAGTCCCGCCGATCGACATTATGATGTCACCTTGTCATCCGGGGAGCATTTGTATTCAGAACAGGTGGTGCGGAGCAATGTGTGACAGTGGAGAGCAAGCAGTTATATGCCGAGCTAGTCATTCTCCATATGAGCGGTTATGAGATGATCTTGGGAATGGACTGTATGTTCAGACATCATGCTGAGATTGACTGCAGGACCAGAGAGATTCATTTCCGGCCCCCGGGTGGGGAGAGCTACACATTTAAAGCAGGTAAGGGTCTTGCTAGGATTTCTGCTATATTTTCTCGTCAGGCTCCACGGATGTTAGGCATGGGTTGCTAGGGATTTTTGGCAAGTGTTGAGGATGCGCAGTCACCGGGCAATGGTCGGATACAGGATATTCTTATTGTGCAGGAGTTCCCGGAGGTGTTCCGTGATGAATTGCCGGGGTTGCCCCCTGATAGGGAGATTGAATTCGAGATAGATGTTTTCCCAGGTGCCAAGCCGGTGTGCAAGAACCCCTACAGATTAGCACCTACTGAACTTAAGGAGCTGAAAGCTCAGTTGGAGGAGCTGACAGATAAGGGATTTATACGCCCTAGTTTTTCACCCTGGGGAGCGCCAATTCTATTTGTCAAGAAGAATGACGGATCCCTACGTATGTGTGTTGACTACCGGGAGCTGAATAAGTTGACGGTGAAGAACAGGTATCCATTGCCAAGGATTGACGATTTGTTTGATCAGCTGCAGGGTGCCCGAGTGTTTTCTAAGATCGACCTGAGGTCCGGCTATCATCAGTTAAAGGTGAAGGAGAGGGATGTACCGAAGACGGCCTTCAGCACAAGGTACGGGCATTTCGAGTTCCTGGTTATGTCTTTCGGGTTGACCAATGCCCCTGCAGCATTTATGGATCTGATGCACCGGGTGTTCAGGGAGTACCTGGACAAGTTTGTGATTGTGTTTATCGACGACATTCTGATCTACTCGCAGAGTGAGGAGGAGCACAGGGAGCACCTGAGGATTGTATTGACTTTTTTGTGCCAGCATCAGCTGTATGCTAAATTCTCGAAGTGCGAGTTTTGGTTGGACAGGATTCACTTCTTGAGGCATGTGATCTCCTCTGAGGGTATTTCAATTGATCCGGGGAAAGTTCAGGCTGTAAAGGAGTGGCAGCGGCTGACCAGTGCTAGGGAGATACGCAGTTTTCTGAGGTTGACTGGATATTATCGGAGATTCATTGAGGGGTTCTCTAAGATCTCGGCCCCCTTGACCCGGCTGACCAGGAAGAAAGCAAAGCATGAATGGACCGACAGGTGTAAGGACAGCTTCCAGACATTAAAGCAGAGCTTGGCTACGGCTCCTGTACTGACGCTGCCCGTGGAAGGAGAGAAATTCTGCATTTATTGTGATGCCTCCAGGATCAGTTTGGGGTGTGTTTTGATGTAGAGTGGGAGAGTCATTGTCTATGCTTCTAGACAGTTAAAGGCTTACGAGCAGAATTATCCCACTCACGATTTGGAACTAGCGGCGGTTGTATTTGCACTCAAGATTTGGAGGCATTATCTGTATGGGCAGCAGTGCGAGATTTACTCGGACCATCAGAGATTGAGGTACATTTTCACGCAGAAGGAGCTAAATTTGAGATAGAGAAGGTGGCTTGAGCTGGTCAAGGACTACGATATGGAGATCAGGTACCACCCGGGGAAGGCGAATGTGGTGGCAGATGCCTTGAATAGGGTGACAGCTTCGACTTCTGCCATGACTACCATACGGCCTATTGAGTTAGTGACAGAGATGCGGAGTTTTGGTCTGGAGGTAGTTTCTGATCTAGCAGCCACTCTTTCTGCCTTGTCGTTAAGGCCGACTATTCTGGACAGGATCAGGCAGACTCAGGAGACTGATTCAGAGTGTAGCGAGCTGAAGGCGAGTATGGAGGCCAGGCCTGATTCTGAGTTCAGCTATTCAGAGGACGGGATTCTGAAATTTCGGGATCGGTGGTACGTCCCAAAGGATGAGGAGCTGAGGAGGGATATATTATCATAGGCCCATTCATCTTCTTTCTCTAGTGCATCCGGGGAGCACTAAGATGTACAGAGATTTGAAGCAGTACTATTGGTGGCCTAACATGAAACGAGCAGTGGCTAAGTATGTTGAGGCCTGCGTAGTCTGCCAGCAGGTGAAGGCGGAGTATCAGCGACCGTCAGGAATGCTCCAACCATTGCCTATACCGGAGTGGAAATGGGAGCGAATCACCATGGATTTTGTGGTGGGACTACCGAGGACTGCCAAGGGCCATGACGCGATCTGGGTGATTGTGGACAGGTTGACGAAGTCGTCTCACTTTTTGCCGGTGAGGATGACTTATACGATGGATCAGTTTACCTAGTTGTATATTCAGGAGATAGTCAGACTTCATGGGATTCCGGTGTCGATTGTTTCAGACCTAGATCCCAGGTTCACGTCTAAGTTTTGGAGGAGTCTGCATAAAGCTATGGGCACCAGATTAGATTTTAGTACGGCCTTTCATCCTCAGACCGATGGGCAGTCGGAGCGGACTATACAGATTTTGGAGGATATGCTCAGGGCGTCTGTGTTGGAGTTTCAGACAACTTGGAGCAAGTTTTTACCGCTAGTGGAGTTCTCGTATAATAATAGTTTTCAGTCCACCATTGGTATGGCACCATACGAGGCCCTCTATAGAAGGAAGTGCAGGTCGCCATTATATTGGGATGAGGTTGGGGAGGCCCGATTGATAGGCCCTGAGATTTTGCAGCAGACTGTCGACAAGATTTCTGTGAAACAGAAGAGAATTGAAGCGGCCCAGAGTCGATAGAAGAGTTATGCTGATCAGAGATGCCGGGAGTTGGAGTTTAATGAGGGCGACGAGGTTTTTCTAAAGGTCTCGCCGTTCAAGAGAGTGGTAAGGTTCGGAAAGCGGGGGAAGCTCAACCCTCGGTTTGTGGGACCATTCCCGATTGTCAAGCGGATTGGGAGAACTGCATATAAGCTTCAGTTGTCTGCGTCGATGGATGTCATCCATGACGTTTTTCATGTCTCGATGCTGAGGAAGTGTATGCGCGATCCCGCTCAGGTAGTGCCACAACAGGATATAGAGATCCAGCCGACGCTGTCCTACGAAGAAAAGCCAGTGAGGATCTTAGGGTCAGCTGTGAAGGTGCTGCGCAACAAAGAGATTCCGCTGATCAAAGTGATGTGGCGCAACCATGGTATAGAGGAAACTACTTGGGAGCGGCGTGATGACATGGAACGGCAGTATCCCGACTTATTTGGTACGTAAATTTTGGGGACAAAATTCTTATAAGGTGGGGGGGATGTAATAACCCGGAAATTTTGGATATTTTTATTATTATTATCTTAATTTCTGGAATTTTAATTTAATCTCGGTCGTAGTTTTGAGAAATATTTCAACGAGAAATTTAAATTTTTAGACTCGGAGCCTACTTTTGCGACGGTGTTCGAAATTTAAAGTCGGGAGGTCGGGAAATTAAAGAAATCACGGAAGACTAAGACACGTGAGGGCTGTTTTGTAATTTTGTAATTTAAAAAAAAAATAATAAAAATAATATATTAAATCACCCGAATGGCTTCGGAAAGAAGCCATTCGGCTGATTTCTGCAAGCACCCGAGTGCCGAGAGAGGGTGATTGCGTGCCGTAGTCGGAGCTGCGATCGACGGCCGACGAGCGTGGGCGCGAGGTGCGAGTTACAAGCAGGTGCTGCTGTCCTAACGAACTGAAGCCGTCCAGTTTCAGCAACTCGAGTCCCCGAAGTGAGAGCCGAGTGTTTCGGCCGGCGACCGCGAAGGGTGAATTTCAGACCAAGTCTGCCACCGACGATTTGGGCGTCTTGCTGGAGTCCCTCTTTCCCGTTGTGTGCAGAACTCCATTGCTCGGTAAGTCTTTCCCCTCTTGCTGGCCGTCTCATTAATTTTTTGGTTTTGCCGAGCTTAGTGCTCGGCCTGCTTTCGTCATTGATAGAATTGGCCGCAAGGTTGTAGTGTAACACGAGAGAGATGCTACAAGTTTAAGGGAAACCGAAGGTGAGCCCTGTCGGTTTTCTGTTTTGGCCGAGCTTAGTGCTCGGCCTCCTTGCATTTGCAGTGAGATTGGCAGAGAGATATGGACGAAATAGGGCTAGTTGTGTGTAGACGTTCCTAAATTGAAGTTTGAAATAAAAAAATCAACCATTGTTCGTGCAGGGGCAGTTCGGTTTTTAGCCATTTTGGCCTTGCTTCGGTTGATCGTTTCTAATTCTGTTTTTGTGGGTTAAAATAGGTTGTTGGAGGGATGTATGGCCACTGGAATTGTTCGATTCCGATATCCGACACGAAAGTTATGTCCGTCGGAAGTTTATGTCGAATTTTGGTCCAAGTCAAATTAGCAAGCGTCTTTCATAGAAATTCGACGTATGGAAGTAGCATAGCCATTTTGATGTGTATAACTAGTGGCGAGTAAGTTTTGGTTGAAGAAAAACAAAGGTTGAAATTTTATAAAAAATGGCAGATTCAATTTTTGACGTTTTTCGCCTGTCTGCGGCTTACCGTTTTAAAATTCGTCTTAGTATGTTAAACTAGGTTTCTAAGGGGACGTTTAGCTACTTGAGTCAGTCGATTCCGTTGACGGACGCAAAAGTTATGTGCGTCTGAACTTTGGGCTGGTTTTCGGCCAAACCAAACCCATGAACCGTTTTAGTTGGAATTTCATGAGTGTAGTTAAGGAAGGTTATTTTTAGCTATTTGGTGGATTTTGAGATAAATATTGATGAATAGTTGTTTGTGTTTTAGGTTAAGACATTTTTTTTGGCGAAGCTGTGCATTAAGCGAGCGTAGGACGCCAGGTAAGTAGTGCATGCATGTGTTTTGCCCAAGTAGGCCTACACCGTAGAACTTTAGGATTTTATGTTGTTGATTGTGGTGTGCGTGCGTATTGTTTGACATGCATCATATTTTAAAAACGTGAACGAAAATGGTTTTGAGTATGTGGTGAGACGTGTGGCGGTGGTACCGCGGATCCCGCTAGTGTGCGGGCTGGTGCTTCACCAGTCGCGGATTCCACTCGAGGGGTGGGCCGGCTGGGCCGTCATGCGGCGTGAATGTGTTGACGGTGAGGATATGGGCAGTGGTACCGCGGATCCTACTAATGTGTGGGCCGGTGCAACACCAGTCGCAGATCCTACTCGACCGGTGCGCCGGCTGGGCTGTCACGAAACTCGTGTGTGTGGCAACTGTGGCCCCGTGCTGGGAAGGCTGGGACGGGGGCGACGTGTCAGGGTGTAGAGTGGCGCGAGGTAAACCCTTACCCTGATGTGGTTACCGTGTGGTGATGCGTGTGTGTAGCTTATGGGCCTCGTTGCTGGGGAGTCCGGGACGGTGGCGACGTGTCAGGGTGTAGGATGGCGTGAGGTTCCTCCTTACCCTGGTGCGGCTGCACTACGCCTCACAAATGTGACAACATGAGTGTGAATGTAGAGACTGCATGTGATAGTATTGCATTGTCGGCTTTTTACTTTCATATCGCATCACTTACTGAGCGTCAGGCTTATGTTATGTGTTATGTAGTGTAGGTGCTGACGATACTGCTGGTGAGCCTCGAGTGCCTAGTTCAGAGGCGTAGGATGGTTGGCGGCGTGCGACCGCAGCACCGGATGGCGGATTTTTGTTAGGGCGACCAGACTCGTGGAGATAGTAGGTCGTGACCTGGTAGGTTTGGGGGTTTTTCTTTCTTTTGTGGTGATTATGTACAGTCGATGAGATAAGTTGTATATGCGTCAGTGTATAGGTGTATATGGAGTGCGTGTGATTTTGGCGACGTACGCATATATTTTACATGTTAGAGTATGGTATTGCTCTATATTGTGAACTTTCTTCAGTTGTATTTGATGGATTTCCACTGTCTTCATACTCTGATTTGGTTATGGTGATTTCTCTGCATAATGGATAGATAGATACTGCTAGTTTTGGTGAACTGTGTGCAGGGTTTTAAATTTTGGGATAGTCAGTTTTTAGCCGTTATTCTACCGAAATTTCGGGAGAAAGGTTGGGAGTCGAGAGGATATGAAATAGGTTGAGGTGTGTACAGTGAATGCTAAAGAAGTATAGATGAGCATAGAAGTGCGGCGTGATCACAGGTGCGCGGGGCACGCGGCCCTGCGGGTACTCACAGGTCGTGCGACGCCGGGTGAACGCGTGCGCGCGAACGTGCTGTACAGCGGCAGGGTGCATGGGGCACGCGGCACTGTGAGCGTGCACGAGACACAGTGACGTAGAGATGGTACGTGCGGCATCGCGAGGGTGCTTGCGGGGTGTCAAAGTGGGGACGTGAGTGCGCGGTACCGGGTTGTGTAGTTCGAGGGGTGCGTTGAATACTTTCCTAGGATTTCAAGTCTTACCGTTTTATCTTAAACTGGTTTAAATGGTTTTCTTTCCCGCTTGCGTAGATTTTATGTTGAGGACTTCATGTTCCCTCTTCGGGAAGCGAGTTGTTTTCGAATCGAGTCGAAAATTTTTCATACTCACAAATGTTCTGTTAAAAATGATTTGAAAACGAAAAGAGTATTAAATTGAGTGAGTTATGTCAAGTATTAGTGTGTGTAGTGTGTAGATGTACTGTAGCGCACTGGGAACGCGGGGTTTCGCGGGGTGTTACAGAGGTGACACATCTCGCGGTCCACCTCACTAGACAAGACCACTCAACCTCACCTTTGTTATCTTCTTAAGTATCTTCTCATTTTGTTCGTTTCCTTATATCCTACTATTTCACTTCGTAAAACATGGAAATTCATTTTCATTTTTTCTCATAATTTAAAACCGTGATGCATATCTCAAAGAATAACATAAAATAAACGTGCAATGCATCCTACTGACTTGTGATGTAGGCTCGAAAGCAAAACTACAACTCTATTACTTACCTGGCGTCCTAGAAATTTCTCGCACTTCGTAACTTCGTACGCTAACTGGGAAAACCTATAAAACCACACATCTATTAGCTATACTTTCCATTAAATTTGTAAAACTCTAAAGGAAACAACAACTAAAACCCCTACTCGGCCTAAACCGAAATCCTAACTCAATTTCCGACTAACCTTCAAAATTTCATAACTTCTCCAATACTCATTCGCTTTGGACGATTTGAAATGCTACGGATTTGTCATGACGTCAAGTTTCTAACGGTGTAATACAATCCCTAATTCAACACATACCGCTTGGCCAGACAAGGCTGAACGGAAACCGTTCCGCAATTCGAGCATTCGGCTATCCCAACGTTTAATTTTTCCCCATAAAATCCCGTAATCTATTCCTACTACTAGATTAAACACTAGCATGTGGATAAAAATCGACTCTATATTCAATTTTCCGTATCTCCCTCCAAGGTTTTCACCAAATCACCCGATGCTATCACTAACTTCGTTTTTGTCGCTAAAAACAATTAATACACCAACTATCTACTCAAAACTAACTAAATCATACCTTAAACTGATGAAGTACGAAAGACTTGAGAGGGATCGCTAGTTACCGTCAATGAAGGAAAACCTTCGGCGCAGGGAGAAGGGAAAACACCGAGAAGAAGAAGAAGAAGAAAAATAAAACGAGGGGGGGGGGGGTGGCGGGGGGGAATTTCGTTCCTCCCTCTGCTTATTTATTATTATTTTTTTAAATAATAATAATACCTAATTATTATTTCGCCCTTAACTCTAATTCGTTTAATAACTCTGTTATTCGATCTGCGTTCAGTTGAAATCTTAAAATTTCTCTTCCACCATTAGTCCCAAAATAATTTTATAATTAAGAGTGGAAATTCTCCGTTCTCAATTCCGACCAAAACTCCGTTGATTACAATTACGTAAATCTGAAATCCATTCAATAAAAATTCCATCGTTACACTCCACCCTACTTACAAAAATTTTGTCCTCAAAATTTGTTAACTAAACAACTCAAGAAATCAGCTCATCATGTGTTGTTGCCGCTCCCAGGTTGCTTATTCTACGTTATGGTTGCGCCATAATACTTTCACTAGTGGAATCTCTTTGTTGCGTAAAATCTTCACCGCATAATCCAGAATCCCCAGTGGCTTCTCTTCATACGTCAATGTAGGTTGAACCTCTATATCCTGTTGCACCACGACGTGGGAATGATCTCGCATACACTTCCTCAGCATGGATACGTGAAATACATTGTGGATTCCATCCATTTAGGCTGGTAGCTATAGCTGGTAATCTGTCTTCCCTATTCTCTTTATAATAGGAAATGGTCCAACAAATGTTGGGTTCAATTTGCCTCTTTTTTCGAATCTCACAACTTTCAGAAAGACTTCATCACCCACCTCAAATTCTAACTCTCTTCTCCGACGATCCGTATAACTCTTCTGCCGGCTTTGAGCGGTTAGAATTTGTTGCCGAATAAATGTAATTTTCTCTACTGTCTACTGCAAAATATCCGAACCAACCAATCTTGCCTCGCTGACTTCATTCCAATATATCGGAGATCTGCACTTCCTGCCGTAAAGAGCCTCGTAAGTAGCCATACCTATCGTAACCTGAAAGCTGTTGTTATACGAAACTCCACCAATGGTAGGTATCTGCTCCATGATCCCTAGAATTCCAGTATGCAAGCTCGAAGCACATCTTCCAGCGTCTGAATGGTCCTCTCAGATTGATCGTCTGTTTGAGGATGAAATGTCATGCTAAGATTGAGTTGCGTATAGCCTTGTGCAGACTCTTCCAAAACTTTGACGTAAATCTCGGGTCTCTATCTGATACGATCGAAGTCGGAACTCCGTGCAACCGTACGACCTCATGAACATATAGTTTGGCGAAGTGATCCATAGAGTACATCATTTTCACTAGCAGGAAATGGGCTGACTTGGTTAATTGATCCACAATCACCCATATGCCATCATAGCCTCTTATTTGTCCGAGGCAATCCGACAACAAAATCTATCGATATCTGCTCCCACTTCCACTCGAGAATAGGCAATGGTTGTAGTTTTCTCGCTGGCCTCTAGTGTTCAGCCTTAATCTACTGACAAATTAAGCACGCCTCCACATACTTTGCCGCAATCTTCTTCATATCTGGCCACCAATAATGCTGCTTAAAATCTCTGTACATCTTGATACTTCCTGGATACACAGAAAATCTCGAAGAGTGGGCTTCAGCCAGTGTTTCTCTCTGTAATTCTTCATTACTCGGAACAAACCACCTATTTCGAAACTTAAGAATTCCGTCGCCCGAATAACCGAACTCCGACCTGTCGTTGGAAGTCATGCCCGTAACACCCCGATAAAACCCACATTCCCGGTGTGCTACAGTGCATCTACATATACACACTACGACACACTAACACTTGACATAACTCACTCAATTTAATACCACTTTCGTTTTCAAATCATCTTCAAAAGAACATTAGTGAGTATGAAAAATTTTCGACTCGAATCGAAAATAACCCGCGCCCCGAAGAGGGAACACGATATCCTCAATATAAAAATACGCAGTGGAAAAGAAAACAATTTAAATTAGTTTTAAAATAAACCGACAAGACTCAAAATCCTAGCAAAGAATCCAATACCCCTCGACCTACACAAATCATGTGTTGCGCACCCACATCCCCAACTTCGATGCCCCGCGCGCACCCTTGCGGTGTCGTACGCACCAACTCAACATCACCGCGTCTCTTGCACGCACCCTGCCGCTGTACAACACGTCTGCACGCACGCCCTCACTCGGCGCCGTATGACCCGTGAGCACCTGTAGGGTCGCGTGCCCCGCGCACCTGCGATCACGCCGCACTCCCACACTCATCCACACTTCTCTAGCATTCACTGTACACATCCCAACCTATTCTATATCATCTCGACTCCCAACCTCTCTCTCAAAATTTTGGCAGAGTAACGCCTAAAAACTGGCTATCCCAAAAATTTAAACCCTGCACACAGTTCACCAAACACCAATAGTATATATCTATCAACCATCCAGAGGGTCTCCATAACAAAATCAGATTTTAAAGACAACGAAATTCATCAACTACAAATGAAGAAAATTCACAGTATAGAGCAATATCATACTCTAACATATAAAAATACGTACGCGTCCCCAAAACACTACAACATCTCTATACAATCCTGTACAACCGTCAACTATACGAACTCATTTATCCACATAAATACCCGACACAAAATAACAACCCAATGCATCTCACCATCACCTACCGCCACCACGGGTCGGGTCGCCCTAACAAAATCCGCTGTCCGGTGCCTCGGTCGCACGCTGCCAACCATCCTATGCCTCAGGACTAGGCTCTCGAGGCTCACCAGCGATATCGTCAGCACCTACACCACAGAACACACAACATAAGTTTAACGCTCAATAAGTAATGCGATATGAAAGTAAAAGCCGACAATGCAATCCTATCAGATGCAGTCTCTACACTCACACTCATGTTGTCACATCTGTGAAGCGTAGTGTACCCGCACCAGGGTAAGGAGGAACCTAACGCCACCTTACACTCTGACACGTCGCCACCGTCTCGGACTCCCAAGCAACGAGGCCCACAAGCTACACACACGCATCACCACACGGCAACCACATCAGGGTAAGGGTGTACCTTGCGTCACACTACACCCTGACACGTCGCCCCCGTCCCAGCCTCCCCAGCACGGGGCCACAGTTGCCACAGTTGCCACACACGCGTTTCGCGATAGCCTAGCCAGCCCACTCCTCGAGCGGAATCCGCGACTAGTGTTGCACCGGCCCACACACTAGTAGGATCCGCGGTACCACTGCCCATCACCCTCACCGTCAACACATTCACACCACGTGACGGCCCAGCCGGCCCACTTCTCGAGTGAAATCCGCGACTAGTGAAGCACCGGCCCGCACACTACCAGGATCCGCGGTACCACCGCCACGCGTCTCACCATATACTCAAAAACATGCTCAAAACCATTTCCGTTTCCGTTTTTAAAAAAAAATGATGCATGTCAAACAATACGCACGCACACCACAATCAATCAAATAAACCTAAAGTTCTACAGTGTAGGCCCATTTGGGCAAAACGCATGCATGCACTACTTACCTGGCATCCCAAGCTCACTTGACGCACAGATCCGCCAAAAAGTATCTCAACCTAAAACACAATCAATCACTCATCAATATTTATTTCAAAATTCACCAAATAATTAAAATAATATTCCTTAACTAAACCCATGAAATTCCAACAAAAACGGGTCGCTAATTCGGTTCGGCCGAAATTTAGCCTAAACTTCGGACGCGCATAACTTTTGCATCCGTTAACGGAATCGAGTGATTCAAGAGGCTAAACATTCCCTTAAAAACCTAGTTTAACATACCAAGATGGATTTTAAAACGGTAAGCTGCAGTTAGGTGGAAAAACCCCGAAACCGAATCTGCCCCCTTTTTATTAAATCTCACATTTTTGTTTTTCTTAACCAAAACTCACCCAATCTGGCTTTATCAACCAAAAACAGTCATGCCACTATCACACGTCGAAATTCTACGCAAAATCCGACATAAACTTCTGACGCGCATAACTTTGGCGTCGGATATCGGAATCGAACGATTCCAGCGGCCATACGTCCCTCTTTAACCTACTTTATCCCACAAAAACAGAATTTAAAACAATTAACCGTAGCCCCGACAAAACCCCCCAAAACAGAACTGGTTTTATGCTAGGACATGCCACGTTTTCGGTTTCTATCCACATCCACCAAATTTTCTCGCAATACAACCACATTTTAGCTCGCCTATGTATACGTTAACAAAATTGGTGGTTCCCCATTAAGAAAAACAAAATGGCAGCACAAAGTCCTCACGGTTCTCTTACCAAAATTTTGCATTTCTCAACCAGCTCATTGAACCATGAAGTTCACCTCTATTCCTCCTAAATTTTAGCACAAAACCACTTGAACGTAGAGAGCAAAACAACTTCACGCTCAGCCATCAAAGCAGGACAAGACCGAAAGAGAGAACTCTCTGTTTCTCATTCGGTTCTGTCACGAGAAGGCCGAGCCACACACACACACACTCGCTAGGTTCTAAAACACCCCACAAAAACGAGCTCTAACCGTCGGGAGTTCAAGAACAACCGAGCCTTCACGATCGGTCGATAGAACTGAAAACAGGGGACACTTACTTTCGGTCTTTTAGCGCGGGAAGGCCGAACCAACTTCTCCCTCCAGCTCGTCGACACCCCCTTTGCACGGTCGTCGCCCGTCGGCAGCACGCTCCCCCTTCGGTCGGGCTACGCTCCTCTCGGACGTCAATGGGCAGCAGCCGAATGGCTTCCTCCCAAAGCCATTCGGCTGGTATATTTACTTTAATTTAATTTTTTGTAAATTTTAATTAATTAAATTACCATAACGCTCTCACGTGCTTTTATCGTCCGTAATTTCGTTGAATTCTTGACCTCCCGACTTTAAATTCTGAAAACCATCACAAAAGTAGACTCCGAGTTTTATAATTTATTTTACCCGTTAAATATTTTCTGAAACTCCAACCGAAATTAAATTAAAAGTTTCAGAAATTTAATTTAAAAATCCAAATTTTTTAGGTTATTACAATGCCTGATTTAATTTATTCGCATTCGGCGTCGTCCTTCTAGGCCTGCTTAATCTTCTCCAGAATTGTAGGCTGTAAAGACATAGCCGATAACATGGCTGAGACACTCGACACTACCTCCAAGTTGAACTTCTGAAATTTTACATCCAAGGTCAGTTGCATAGCTGAATCCATCGCCGACGTGGATGCCGTCACTCTGCTCAATGCATCAGCCACCATGTTTGCCTTGCCGGGGTAGTATTTAATCTCAACATCGTAGTCTTTCACTAATTCCAACCACCGCCGCTACCTCATATTCAACTCCTTTTGAGAAAAGATATACTTTAAACTCATGTGATCCGAATATGCTTCACACAGCTGTCCATACAGATAATGTCTCCAAATTTTTAGTGCGAAGACTACCGCGGCTAACTCCAGGTCGTGTGTTGGATAATTCTGCTCATAATTCTTCAGCTGCCTAGAAGCGTAGGCTATCACCTTTCCTTTCTGCATTAGCACACATCCAAGACCTACCTTGGAAGCATCACAATAATTGCAAAATTTCTCGGCCTCGATAGGAAGCGTCAAGATTGGAGCAGTAGTCAATTTCTGCTTCAACGTCTGGAAACTGTGTTCGCAATCCTCGGACCATAGATAATTCATGCCTTTCTTCGTCAACCGGATCAGAGGCGCCACTATCTTTGAAAATCCTTCAATGAACCTCCTGTAATAACTTGCTAACCCGAGGAAACTCCGTATCTCCGTGACATTCTTCGATTGTGGCCACTCCTTAACAGCCTGGATCTTTGCTGGATCCATCGATATTCCATCACTTGAGATGACATGCCCCAGAAACTGAATCCTATCCAGCCAAAACTCACACTTAGAAAACATGACATAAAGTTAGTGTCGCTTCAAAGTCCCCAACACCAATCTCGAGTGCTCTTTATGCTGCTCCTCGTTTCTAGAGTACACCAAAATATCATCGATAAACACTATGATGAATTTATCAAGATAATCATGAAACACTCTGTTCATCAAGTCCATAAAGGCGGCGGGAGTATTCGTAATGTCCATACCGCGTCCAAAAAGCTATCTTCGAAATGTCTTCCAGCCTGACCTTCAACTGATAATAACCCAATCTTAGGTCAATCTTTGAAAACACGCGTGCACCTTGGAGTTGATCAAATAAATCATCTATCCT
The DNA here is from genome assembly GCA_022433055.1 of Begonia peltatifolia. Classification (NCBI taxonomy): domain Eukaryota; kingdom Viridiplantae; phylum Streptophyta; class Magnoliopsida; order Cucurbitales; family Begoniaceae; genus Begonia; species Begonia peltatifolia. The sequence goes on along the minus strand of CM039529.1, from coordinate 6,510,315 downwards.
TGGCAGAGGATACTTATTCTTAATCGTCAACTTATTTAACTCCCTATAGTCGATGCACATTTGTAACGACCCGTCCTTTTTCTTAACAAAAAGGATCAGTGCGTCCCACGGCGAGAAGCTAAGGCGTATAAATCCTTTCTCCACCAATTCTTCTAATTGCTTTTTCAACTCTTTCAGCTCCGTTGGCGCCAGTCTGTAGGGATTCTTTGATACTGGCTCAGCTCCTGGATGCACATCTACAGCAAACTCTATTTCTCGATTCGGGGGCAAGCCAGGTAAATCCTCTAGAAAAAATTCAAGAAAATTTTGAACAATTAAAATATCCTGCGGCCTCGAATCCCTGGAAATTTGCATATCTATAATATTGGCGAGAAAACCATAATACTCACCATCACAGATATTCTTCTGGCATTCTTCATGCCCTGAAAGATGTGTTCTCCACCACCTGGGGGTTGAAATCTCACTGTCCCAGACCTGCAGTCGATCGTAGCGTAGTGGTTGAATAGCCAATCCATTCCCAATATTGCATCGTATCCCGTTATAACCATAATGATGAAATCAACTAATAAATTTTTTCTTCCCACAGACACCACACTATCTTGTACAACCTGATTCGATTGCATCATCCCACCAGAAGGTAACATCACTTCGTAGCTACAATTCGTCGATATAGGTCATATGTCTAACTTGACCACGAATGTGGTCGCAATAAATGAATGTATAGCACCAGAGTCAATCAAGGTATAAGCAGGTACAAAATTTACTAGTATGGTACCTAACACCACAGCTGGCTGATAGTCGTCGCCCGAATTAATCATCACAAATACCCTCGGTGTTGTGCGCGTAGGACCCCTCTTCAAGGCTAGGCAATCTTTGCTAATGTGGGCCACCTCGTTGCAATTGAAACACCGGACAACCCTGGGCTTCGAGCAGTCTCTGACCAAATGTCCAGCTTTATTACAGTTGTAGCACTTTCCGAAGTTCCATCTGCACTCACCCGGATGATACTTCATACACTTAGGGCACTAGGGATACTGTACCGGTCTTTGAGGCCTCTTGCCACTTCACTGGCTACTAGAACCCTCGCTAAATCTTTTAGTGTCTCTCTGTTGTGGCGGCTGGGAGACATTTTTGCTCTGCTGTGGGGCAACTTTCTTGAAAGACCTCCCGGAAGCCTCTCTCTGATTAACACACTTCATCTCGACTTCCTGCACCTCTAATGCCTTGGCCACCACTTCGGAGTAAGGCACGTTCCATATGCCCGCTATCTTCACTCCTTTGTATATTTCTAGCTTCAACCTTTGTACAAACTGAAACACCTTATCTTCGTTTTGACTTACCAAATTGCAGGCAATCGGGACAAAGACTCAAATTACCGGTCCGTCACTGAAGTAGTTTGCTTTAACTACAAGAACTCCATCATCTTCGTTGCCTGAACCTTGCTGTTAAAATACTTGTCATAGAAGGCTTCCTTGAACTTCTCCCAAGCCATATGCTGAGTATCGACGATAGTCTCTATAGACTCCCACCAGAATCGGGCATCCTTTGCTAGGTGAAATGTGGCCAGCACAACCTTATCCTGCTCTTCCACCTTCGCGTATTTAAACATACTCTCTACTACCCGGATCCATTCCTCAGCCATCGGGTCTGATACTTGTCCTTCGAAAGTCGGTGGCCACAATCTCCAAAATCGGTACCCCGACTGGTCCTGACTAGAACTAGGGCCTGCACCTCCCTATACTTCTCGATTCAGCAACATCCCTAGCTACTAAGACTGTCGATCTACTAACTCTGTCAACCGTCGAATCACTCTCACTCCTCGGTTCGGTTGTCTCTCTCGACACTATTGGATGTCATGGTCGCCTACTAAATAACACTAAACTTAAACACTTACAATTTTCGAAGCACGTCGTGCGGCGATCGGCGCTGCTGAGTAATCATTTGAACGTTTTGACCAAATGGCTCTGATACCATAATTGTAACGCCCCGAAAACCTAGCCATTTCCGGTTCGTTCACTTCTACTACTGACTCACTATGCTCAAAAGAATTTGAATAAAATTTAAAACTTTTGTTTCTCGGTTTAAAATGACGTTTTTGAAAGTATTATAGACGACATCGTAGGGAAAAAATAAATTCAAATCAGTTTGAATAAAACTCCATTTAAAGAAACATAAAACAAAGATATCGGTCGACACCTGCGAACGCCGGTCGACACTCGGGATGTCTCGGGTTTTTCATCGGTCGACACTGGCTAACGCCGGATGACACCACGTTTCTCTCTGGTCTTCTCGTTGGTCGACACTTCTACGCTCATCTCAGAGAACGGTCGACACCTGCTATTACAGGTCGACACCTTGATCCTCTCTGCCCGCGCAGGTCGAATCCCGCGGTCGACATCCTCACTGATTTTACAATAATCGGTAGACATCTATAGAATTCGGTCGACACTTACGTCGACTCTGCCTGCGCAGGTCGGCTCCACGGTCGACAATTGCTAGGTTTGGTCGACCACTAGGCCTATCGGTCGACATTTGCTTCACAAAAAGTGTACAGAAATCGAACTAAACGTTTAAAACCATATCCCTACTCCTCAAAACAACTATAGTTCCTGATATATGCATTGAATCATCCTCTAAAAGTTTAAAATTCTGGTTTTATATCAAAATGACTCTATTTGACTCAAAATACCTCACCACCCATACCTACGCTCGCCATTGTCAAAACGCCCCAACAGCCGGCCAAATCGTCCCACGAGCATCTTTCTCCAACTGCCTGCTAGTCCTAAGCATGCTCGGGATACTCAATCGCTGCTACGCCATCACCTACATCACAGAACTCAACTATTAGCGTAATGCTAAGTTATGTATAAAAACGAAACACTGTAAACAAACAGATCCTACATATGCAATTTCTACAGTTTCGTCTCTACTTTCGTTTTCGTCTGTTTCTTACATCATCTTTATCTTCTTACTACTGAGTTCTTACGTGCTAGGTTGAGGTGACACACCTCGCAGTCCACGTCACTGGACAAGGCCAAACTCGACCTAGTAAAGTGACACACCTCACGGTCCATCTTACTGGACAAGGTCACCACGTAAAGCAGAGGAATAGTGATACACCTCGCGGTCCACCTCACTAGACAAGACCACTCAACCTCACCTTTATTATCTTCTTACGTATCTTCTCATTTCGTTCGTTTTCTTATATCCTACTATTTCACTTCGTAAAACATGGAAATCATTTTCGTTTCGTCTCTTAATTTAAAACCATGATGCATATCTCAAAACATAACATAAAATAAACGTTCAATGCTTCCTACTGAACTGTGATGTAGGCCCGAAAGCAAAACTCCTACTACATTACTTACCTGGCGTTCTAGAAATTTCTCGCACTTCGTAACTTCGTACGCTAACTATGAAAACCTATAAAACCACACATCTATTAGCTCTACTTTTCATTAAATTTGTAAAACTCTAAAGGAAATAACAACTATACCCCCCACTCGGCCTAAACCGAAATCCTAACTTTATTTCCAACTAACCTTCAAAATTTCATAACTTTTCCAATACTCATCCGCTTAGCACGATTTGAAATGCTACGGATTTCTCATGACGTCTAGTTTCTAACGGTATAATCCAATTCCTAATTCAACACATACCGCTTGACCGGACGTGGCCAAATGGAGACCATTTCACAATTTGAGCATTCGGCTATCCCAACGCTCAATTTTTCCCCATAAAATACCGTAATCTATTTCTACTTCTAGCTTAAACACTAGCATGCAGATAAAAATCGACTCTAGATACAATTTCTCGTATCTCCCTCCTAGGTTTTCACCAAATCACCCGATGCTCTCACTAACTTCGTTTTTTGTCGCTAAAAACAACTAACACACCAATTATCTACTCAAAACTAACTAAATCATACCTTAAATTGATTAATTGTGGAAGAACTGATAGAGATCGTTGGTTGCCGTCAATGAAGGAAAACCCTCGGCGCAGGGAGAAGGGAAACACCGAGAAGAAGAAGGAAAAAAAACTTTGGGGGGGGGGGGGGGGTTTCGTTCCTCCCTCCGCTTATTTATTATTTTTTTTAAATAATAATAATACTTAACACCATTAGTCCCAAAATAATTTTATACTTGAGAGTAGAAATTCTCCGCTTTCAATTCCGACCAAAACTCCGCCGATTAAAATTACGTAAATCCAAAATCCATTTAACAAAAATCTGAATGTTACAAAATGTCTTATCTTTAGCAACAAAGGTGAGATTTAGACCGTTTCAAAATAATTTTGCAATCTACAACTATTCACTGGGCTCACCAAATAACTCTTTTAGCCATATAGTTCCCTACATGTCTATTCTGCCTCTATAATAGACAACATAAGATATTATATAAGGTAACTCTCTAACTGATACCACAACCTCGAACTATAAAGACATATTGGGATTATCTGCGTTGAAATTAACTAAGATAATCACAACTTAAATTAATTAAATTTGATTAAAAATGGTATAAAACACTTTTTATGTTAAACTCAAAATTGTTAATTAAAGCGCGGGTGAATTTAAATTATGTAACTGTTGTTGTGATGATTAGATTTTTATGAAATTTGGCAATATCAAAGTAAAAACATAAATGAAGATATAGCTTTAGAATAAAAAAGTTTGACATATGCAATGGAAGTTATGCAGTTTTAAATTGGTTTATCAATATTTGATTTCAAATTGCATTATTTTGGCCAATCCCTATAAATTGAATTTTATAGTGAGAATTGAGAGAAAATTATGGACCGAAAAAGTTCCTAACACTTAGAAATACGTCCTAATGTAATAAAATGTAACAACCAATAGGATAGTCTCACATGCCACTTACTGATTAATGATTAACATGTGATTAAAGTGTAATAAGTGGGTAATTAATATTAATTAATTAAGTTAATCTCGTTAATTAGAAGGAGAGCAAATTTCCTCTTATCCTTCAATAGAAAATGTTTCTTTCTTCAAGAGAATTCTTTTGAACCTAAAATCATTGTGTGAAAGTGAAGAATCAATGTCATTAAAGAGGTAAGAATATCTAATTTAAGTGCTTTCTAAATAAAATTGAATATTGCACAGTTTAGATAGAGAAAATTTTTATTTTGAGGATCATATGTGAAATATGTGGAATTTCATGTGATTAATCTTTGAAAACGCAGTTAAATTAATTGAAAGAAATATTATGATTGTGGTAAAATATTGAAGTAAAGTTGGTTTGAAAGAGAACACGTTGAAATTATAAAGAATAGAATTATTGGATTATGTATTGGTAGATATTGTTGACATCATGATTGACATGAATTTTGTTACAAGATAAAGTTGATCTTAGCTGTTGGAGTTTAAGTATGAAATGGATATGCTTTAATTGTTTGAGATCCAATGCATAGAATTATTAAACTAAGTTAAATCATCAATTGTTTAAGACAAAAATCACGAAATAACACTGTTTTGATAGTTGAAAATGTTGTATAAATTGGATTAAACAATTATACCTAATATTATCTTGGATTATATTATATTGGCATTAAGAATTTGGATGGTTGATAGAAGGCATGGATGACTTATTTGGGTGAATGAAAAGTGATTTATAATGATAAAACCATGCCAAATGTGCTGCATAGTGAGAAGCATTAATAAATTAAAATGTTGTTTTGGGTTAAATTAAAATAAAAATATTTGATTAGAAGATTATATAATAAGTGTAACGTCTAGAATTTTCGTTAAAATAATTTTTAAAATTTCGTATGGGTAATCGGCGGAGTTTTAGTCAGAACCGAGAGCAAATAATTTCCACCATTAAGTAAGTGATTATTTTGAGACTTGTAGAGAAAAAAAATTTATAAAGTTCCAACCGCAGACAAATCGAATAACAGTTTAATTAAACGGCTAAACGTTGAAAGTGATTTAATAATTAAAATTATTATTATTATTATATAAAAAAAGGGAGAAGAGAACGATCATGAAGTTTTTCCCTCTTTGTTCCTTCCTCTCCTCATGCGAGAAAACCTTTCTCTTCGACGATTTCCTCTTCTAGCAACGGCAATCGATGATCTTTCTCCATTTCTTCAAATATACGGTACGTTTTAGTTAGTTCTTAATAGATAGTTAGTCTTTTAGTTGTTTCAAGTGGTAAAAGTGAAATTAGAGGGAATATTAAATAGTTTTGGTGAAAGTTAGGAGGGAGATACGAGATTTTGAGGTTCGTAGTTGATTTTATCCATGTATTTGGTGTTTAAACTGAAAGTAAGGATAGATTATGAGTTTTTATGGAGAAAATTGAGCGTTTGGATAACCGAATACTCGAGTTACGGAACAGTTTCCATTAGGCCACATTCGGCCAAGTTGTAGGTGTTACATTAGGAAATGGATGAGACTATTGAAAACTAGACGTTCTAAGGAAATCGTAGCATTTTGAAATTGTCAAAATCGGATAAGAATCGTGATAGTTATGCATTTTTGAAGGTTGGTCGGAAATTGAGTTGGAATTCGGGTTTAGATAGATTAGTCGTTAAAATGTTATTTTCCTTTAGAGTTTTATAAATTGGAAGTAAGATAGAGCTGATAAACGTGTGGTTTTATAGGTTTTTCAGTTAGCGTACGAAGTTACGAACGAGTTGCTAAGGACTCTAGGTAAGTAGTGTAGTAGGACCTACATCATAATTTATTTTATGTAATACTTTAGTGATTATGCATCATGGTTTTAAAGTACGAGAACGAAACGAAAATGAATTTTTATGTTTTTACGAAATGAAACAGTAGGATGTGACGTGATGAACAAAATGAGAAGATACGTAAGAAGATAATGAAGGTGGGGTTGAGTGGTCTTGTTCCGAGAGGTGGACCGCGAGGTGTATCACTTCTTCCCCCGTTTTACGTGGTGGCCTTGTCCCGAGAGATGGACCACGAGGTGTGTCACTTTACTAGATCAAGATTAGCCTTGTCCTGTGAGGTAGATCGCGAAATGTGTCACCTTGATCTAGCACGTAAAGAAAAACTCAGTAGTAAAAAGATAAAGAAGGTGTAAGAAGAGACGAAAACGAAAATATAGATGAAACTGTAGAAACTTCATATGTTAGGATATGTGTGTGTTATGTTTATGTTTTTATGTGCATTACTTACTTAGCATTAAGCTAATAGATGAGTTCTGTGTTGTAAATGATGATGCAGTAGCTGGTGAATACCTTAAGCAACCCCAGAACTAGGAGGTACTTGGAGCAGTGCAGTCGTGGATGATCCGGCCTGCTATTAGGGCATTTTGACCAGGGTGGGCGTGTGTAAGGTTTTCGAGTTGTTACGAATCTTTTGAGTTGTTTTGATGTATAGTTGGATTTCAAATTTTAGTAGTTGCTTTGATGTACAAAGTTCATTGTGAAAGTTGGTGAGAATGGTAGGTTACTAGTTTTAAATGTATGGTCGAAACCCGGTTGTTTTTGGAAAGTTTAAGCTTTTTATGCAAAATTTTGTGAAGGAGGTGTCGACCTATAAGCTGAGTGGTCGACCAAACTTACCAAGTGTCGACCAATATACTATAGGTATCGATCGAATTTGGCCAATGTCGACCGCGCGAGTCGGCTTGTGAAGGCAAAATTGATCAAGGTGTCGACTTGTGCAATAAAGTGTTGATCACTCAGTGTGAAAATGAGTACAGAGTGTTGACCTGCACATAAGGGGGTCAACCAAACTCTGTACGTGTCGACTGCTTGGGTCGACCGCTTGGGTCTATCTACTCGGCCAGAGAATAATGAAGTGTCGACCGGTGCATGCAAGTGTCAACCGGTAGTGTAAAATAGATGGGAGCGTCGACCTCATAGATCGACTGACGCGGACAGAGAGGAATAAAGTGTCGACCAGTGCATGCAAGTTTCGATCGGTAGTGTAAAATAGATAGAAGTGTCGACTGGTGTTTACAGAGGTCGACTGGAAATGTTTTTTATGTTTTAGAAAACTTGAAACTTTATTTAAACTAATTTTTATCAAAGTATTCTGCTACAATGATTTTAAACGTTTTCAAAAAGGAAGTTTAATTCGAAGAACAAAGTTTTAAATTTTTACACGAATTTTACCCAAGTGTATTTGTGTGAGTAGTAGTGAGCGTACTAAAAATATGTAGATTTTTGGGTCGCTACAATAAGAATATAATCTTAGTTGAGTTTTGATGTTTTGATGGTTATTATATAAGGATTTTAATGTTTGTTATGAAAACAATGTTTGAATTGTGAAAAAATAAGAGATTTTGGTTCTAGAGTGGACTTTTGGTGACCACAACGGCATTTCAGAAGATTAAATGAGCGAAAGGGAGCTGGCATTTAGGGTTTGGAGAGAATGGCTAGGGATGAAAATGAGTGAAAAAGTTTTCAGAATTGGATTTCGAAAACTCCATGGTGGGTGCCCACAAAAGAACATTGTGCAGAAATTTGCCTAGAGCGAACGTCTACATTAGAGGACTTGACGTTCATGTTACCCACACTTAGATTAGTCTCTAACTCTGGCATCATTCGTAATTATTTAATTTTCATAACATATAATAAATATAATTTACTTTAAAGTTTAAATACTCAAGATTTGTTCTTAAACTAAATACTCATGACTTTGTTCTTAGACTTTAACAGAAGAAGATATCAAAACTTAGGATGTTAAATCTCCTATATTTTCTCCCTCTTGATCATGTGTAGTCTCTTAGCATCATACGTCGTCTATAATGTTGTGGCTATCATAATCATCTTCCTTTTGGTGCCTTAAGTCCATGTTGGCTATACATTTATATGAGCTTTAGTTTTAATACCATTTGTAACAATCTAATTTTTATCGAATAATGTATTATTATACATTTCCACATGATAATCAAAGAGAAAATGTTCATTAAAATTGGTATTTGTTGTAACTAAAGATGAAAAATGAAAGAACGAATATCAAAATTTACAAAGAAACTACTAAGAAAAAGAACACAACTAGAGAAGATAAATTAACCATATCAAAATGGAATTACAAACGAGAATTTATGTGGCAAATTATAAAACTTGAGTAAAAATATAAAATAGTGATTCATCCTTTTTATTGTCATAACGTGTTACCACTATCAGCCTGATCCATGTATTACTAACTTTAAATTACTATCATTAGTTCTTAAAAATTACCATCACTAATTTTTAAGAAGAATTCACAACTTTGTTTCGTCACTTTGTCATATTGTAAATTTTTTGATCTTGTCCAAATAGAATTCATTCACTGATATCAATCACATTATATCTTTAGACCTGCTGTGATGATCTGAATATGTACATATGAGAACGACTGCGGGGCAAACTTCGAGAGACGGCGTGATATAACGCCTCGAGTGTAGGCGAATCTCGAGTTGTAGAGAGGGGGTCGTCACAGTCCCACATCGCTTGGGGGAGGTATGTAGAAATGAAACATATGTAAGGAAATTCTCCTAAGATAGTAAGACGTGTTTTGGAGCACAATTGACAACGAATCTCATAAAAACTTCAAAGTTAAGAGTGCTCTGGCAAGAGCAGTACCAGGTTGGGTGACCGACTGAGAAGTCCTCGTCAAACAAATCCGTGAGAGGAGGATATTGGGATACGGTCCAATCCCCAAAGCGGACAATATCTTACTGGGAAAAGAGGTCATTACAAATGATATCAAAGCCTGTACCCAACTAGAAATGTGGCCAACGAGAACGTTGGGCCCCGAGGGAGGTGATTGTGATGACTCGGATATGTACGTATGAGAACGACTGCGGGGCAAACCTTGAGGGACGGCGTGACGTAACGCCTCGAGTGTAGGCGAATCCCGAGTCGTAGAGAGGGGGTCGTCACAGTCCCACATCGCTTGGGGGAGGTATATAGAAATGAAACATATGTAAGGAAATCCTCCCAAAATAGTAAGACGCATTTTGGAGCACAATTGACAACGGATCTCATAAGAACTCTGAAATTAAGAGTGCTCTGACGAGAGCAATACCAAGTTGGGTGACCGACTGGGAAGTCCTCGCCAAACAAATCCGTGAGGGGAGGATATTGGGTTATGATCTAATCCTCAAAACGGACAATATCTTACTGAGAAAAGAAATCGTTACACCTGCATAGTACGATGTTGAGTCATGAAAGTCTAATTCGTATTTATAGGTATTTTGGTCATATTTACTCTGTTATTAAGTAACCATATTCGTCTATTATATAAAGACGTATTTAACCTATCAGAGTTGGTCTGGCAGTGTGAAGGAAAAACCATTGTAATACAGTTTTGTTTTTAGTAAAATCTATTAGCGGATAGTGTATGTAGCTGTTACAACAATAGTGAACCACTATAAATCTCTGTGTATTTTTCTTTTTGTTTTTTCATTGTTCGTTATATGTGGATAAGAGCATTTAATCCTAACAACTAGTATCAGAGTTTTAGGTTGAAGCGGTTTCGAAAATCAAGTTTGATTTTTTGAAGGTATCGAACGAAGTTTGCAATTTTGGAATTGAAATTCTAATTTTAGAAAAGAAAAAAAAAGGAAAAAGAAAAGGTGGAAAAGTAAAGCTTTTACCTTTTCTGCTGTTTGTCTTCACGAAGAACAGTGAGAGAGAGAAACTCAGTGTTTGGTCTTCTTGCTAGAAGAGAACCACGAAGACAGAGGAGAGCGCTGCTCGTCGCCGTTCTGTAAACCGACCACCAACCGTGCAGACCACGCGACCACCGACGCCGTCTGCCGTCACACGCACAGAAACCATCGGCCGAGGACTTTTCAGCCGCCTCTCTGAGCTCCGATCAGAACCCACCGAGCTCCGATCAGCCAAGCTCTGACCTGTTCGCCCGCTACTCATTGTTCAGAAGGACTCGCGAGTTTGATCTGTGATTCTCGGACCGACATCTACAAAATCACAGATTCAGACTTGTTGAAATTTTTGGTTTTTGGAATCTGTTCATTTTTTGATCAATTTTCGTGATTAATTTTGAGATTTTAAGTTGAAAATTCTAAAATTAATTTGGGTAAGTTTTTTTGTTTTGGAGTATTTCAGAGGATTTATTCAGAGATATTTTTGGGCGAAAATTTTTTTGTGATTAAATTTGGGCAGATTTATCGATATGGAAATATCTATTTTGGGCATTGATCTTTGATAACGATGGCAGGCGACGATAGTACAGGATACGGCATTGGAAAATTCAATGTGACAAATTTCGCGTTCTGGAGAATGCAAATTGAGTACTACTTGTACGGAAAAAAATTTCATCTTCTTCTGAGTACGAAACCAGAGAAGATGAAAGACGGTGAATGGAATTTCCTTGACAGACAAGTTTTGGGAGTCGTCCAATTAACACTAGCCAAAAGCGTTGCTCACAACGTGGCGAAGAAGAAAACCACCGAAAGTCTGATGAAGGCTCTGTCAGATATCTATGAGAAATCCTCTGCGAATAACAATGTATTTCTAATGGAAAAAACTTTTTAATTTGAAGATGATTGATGATATTTCTGTTGCAGCGCATCTGAATGACTTTAATACTATTGTGAATTAATTGTTATATGTGGAAATTGATTTTGGTGATGAAGTTCGTGCCCTAATTTTGTTGGCGTCTCTATCGAATAGTTGGGAGTCTATGAGGATAGCAGTTAGCAACTCAGTCGGAAGCGCTAAATCGGTATTCACCGATGTGAGAGATCGTATTCTTGCCGAGAAGGTTCGTAAAATTGATTCTGGTGAAACATCAAAAGGCTCAGTTCTGAGTGTTGAAAATAGAGGCAGAAATAATGAGAAAAACTCCAACCGGGATAGCGGCAGATCCAAGTCAAAGAACGGAAGGGGTAAGTGTAAGTCCCGACGAACAGTTGAGTGCTGAAATTGTGGCAAACAGAGTCATATGAAAAAGGATTGCAGAGCACCAAAGAAGAATGGAAATAACAAAGGTGATGGAGCAAATGCGGTAACAGAAAACATCACTGACGCGTTACTTCTTTCGGTCGACAGCCCGATAAACTCGTGGGTCTTGGACTCGAGAGCATCGTTTCACACCACCGCACACAAGAAATTAATAGCGAATTATGTAGCTAGAAATTATGGGAAGGTCTACCTTGCAGACAATGAGCCGGCATCAGTGACATCAAACTAAAGATGGAAAATAGGTCTGTTTAAAAGATTAGTAAAGTAAGACATGTGTCAGGGTTGATGCGTAATTTGATTTCAGTTGGACAGCCTGATAGTGAAGGTCACAATGTCAGTTTTGTAACAGTGATTGGAAGGTCACTAAAGAAGCGATGGTTGTCGCTCGAGGTCACAAAACAGGTACCTTATATATGACATCTACATGCAGAGACACAGTTGCTATTGTTGATAGCTCGAAGAACAGAGACTTGTGGCATTGCAGATTGGGCCACATGAGCGAGAAAGGAATGGAGCTTTTTGTCAATAATGGTCAGATTTCGGAGCTGAAGTCTGTCAAACATCAGCTATGTGAAAGCTGCATTTTTGGGAACAGAAACATGTCAGTTTTCTGAAGGTTGGGAAGGAGCTGAAAAAAGAAAGACTCGAATTGGTACACACCGACGTGTGGGGACCTGCACCTGTTTCTTCTCTTGGTGGATCATCCTATTACGTGACGTTGATAAATGATTCAACAAAAAATGTATGAGTTTACTTCATAAAGAACAAATCTGATGTATTTAGTGTTTTCAAGAAGTGGAAGGCAATGGTTGAGAATGAAACAAATCTGAAAGTGAAGTGTTTAAGGTCCGACAACAGAGGCGAGTATATCAATGCAGATTTCAAAGAGTTTTGTGTTGTGAATGAGATCAAAATGGAGAAGACTATTCCTCGAACACCTCAAGAAAATAGAGTTGCTGAAAGGATGAACAGAACGTTGAATGAACATGCAAGGAGCATGAGATTGCATGCTGGGCTGGCTAAATATTTTTGGTCAGATGCAGTCAACACTGCAATCTACCTGATCAACAGAGGACCCTCCGCACCTCTAGATTTCAAACTTCCAGAAAAAGCTTGGAGTGGTAAAAATGTAAACTTTTCTTTTCTGAAAGTGTTTGGTTGCTTATCATATGTTCATATTGATGAGTTTGATAGAAGCAAACTTGATCCAAAATCTAAGAAGTGTTTTCTTATTGGTTATGGTGACGCCGAGTTTAGTTATCGTTTCTGGGATAATCAAAATCGAAAGATCATTCACAGCAAGAACGCAACGAACAGGTCCTTTATAAAAATGTTGTTGGTAAAACTTCTGATAGTGGGGATTTTGCATTGAAAGAGCCTACTATGGTCAACTTGAAAGATTTTTCAGCTGATAATACTCTGACAGTTGAAGAAAATCGGGGTGTTGTTGAGGAAGAAGTTGATGCGAATGTGGCTCCAGAGATTAATCCGCAAACGCCGATTGCAGAACTGAAAATATCATCCAGAGTTAGCAAACCAGTCCACAGATGGTCTCCGTCTCTTAATTACATCTTCCTGACCGACAGAAGCAAACCAGAATGTTATCAGGAAGCAGTATAGTCTGATGATTCGATTAAGTGGGGAGGCAGCCATGAAAGATGAGATGGACTCGTTGAAGTCTAATCAAACTTGGTAATTGGCTGAGTTGCCAAGAAGGCGCTGCACAATAAATTAGTTTACCGGATTAAAGAAGAACATGATGGGAGCAAGCAGTACAAAGCTAGATTGGTTGTCAAAGGTTTCCAACAGAAGAAGGTATTGACTACACCGAGATCTTCTCACTAGTGGTGAATGAAGTTGACAACGATCAGAACTGTCTTGGATTTGGTTGTGAAAGAAGACCTTCACCTTCAGCAGATGGACGTGAAAACTGTTTTTCATCACGGTGATTAGATGAAGAGATCTACATGAGACAACCACAAAGTTTCGAGGTAAACGAGAAAGAGGAGCTTGTGTGTAAATTTCAAAAGAGCTTGTATGGCTTGAAACAGGCTCTAGAGGAGCTTGTATGTAAACTTCAAAAGAGCTTGTATGGCTTGAAACAGACTCTAAGGTAACGGTACAGGAGATTCGATAGCTTCATGAAGAGTAACAATTTTGTGAGATGTGAAGCTGATCACTGTTGCTACATCAAAAAATTTGATAATTCCTACATTATTCTGCTCCTTTACGTTGTTGATTACAGGAGCAAGCTTGCATGAGATTGACAGACTGAAGAAGAAATTATCTAAAAAGTTTGCAACGAAGGATTTCGGTGCTGCAAAATAAATCCTTGGGATGAGAATTTTCAGGGATAAGGAGGTTCTCAAACTCTCACAAGAATAGTACGTGAAGAAGGTTCTTAGCAGGTTAAAGATGCATTATGCTAGGACAGTCACTACACCATTGGCTAGTCATTTCATACTATCTAAAAATCAGTCACCCTTGACCGATTAAGAGAATGACTACATGGTTACTGTTCCCTATGCCTCTGTTGCTGGTAGTCTTATATATAGGATGGTTTGCACACGACCAGACATTGCACATGCAGTGGGAGTTATCAGCAAGTTTATGAGTAATCCAGAAAGAAAACATTGGGAAGCCGTAAAATGGATCTTGCGATATTTGAAGAGAAGTTCAGATTTCGCTTTATGTTTTCGAAAGTCAGACTTGGGTCTACATGGATACATTGATGTTGATAATGATGGTGATATTGACAGTAGCAAAAGCATAACTGAGTATGTCTACAATTTAGGTGGCACCGCAATCAGTTTGGTCTCAAGGCTTCAAGATATAGTTGCTCTTTCTAGTTGTGAAGTTAAGTATATTGCAGTGACAGAAGCCGTGAAAGAGATGATGTGGTTGAAGCCTTTTTTACATGAATTATGTAACACCCCGAGAACCCACACGTTCTCGGTGCGCTCACTACGTCTACACACTATAATACACAGAGACTTGACGCGAATTCACTAAATTTTATACCACTTTCATTTTCAAATCATATCCAAAAGAACATTGTACGTATAAAAATTTTTGACTCGATTCGAAAACAACTCACGCCCCAAAGAGGGAACACGAAATGCTCAATATAAAATACGCAGCGAAAAAGACAATTTAAAGCAGATTTAAAAATAAAACGACAAGACTCAAAATTTTAGGAAGGGATCCAACACACGCCCCAAGCTACCCTATGCAGGGCCGCACGCCCACGTCCCCACTTCAGCACCCCGCGCGCACCCTTTCGATGTCGCGCGCCAACTCAACACTATCGCATCACGTGTACGCCCACAGCGTCGCGTGCCCCACGCACCCTGCCTCCGTATAGCACGTCCACACGCACGCCCTCGCCGACGCCGCATGACCCGTGAGCATTTACAAGGCCACGTGCCCAGCGCGCCTGCGGCCACGCCGCACTTCTACGTATACCGTCACTCCACTAGTATACCACCGTGCACACTCCGACCTATTCCATACCTTCTCGATACCAAATATTTCTCCCGAACATTTGGCAGAGTAACGTCTAAAAATTGGCTATCCCAAAAAATCTAAACCCGCACACAGTTCACCAAAATTTTCAAAATACCTATTCAGATATTTCCACCAAATCAGAGTTTTAAAAAAAGAAATAAACTACAACAATCCATCGAGCATCAAATGAAGAAAATTAACAATATGGAGCATTACTAAGCTTCTACATGTAAATAGTACGAATGCGTCACCCAAAATCACAAATACTCCATAAACCCCTACACAACTGACGCCTACAGGAGAGTTAGATTTGATCCACACTACATGTCACTACGAAAAGGAAGAGCTTCTCTAGCTAACCCAAAGAGTAGATTTAATGGCGTTCCCGACTTGGAGGGTCTGAAGCCACCTCTTAGCATCATGTGTCTAATGAGATTGCACATTTTATTCTCTCTTGGTCATGTGTCATCTCTTAGCATCGTGTCTAAGAGATTAATTATCATAATCATCCTCCCTCGTGGTGCCTTATGTCCATATTTGCCATACGTTCAGTTGACTCCAATTTCGATACTATTTGTAACAGCTTATTTTTCATCAAACAGTGTATTATCCCATGTTTTGATCATGAAAACATAAGAGAGAATGCTCATTAAAATTTGTTTAAGTTGTAATTAAATGAGAAGTGCAATAAGAGAGTCGAAAAATATTAACAATATTTATATGAAAATTTCACACAAGAAAGTAGATTAGATAACTTCATTGTATTGAGGCCATAGTTCTTGTTGCTATAATGCTTTAACCACTGTCAGCCAGATTAGTTCAATACTACCATAAAATTTTAGAAAAAAAATTTATAATCTTTTTATTTTTTTTCTGTTGAATTGTGAGCTTTCTGGTTTCAGCCAAACAGAGTTGGGGTCCATCATAGTATATGTTCGGCCCTTCATGCTATGAAGCGATGTAAGAACTTGATCTTCTTCAAAGACTAATGGGCCAACTCGATTCAGTTACACGAGCGTCGATTTAATCCACACAGCGGCTCAGGATGGAGTGGTGGAACTTCCCTGCCAACCCAAAGAGGTGATATAATGGTGTTTCGGACGTGGAGGGTTCGAAGCCACCTCCCCTTTCTAGTCGCAAAAGCAGCCGAAACTCGATGAAGATTGGTGGCGGAGTGGTATTTGGAACACCACGCGCTGCCTTTCTTCCTTCGTTGCTTCTTCGACATGGAACTGCGGTTCGTTGCTCTTCTTCTACCTCTACTTCTGGTGAGTTTTTGCTCTTCTGGTCTTTATTTCCACTTGGTATTCGGGAAACTAAAGAGTTGCTTATGTTTCAGAGCACGTATCGTTCATTAAGGATGTCGCTGCAACTCAGCCTCCCGAGCATTTGTGCCAACTGCTGAAAATGCTCAAGACAAGAGGCGAGTCACTGGTCGGACTCCCGTATTGTCTCCATTATGGATTGAACTTACGGATTGTTTAGTCCTTAACGATTTCCCTTATGCGCCGTCTGGTTTTCTTGCGATGATGCTCAATATGTTCTTAACTTTCTCTAAGGTTTTCTGGAAGTTTGGAGAAATTTAGTGATTTATTTACTGAGGGAGTTGAAATTTCCTCGGTAAAATTAGTGGCAGGACTTGAAATCTGGAAAGAGTTTGGTGAGATGTAGACTAAGTTGCATATTTTCAGGCAGGACAGAGCCACTATCCTGGATTACTAATCATCTATCCTTTCGTAATGGATGAAAAAAAGTAGATTTTTATATTTTGCCGATTTGTAGCAGGTGAAACAATTATCTCCCCTGGAGCCAAGGAAGGGATAATCCCTCTTGCCATTCCATTGGCTAAGAACAGTTCAGGTACTTGTTAGACTTTATCTCTCCTTTGGAATCAATTTAGTTGTAAGTTGAAGTTTCCTATGATTTCTTGTTGATAGGTACTGTAACTGCACTTTTACGCTGGCCAACAGCTCCACCTGGGTATGAACATTTCTCGAAAGTCTATGACATTCTTTTCGACTCATTTTCTTGATTTTCTGAATCTCTGCAGTATGGAGATGCCCGTAGTGGATGTTAATAAGAACGGAGTGTGGCTTCTATCCAAGAGTGTAAGTGAAGTACTTTAGCAGTGGAAACATTTTGGTACTCTTTGATCAGTCTCCAATGCTTCACACAGGTGGACCAATTAATTCATAGATTTCTAGTTGAAGAAGACGTCAACAATGGTGGAGGAAAGGGTGATGAGCTCTTCCAGGCTTCAGCCGAAGCTGGAGTGAATTTTTATAAAAGGGGTGATTTTGCCAAGTCCCAAATTTTAAACTTAGATGTCTATCTGTTGAAAAAGGTACCAAATATTACACTACTGGTACTTCAGTTTGTCATGTGATGTACCAATTTTATGCTCTCGATTGATGTTTACTTTCCTTGGTATTAAACTATCATCAAATGACTATTTTTTTTTAGGTGGGATTGTTTCCCGATGTGTTGGAGGGAAAAGTAATGCGTCATTTTGAGGAAGGGGACTTTGTAAGGCTAACTTATCTAGGATTTGCTGTGTTCTTGCTAGTAATAGATATTCTTCTACGTTTTTATTTCCTTGGGGCAGGTTTCAGCTTTGGTGACTGGGGAATTTTACACTAAAAAGGAACACTTCCCGGGCTTTGCACGACCTTTTGTTTTTAATGCAGAGGTTTTACTGAGGTTCGTAGAATACTTTCTGTTCATTTACAACTTAGATTCACCTTCAATTATTGTGCTTAGCTTTCGCCAGAACTTATTTGTTCACTCTTTTTAGGGTTGGCCGTAAAATCGAAGCTAAAGATGCTGCTAGAGGGGCTTTGAAGTCACCGTGGTGGACCCTCGGCTGTAACTACCATGTAAGGACATTTTGGAGGTTTCCTCTTTTACTTGTTCTCTTGTTCAAACCTTTCTTCTGTATCTTCTTCCTTTAAAAAAGGATATTCCAAGTGATATGGTGTTATTCTTAGTTATGGTTCAGCTTTTTTTTTGGGAATTGCATGATCTTGGGGTTGTTTCTAAAGGGATTTTCTTGATTTACATTCAGGATGTTGCTAGTATTGCTCAATGGGAGGATGAGCAAATTGAGTACATAAAGGAGAAGGTAACTGAAGAGGGAAAGCGGGAGGATCTTAAGAAGGGAAAGGCACTCGAGCAGGTCTTGCTCGATATTTTTGGGAACTTTGTAAAATTAGAATTGGATGGGCGAAAGAAAAAGTGTGGAAGAAGTTTTTGGTTGACTTTGATTTTCATTTCATTCTCTAGATTGCATTGGATGAAGCTGCATATTTACTGGATTTGGCTTCCATTGACGGATCCTGGGAGGAGTCTGTGGAGCGAATTGCCAACTGTTATGGACAAGCAGGCCTCTGCGAGATTGCTAGATTTGTACTTTACAGAGACTGAATGCACAAAGAGGAAGATTTTTGCTGTCATTTACCACTTTCTCTCTCCCCATCAACCAGCTTTAGTTTGCAGTGAGCTTGATCATCCTTGAATGTTCCAAAATATTTTTTAGTGTAGTAAGTTCAGAGCCTCTCTGTGATTCCTGTCCGTTCTCCATATCTAAGATAACATGATTTTTCTTTCATGAAGTAATGTTCAGCTTTATTATAGATTTTGACGTCAACTAGATATATAATATATTCTGCCTCTGATTCTTTTTCAGTTGTCGTTTTGTTCGAATTCAAACTGTCAACCGGTGATTACTCTGCCTCTAGTTAGTTAATTAGTTTTATGAACCTCGTATGGACCGACTTTGTGCATCACTTTTATTATTTTAAGGGTAAATGCCAGTATCATGGAGCTGAAAAGATGAAAGATTCTTTGGGAAATTAATGCCAGAAGTCTCATTAGATTTTATTGAGAGGCTTCCAAGATCATAGGTTTTGATGTAATTTTAATGGTGGTAGACAGATTGACGACATGGAACGGGCATTGTCTGTGACTACTGTTGAAGTTTTATGAGTATGTCCTGGTAAGAACGGGCATATTGGTACAACACCATTTTGTAATGGCTGCAACTACCACTTTGTTTCGAGTTTTATACTTGTGTTAACTGTTATAGGTGATTTTATATTAAACGCAAGTATACGTATCGCACAAGTAATATAATAGTTAAATCACATGTCGTACAGAATTGTCACTAATGCATCAATAATTACCCATTTACATCTATTTTGATTTTAATTAAACAAAAATTATTTTCATTATGATTAATTAGTAATAAGATAAAATAAATAAATCAAAATGAATTACTTTAAATTAAGTAAAACGTAGGACTGCAATTTTCCTTCAACAATTTACTTAATTAAATTACTTACCTTTTTTAATTAATTAATTTGTATAATTTAGTTAGTCGAGAAATCCTATCTAAAAGTATCTCTCAAGAGTTGATTAGAAATACTGTTAAAAATTAAAATCACTATATTCCTACGTGAAAAACAATAACGATTCATTAATTAAGTTTATTTTCACAATTAGAGTACACATTATGTAGGGATATTCTATCCTACATAAGCTAACGGTTTTCACATGATCATATATTATTCTAGTTGTATTTGATATTCAAATTCTTTTTCCAAATTTATTACACGTGATAAAATTAACTTAACTAATGACTAATAGATTAATAATAAACACGAGACATAATAAAAAAATTCAAAATGAATCAATATAATAAAAAAAAGATAAGATTTAGTAGAGTTTCATGTGAGTTCGAATTATAATCCAAGAGACTAGAAATTAGTTCATAGATGCACGAGGAAAAAATATAATGTCTTTAGTTCTTCTAGTACAAAATTGTCTACTTTAATATGAAGCTCGCATATTTTTGAACTTGGGTTTAGCCTAAAATACAATGTAATAGATAAAAAAGAAAACTTTACTTTATGAACCATGTCTTTTCCATTATCCCAATATGTGAGATTGTGCACTGTCACTTATAATAGATAGCTTGCAACAAAGAAATAATATAGAAAACAAGATAAAAACAAGTTGAGGCCCTCCATCTCAATAATCCATTGAATTCTCTATGAAAATCATGAGCAAATGAGCCTCGAAATCTCCGTCCTCTTCTCTTCATGCATTATTATAAATGCACATGCTTTGTGGAAAATAATAGGGACCGCACCTATACTCAAAGAGAGCGTCGTAGAGCTCGACTTCTATATGGATTACTATAGTAGCACCGTCAGGAGTGCAGTAATGTTGAGCCATTGTTTTCGACTCTTTAATTTAGAGCACACCTACGTTCAACTTCATTTTGTGATGTTTTTTGTCTTCTTGAGCTTCTCTTCACAATAGTCATTGGTTTGCTATTTTATATTTGATTTTAAACTACATCTTATTTATATAATTTGTTAATTTGAGAATATGCTAAAAACAACTCTAAAAGCGTTAGAAACTCTTAAACTCACAAAATTCACAATTGAAATTAATTGATTTCTTGGTAACTGGCACATCAACCACCTAGACTTAGTTATTGTGGTGGTAAAATAGCATTGAGTTCAGTTGAACTGTGATAAGTGTGTATTTTAGACACTTTATTGTACTCGTTTATACTTGATTTGATAAGTTTTACTCAAGTATGTAAATGAATCTAATAATTTTTGTTTAAGTGCATAGAGAAATTGAAAAATAACAGATGATAGTTTAAACAATACCAATAAGGAAGGGAGCAACCAAAAGTGTTGAAGTTCAATCAAGTGCACTAGAAGACAGGCCGATATAACACCCCATTGGCGATACATTGCCGCTGCCTATCAATTGCTCTAGAAGATGAGGCGATATAACGCCCCATTGGCGATACATCGCTACGGCCAATCAATTGCTCCAGAAGACGAGGCAATATAACGCCCCATTGGCGATACATCGCCGCTACCAATAAGAAGATAGGGCGATCGCCTTCATAATTTGCCAGCCTTTATACATAGGAGTAGGGGCGATATAACGCCTCATCTGGGCAACATATGGTCCCATGCGGAAGTTTGTTTTGACGTGCATTTTAATTTTAAATCAGTGGGCCGTGAGCTTTTTTGAATTAGGGTTTTCGCAAGATTAAAAAGCCCAGGACAGACGACAATAAAGAGGAGACGAGACGAAGGGAGAGGCAAAGATGGATTGAGAAGAGATTCAGACTGAGTTTTTCTTCTCTTCTTTTTCTCTTTTCTTCTCAACTCATGGATTTTATTAACCCTATTATTGTTTTTCTTTTTCTTGTCATGAAGTCATTTGTTTTCATAATACGATGTAGTCAGAGGATGTTTGATTTTAGTTTCTTTGTTTAATTTAATGTAGTCAGTATTTTCTCCAAATGTGTTGATGCAATTAATTTATGTTCTTAAAGCCTATAAATTTCTGGCCAATCTTTATATAATCCATAGGGTGTTTTGAGACCAAGAGGAGATAAATTCCTTAGCAATGAAATTAATATCATGAATATACGTAAGCTAGACATAGTTATGATATTGGTGTGATCGATTTGATTTCTCGAATTTATTACATTTAATTAATTTTAGAGTTTGAGACCGAAACATGAAAACTCGTTAATGAAATAGACTGAGCAATACTAGAAATAGATTGTTTAAGTATATAGTGAAATTGATCATCAACATAGGAACATAATTGATGAATTGAATTAACAAAAGGTTAAAATAAGCATTGTTTTGGTGAATTCGTAGTAGCTAGGCTTTTATTAATTGAATTTAATCACAATTTATTTAGTTGTTTATTGTGAACTAATTTATTTTAATTATTTAAATCGTACTTTTAATTTAATTTCATTTAAATCATCTGACTTCTTAAAACGTACGTTCAATTTAGAATTAAGAAGAATTAATCTGATAATTAATTAGCAAGTCCTCGTAGCTTCGATACTATCTTTATCACTATATTACTTGTTGCGATTCGTACACTTGCGAAACTATTTTTCACAACAAGTTTTTGGCGCCGTTACCAGGGACTTCATTATTAATATCGAATTAATTATTATTAGTTTTATTTTGAATTCTATTTTCTTATACTTGCTTCCTTGTTATTAACAGGTGTATGCATAAAGAAGGACACACTAATCTACTATATCTGGATCGGGAAATCAAATGTACGTGTCGACAAAATCGTAGAGAGAGAAGAGAAGTTATTCAACAAGCGCATGCCATCATAGGAGATAACGGGGAAGACAATGCTGAGAACCGAACATTGCTGGATTATATCGTACCTACTATTTATGGAATTCATTCAGCGTTTTGGAAGCCGGCTATTGTTGCAAATTTTGAAATTAAGCCGGACACTTTGCATATGTTCTAATGGTCCCAGTTTAGTGGATTACCTTCTGAGGAACCCAAAGATCATATTGCAAATTTTTTAGAGGTCTGCGATACTTTTAGATTCCACAACATGGGACATGATGCAATGAGGCTGCGGTTGTTTCCGTTTTCATTACGAGATCGCGCAAAGAATTGACTTAACTCTCTGCCAGCTAATTCTATTACTACTTGGGAAGATTTATGCCAGGAGTTTCTCTCCAAGTTCTTTCATTTTAAGAAGACAGCTAAACTCTGCAATGATATAATCAATTTCAGTCAATTCGATGAGAAAACTCTATAGGAGGCATGGGCGCGATTCAAAAATATGCTGAGAAAATGCCCTAACCATGGCTTACCGAGGTGGATGCACATCCAAACCTTCTATGTGGGACTTTCAGCATCAACTAAAACTCTGGTGAATGCGGCTGCAGGTGGTGCTTTAATGAGAAAAACTGAAGAAGCTGTGTATGATTTATTAGAGAAGTTGGCATTAAACAATGAGCAATGTCCTGTGGAGCGTTCAATTATGGAACGTACAGCTGGTACCCTGGAGCTTAAAGCTATGAAAGCCTTAACACTACAAGTCGCTTCATTGACTAAACAGCTACAAGATTCTCATATGGCAGCTAGTGTGAGAAAGACACCGATAGCTAGTTGTCAATGGTGTCAAGGACCACATCCGAGTGAAGAATGTCAGGTGGGCAACCTGTTGCCAAGTGAATCTGCGGAACAAGCTAACTACATGGGGAATTTTAATCGGCAAGGTAATCCCAACTCCAACGCTTTTAATCCAAGGTGGCGACAACATCCAAATTTCTCATGGCAGAGCTCCCAAAATGCTATGCAAATGCCTCAAACATCTCAACCCGGTCCTTCTCAACAAGCTGAAAATAAAAATGATCTCGAGCCAGCTTTGATGAATTTATGACTGAAACCCATAATGGAATGCAAAATCTATCGGCTCAAATTCGAAGTCTCGAAAATCAATTTGGGCAATTTGCTAATATTATTAATGGGAGACCTCAAGGTTCAGTACCAAGTAACATCGAAGTAAACCTTAAAGATCATTGCAATGCAATTACCACTCGATGGAGAACTGTGATTGAACCGGTGCTGAAAGAGCTAAATGTTCTGAAAGCTTATAGTGAAAAAGTTGATAAAGGGGTTCAATTGAAGAAGTAGTTCAACAATTTGTACCATCGCCAGTACAAACAATTCCACCTTAAGTGTTGTTCCCGCAAAGACTGGAGAATATGAAGCTAGACAAATAGTTTTCTAAATTCTTTGATGTCTTAAAAAAGCTCCCTTTGCTGATGCTTTAGAGCAAATGCCGAGCTATGCCAAGTTCATGAAAGATATTCTCTCTCACAAGAGAAAAATTAAGGAATATGGTACTATTGCACTTACTGAAGAGTGTAGTGCCATCATTCAAAAGACGCTCCCTCAAAAGCTCAAGGATCTGGGGAGCTTTATAATACCATGGGAGATTGGAAATGTTATATTTGAAAGGGCACTCTGTGATTTGGGAGCTAGCATCAATCTGATGCCCCTATCGATATTTTGAAAACTTGGTTTAGGTGAAGCAAAGGCGACAAGGGTGACATTATTAATGGCGGATCGATCAATTAAACATCCAAGGGGAATCATTGAAGATGTGCTGATAAAGGTGGATAAATTTAATTCCCTGCTGATTTTATTGTGCCAGATATGGAAAAGGATAAGGATGTGCCAATTATTTTGGGTAGACCTTTTCTTGCCACAGGTCAGGCTCTTATTCATGTACAAAAAGGAGAATTGAGCTTGAAAGTTCAAGATGAAGAAGTCATCTTTAATGTGTTCAAGGCCATGAAGTATCTGACAAAGAGTGATGATGTTTTTCGAGTCGAAGTATTAGAATCAGCTACCGATGAAGTCTCACTTCAACTAGAAGACCCATTAGAAGTATGTGTGTTTGGTAAAGAACACTCTCTTGAAGGGGACAATGAAATACAAGGTTATGCTATCTGGATGGATGCTTACGAGCCAAATAGAAGAAAATACTATGAATCTTTGGGTGAAGGTTCGCCACGCAAGCTACCATCTATTGAGAAACCGCCAATACTCGAGATGAAGCCACTGCTCTCTCATTTAAAATATGCTTACTTACAAACCTCATCTTTATTACCAGTAATTATCTTCGCTATCCTATCCATTGAAGAAAAAGATAAGTTACTCCGGGTTCTTTGAAAGTTCAAATCAGCAATTGGATGGACTTTAGCAGATATAAAGGGTATAAGTTCATCTTGTTGCATGCATAAAATCCTTATGGAAAATGATCAGAAGTCTTCAGTGGAACATCAACGACGCTTTAACCCCACCATGAAAGAAGCAGTGTGTAAAGAAATTCTAAAATAGTTGGATGCCGGAGTGATATACCCAATTTCCGATAGCTCATGGGTTAGCCCTGTTCAAGTTGTACCAAAGAAGGGAGGAATGACGGTAGTAAAAAACGACAATAACGAGCTCATTCCAACTCGCATTGTCACTGGTTGGCGCATTTATATGGATTATAGGAAGCTAAATGTTGCTACAAAGAAATATCACTTCCCACTTTCTTTTTATTGATCAAATGCTTGATGGGCTCTCAGGACACGATTATTATTGCTTTCTTGATGGATACTCCAAATACAATCAAATAGCCATAGCTCTCGAAGATCAAGAAAAGACTACATTCACATGCCCCTATGATACCTTTGCATTCAGGCGAATACCATTTGGTCTTTGTAACGCCCCAACCACCTTTCAATGATGCATGATGACGATATTTTTTGACATGGTTGAGCATATTATCGAGATATTTATAGATGATTCTCTGTGTTTGGGTCGTCTTTTGATCGATGTTTAGAAAATTAGGATATGGTTTTGTAGCGCTATGAAAAAACCAACTTGATATTAAACTGGGAAAAATGTCATTTTATGGTACGAGAGGGAATACTATTAGGCCACTGAGTATCGTCCAAAGGTATAGAGGTGGATCGTGCTAAGATTGAAACGATTGAGAAGCTACCACCACTAGTCTCGGTAAAAGGCGTGCAAAGTTTCTTGGGACACGCAGGGTTTTATTGCTGATTCATCAAGGATTTTAGCAAAACCCAAAGCTGTTGTGTAACTTGCTTGAAAAGGATGTGAAGTACAAATTTGATGGAGAATGTTTAGCTGCATTTAATTTGCTGAAAGAAAAACTCACTTCTGCACCTTAAAAAAAGAAATTCTTTGCCGATGCAAAACACTATTATTGGGATGAAACCTTTCTTTACAAGCATGGTGCTGACCAAGTCATAAGGTGATGTGTTCCGGACGAGGAAAAAGAAAATATTCTGAGACATTGTCATTCACTAGAGTGTGGAGGTCACTTTGGTGGGAAGAGAACAGTCACAAAGGTATTACAATGTGATTTTTACTGGCTTACTTTTTTTAAGGATGCTCATTTGTTTGCTTTATCTTGTGGTCGCTGGCAATGCACTGGCAATATTTCATGCTGCGTCGCTAACCAATATTATGGAAGTAGAATTATTTGATGTCTGGGGAATCGATTTCATGGGTCCATTTCCTACCTCCTTCAACAACAAATGTATTCTTCTAGCAGTTGATTATGTATCAAAATGGGTAGAGGCAACCGCTACATAGACTAATGAAGGCAAGGTGGTGCTAAATTTTCTGCGTAAAAATATTTTCACTCGAGTCGGCACCCCGAAAGCTATCATCAACGATGAAGGTACACATTTTTTTAATAAATAATTTGAAGCGTTATTGTTGAAATATGGTGTGAAGCATTGCAAAGCTCTTGGATATCATTCGCAATCTAATGGGCAAGCTGAGGTGTCCAATAGAGAAATCAAACTAATACTTGAGAAGACTGTAAACTCATCATGTAAAGATTAGTCACGCAAGCTAGATGATTCTTTATGGGCATATAGAACAGCATTCAAGATGCCATTGGGAATGTCATTGTACCGTTTGGTTTTTGGCAAAGCCTGTCATTTTCTTGTGGAATTATAGCATCGTGCTTTGTGGGCTATGAAAAAGGTAAACATGGAGCTACAAGCAGCCAGTGAAGCAAAATTTTTACAATTAAACGAGCTTGATGAATTCAGAAGAGGAGCCTATGAAAATGTCAAAATTTATAAAGAGTAGACGAAGACATGACATGATAAACACATTGTGCCAAAAGAATTTGTAACGGGACAACAAGTATTATTATTTAACTCTCGCCTTCGTTTATTTCTCGGGAAACTCAAGTCCCGATAGTCGAGTCTATTCACGGTAACTAAAGTGTTTCCTCATGGTGCCATTGAAGTTTAAGGTGAAGACAAATCTAAATTCAAGGTTAATGGGCAACGGGTAAAATCATATTGGGTAAATGCATGGGAGAGTGCAGAGTCTGTCATATATCTCGACCCAATGTGAGGAAGCACAATGTCAGGCTGTTGACAATAAAACCAAGCACTTGGTGGGAGGTAAACCATTTAGTTATTCTTTTTTTTTTTATTTGTGTTAATATATCATTCTTGGTTTAGTTAATTTCTTATCTTAAGAGTTATTATGCTATTTATTTCAGTACGTTTAACCTATTATTTGTGTTAAGTTTAAGTTATAAATAAATAAAATTAACATAAAATTAAAAAAATTAAAAATTAAAATAGAACACTTCAGCGACCCATCAAATGAAGTGTTCTACAAAATCACTTCTCCTCTTTTGCAAACCCTGCCAACGTCCAGCGACGCCGTTCCAACCACCGTCTTCACCAGAAACACCCACATCCTTTGTAGTTTAGACCACCGCCACTACTTCGCCAGGTATTAATCGCTCATGTAGTGTTGATATTGTTAAAAAATTGGCAATTTTGCTGCTTGAAGTTGATTTCATTTAAAACAACAATGAATATTTAATTAAATGTGGAAATTGTGTCATGATATTCGATTTCTAAGCATTGTTCTTAAGTTTGAGGGAAGTTTGGATTCACACCTAATTTTGAGTATAATTTTACTTGTCTGTGCATTCGATAAATTGTGTGTGAGAAGTTTTGAATTGTAAAAGTGGAGATCATCTTTATATTTTGTACGTTGGTGTCCTCATACATAAATGGATACTCGTGAGTATTTAATCTTGTTTGGGTGTTAATTGTTTCGGGGTGCAGAAATAGGTGGAAACAATGCCGCCTAAATGATTGAAATCGTCCTCAAGAGCTGACCTGGTGCATCAGATTGATCACACATTCCTCAATGCTAAGGCAGAGACTCTCTACAAAGATTTAATGACAAAGAATAAACCTATTATATGTGAAATCCAATTTCAGCCTAACCAGAAAGATGGTAACATTCTTGACACGCTTCAGTAGAGAAAATAGGAGTCCGTTGCTGTGTTGGGCAGTGATGCGAATGTAAGTGTCGTTCGTGAATTCTAAGCCAACCTTAGGGTGTCAAATAACGAAAGCCCTGTCAAAGTACGCAATAAGTTTGTTAACTTCTCAGCTGAAGCTATTAATGCAAAGTTTGACTTGGATAATTTAACAGAAGATGAGTACCAAACTATGATGGAGGAAGGACCTGATTATGACATGATCTTATGGGAAATGAGCCACCAGGGTTCAACATGGATCTACTCGAGAGCTAACTCGAACAAACCTCTTCACTTATTGACAAGTTGCCTGAATCGTTACGCTCACGCGTGTGGCAAATTTATTAAAGGTAATTTAATGCCAATGTCCCAGCATTTAAAACTCACCAAAGAGCGGGCGGTACTACTGTATTGTATTCTTATTGGTCGATCCATAAACGTTGGGCGAATTATCCATAGTAATATCAGCGCATATTGTAAGAGCTCTGCCACTGCGGACCATATCCACCCCATCTTAATCACGCACCTATGTGTTGTAGTGAACGTCCCAATGATCTCAAATGACAAGACATGTGTAACGATCCCTTTTCCCAGTAAGATATTGTCCGCTTTGGGGATTGGGTCATAGCCCAATATTCTCCCTTCACGAATTTGTTTGGCAATGACTTCCTAGTCAGTCACCAAACATCGCACTGCTCTCGTCTAAGCACTCTCAACTTCAGAGTTCTTAAGGGATCCGTTGCCAATTGTGCTCCAAAATGCATCTTACTATCTTGGGAGAGTTTTCTTACATATGTTTAATTGCCATATACTTTTCCAAGCGATGTGGGATGGTGACGACCCTCTCTTCCATGACCTGAGATTTGCCTATACTCGAGTCCGAGATTTGCCTACACTCGGCTTACGTCTCGAGGTTTTCCCCGCAACCCGTGATTTGTCTCGTAGTCGTTCTCATACGTACACATTCAGGTCATCACAATCACACCCCCCTTCGGGGGCCCAACGTCCTCGTTGGCCACATTTCCAATCGGGTACATGCTCTGATATCATTTGCAACGACTCCGTTTCCCAGTAAGATATTGTCTGCTCTAGGGATTGGGCCGTAGCCCAATATCCTTCCTTCACGGATTTGTTTGGCGAGAACTTCCCAGTCGGTTACCCAACATGGTACTGCTCTCGCCTGAACACTCTTAACTTCAGAGTTCTTAAGGGATCCATGGCCAATCGTGCTCCAAAACACGTCTTACTATCATGGGAGATTGTGACGACCCCCTCTTCCACGATCCGGGATTTACCTATACTCGAGTCTGGGATTTACCTACACTCGGCTTACTTCCCGAGTTTTGCCCCAAAACCCAAGGTTTGTCCCGCAGTCGTTCTCATACGTACACAACTTAGGTCTAGCAAAAGGTTTATGGCTCCTCGAATATCTCAAAAATAGCTAAGTGGCAGTACGGTACAAACAGAAACAATGGATTGAGGTTCATTGAACATGATGCTCATGTTGAAATTCCCCCCCAACTAATGCCCTTGCCACGTAGCCGGCACACTAAAGACGATATTATGACGGGTGAACAAGGTATCATAGCACAGGCAAAAAGGGACCACGCTGAAGCTCGCCAAAAACAAAGATATGAAAATCAACCATCGATGCCACTTGATCAAGATGCTTCTTCATCATCAACCGTGCCACCTCAATCCTATTCAACTAATAA
>CM039529.1:6441153-6465490 GCA_022433055.1 Begonia peltatifolia | reverse complement strand
AAGCTTAAGTAGTTATGGTTCAATGTTAGTTTAGTATTGGAATTGAGGAGAAATGTGGTGGATAGAGATTGGGGCGTCGGAGGTTAATTGAATTTGGAGCCGAGATAGGTTGGTGAGCGATTTCGGCGAGTTCGTGGAGTGTTGTGCTATTATGGTGATTTTAGTGTGTAAGTAGAGTAGTGGGATGAGTTTTGACGGGAAGATGATTTTTGTTGTAGGTTGAGCAGGTTTTGGGTGAGGCGAGCACCACGGAAAGCTAGGACGCTAGGTAAGTAGTGTAAGTATTGTGTGCATGTGCATTGCCCTTAAGGGCATACACCATGGAACGGTATGGATGCATTGCGTGTTGCATCATGTTTTGAAAAGTGCATGAAAATGGTGTTGAGCATTGTTTTGAGTAAATGATAGTGCGACGCGTAGCGGTGGTACCGCGGATCCTGCTCGGGGAGTGGGCCGGTGCTTAACCAACCGCAGATTCTGCTCGAGAGTGGGCCGGTTGGGCTGTCACGTGGCGTGTATGTGTTGACGGTGAGGATGATGGGCAATGGCGCCGCAGATCCTGCTCGGGGAGTGGGCCGGTGCTTCACCAGTCGCGGATTCTGCTCGGGGAGTGGGCCGACTGGCTGTTGCGAAATGATGGATAGTGGCACTGCGGATCCTGCTCGGGGAGTGGGCCGGCTGGGCTGTCGCGAAATGATGGACGGTGGCGCCGCGGATCCTGCTCGGGGAGTTGGTCGGTGGTTCACAGTCGCGAATTTTGCTCAGGGAATGGGCCGGCTAGGCCATCGTGGGGCATGGTTATGTGGCTTGTGGGCCTCGTTACTGGGGAGTCCGGGACGATGGCGACGTGTCAGGGTGTAGCGTGACGTGAGGTTTACCCTCATCCTGGCATGGCTATACAATGCATCTCGGAATTGTGACAACATGAGATTGAGCGTAGAGACTGCATGTGATAGGATTGCATTGTTGATTTTACGTTTCATATTGCACTATTTATTGAGCGTTAGGCTTATGTTGTATGTTCCGTGGTATAGGTGCAGAGATTCCAGCGGGTGAGTTATGAGACCCCAGGCAGGATGAGTAGGCGATTGGCGGCATGCTACTGTGTGCCGGCAGGTGGAGTTTGTCGTGGTGGCCCAACCCGTGGAGTGAAGTCCGGAGGTAGGTTTCTGGGAGTTGAGTTTTGTGAGGTCCATGTCGAGTGTCTAGGTTTTGAGGCATAGAAGGGTGTGGATGTTGATAGTCAGGATTGATGCTAGGTACATTATTAAACTATCTGAAAGAGTTTAAATGAATGATTCAGGTTTGCAATCGGTTGTTTTAAGTTGGACAACTTTTCATGTTCTTCTTCCGTAGAACTACTGTTATTTTTAGGTTGCCGGTGTGAAGTGTTGACCGAAGTACACAGGTGTCGACCGGTTAGTGTAAATTGGAGGACGAGTGTCGACCGCAGGGTTCGATCGAGGTGGGAAGAGGGAAATGAGGTGTCGACCGACGACCGTGGGTGTTGACCGATCAGTGTAAAATTAGTGAGAGTGTCGAGCATGAGGATTGACCTGTACGGGCAGAGAGGGTCAAAGTGTCGACCTACGAAAACAAGTGTCGACCACTCTCCGAGCTGAACATAAAAGTGTCGACCGGTGATTCCTAGTGTCGACCGACGTGAAGACCCGAGGAGAATGTGGTGTCAACTGGCGTTCGCCAATGTCGACCGATGGAAACCCGAGACGACCCAGGTGTCGACCAGCGTTTACAAGTGTCGACCGATCTCTGTATTTCTATGTTTTAAAAAGGTGAAGTCTATTTAAATCGATTTTTAAACGAGTTTTTCCGCTGCAGCTTTTCGTAAATAATTTTTGAGGATGTCGTTTTGAGTTGAGAAACCAAAAGTTTTAAATTTTACACAAGTTTTGTCGGGGTGAAAAGCGAGTGTATGGTTGGTGACCCAGGTCCGGGACGACTCGGGGGCGTTAAAGATGTTGTATTGGAGCAGTGAACGTACTGGAAACGGGTAGATTTTAAGGGGGTTACAGCATTGTCGGTTTTTACTTTCATATCGCATTACTTACTGAGCGTTAGGCTTATGATGTGTGTTCTATGGTGAAGGTGCAGACGTTGTTGCTGGTGAGTCCCGAGAGCCTATTCCTGAGGTGTAGGACGGTTGGCGGTGCATGATCGAGGCACCGGACGGCGGATTGTTAGGGCGACCCAACCCGTTGAGATGGTAGGTGGTGGTGAGATTTACTCGGGTAGTTGCTTTGTGTCGGGATATTTATGTGGTCAAATGAATTCGTATAGGCGTCGGTTGTACAGGATTGTATAGAGCGTTGTGGTTTTTCGAGACGCGTGCGTACTTTTATATGTTCGAGTATGTCATTGCTCTATACTGTGGACTTTCTTCATTTGTAGTTGATGAATTTCGTTGTATTTAAACTTCGATTGTATTATGGGGATACTCTGGATAGTTTGATGGATGAATTTTCTTTTTTGAAGTTTTCTGGTGAACTTTGTCCAGGGTTTAAATTTTGGGTTAGCCAGTTTGAAGGCGTTACTCTGCCGAATTTTTGGGAGAAAGGTCGAGGAGTCGAGAGGGTATGGAAGAGGTCAGGGTGTACGCAGTGAGGCGCGAAGGGAGTGGCGGTGTGCGCAGGAGCATGGCGTGACCACAGGCACGCGGGGCACGTAACCCTGCAAGTGTGCGCGGGTCGTGCGGCGTCGGGTGAGGGCATGCGTGCTGCACAGAGGCAGGGTGCGTAGGGCACGCGGCACTGTAGGCGTGCGCGTGACGCGGTAGTATTGAGTTGGTGCGTGGCGCCGAGAGGGTGCACGAGGGCGCCGAAGTGGAGACGTCGGCACGCGGGGCGCCAGGCTCGTAGGCCGAGTGGGTGCGCGCGTGGGGCGCGCGGCGCCAAGTCAAGCTCGTGCACTTGGTGCGTGACACAGGACCATGGGCACGCGGCGCCAGGCCCTGGTGCGAGGCGCCGCTACTCGAGCGCGAGGCACTGAGCCGGGTAGCGCGAGGTGCGTGTTAGACTCCTTCCTAAAATTTCAAGTTTTATTATCTTGTTTTTGAAACTCCTTTAAATTGTCATTTCCGCTGCGTATTTTATATTGAGGATTTCATGTTCTCTCTTCGGGGCGCGAGTCTTTTTTGAATCGAGTCGAAAAAATTTTATACTTACAAATGTTCTTTTGAATATGATTTGAAAATGAGAGTGGTATTAAATTAAGTGAGTTCACGTTGAGTTTCTGTATGTCATAGTGAGTAGACGTAGTGAACGCACCGGGAACGTATGGGTTCTCGGGGCATTACAGGTTATGGTATCAAAGCTACGGAGTCGATGTTGTTCAAAGGATTACTTAACACCGCCAGCCGCTGCACAGGAGCGCTCCACCAATTGTAAGTGTTTAGATTTAATTTTATTGTAAGACTGATGTGAGTTTTCTATATTTTAATAGTAGAAAATGTCTGGAGAGGCTAGAGGCAGAGGTCGACCACGACGGGAGACGCATAGAGCTGTGGGCGACATGGATGGATGATACCGTCCGGCAGCTTACTGAGTTAGTCCACCGCCAGTCTCAACAGCTGGAGAGATTTATGAGCAGGGACGACCAGGGCCAGTCTAGTGCCCAGGGTTCGTCTGACAGAGAGGGTGATAGGCTGCACAGACTTAGTCCCCCGACTTTTGACGGGTCATCTCCGGATTCTCTCAGTACTGAGGAGTGGATACGAAGCATGGAGAGGATGATGAGTTATGCCAAGGTAGAGGAGCAGACAAGGTGTCTAGTACGGCATTCTATCTGGCCAAGGATGCTAGCCATTGGTGGGATACTGTGGTGGCCACGAGGGACGTGGGGACTATGACCTGGGAGGAGTTCAAGACAGTGTTCTTCGGTAAGTATTTCAGCCACCCTATCAGGACACAAAAGATGGTGGAGTTTGCCAGCTAAGGCAGACAGGCACTGTGGCTGAGTATGTCTGACAGTTCGAGGCCTTGTCGTGGTTTCTGGGGCATTTGGTGAGCCTCGACGAAAATAAGATACACTAGTTTGTACATGGCCTAAAGCCAGATATCTATATGGGCATACGGATTGCGAGGACTCGAGGCATGCCATACGAGGAGGTGGTAGCAAAGACCCTGGATATTGAGGAGGCTCGAGCGAAGCTTCCTAGTTATAGAGAGGTACCTAAGGAGCAGCCTCAGAGATCATTCAGGGAGTCACTCCCATAGTCGAGTGGGGAGGGGGCGTCCCTGCAGAATGGCCTAGTGACAGTTCCAACAGCCAAGGAAGCAACAAGAGGCCACAGGGGTCGGGACAGTATCCAGTGTACCCGAAGTGTCAGAGGAGTCACCCTGGCGAGTCCAGAGTAGGCCCAGTGCGGTGTTATAACTGTGGCGAGGTGGGCCACATGTCTAGAAAGTGCCAGAAGCCGCGTCAAAACCATTGCTTCAACTGTAATGAGGTGGGACACTTTGCCAACAGGTGCCCGGCTGGTAGCATTCTTATATTAGGCATGACTACTTATACACTTGTTGATACGGGTGCTACGCACTCGTTTATGTCTACAGCCTTCGTAGTCAAGGCAAACCTGGAGTCTGATTCCTTGGGACGATTTTACGATGTACTATTGCCATCAGGAGAGCGGTTGTATTCTGATCAGGTGGTTCGGGGGGATGTGGTGACTGTGGGGGGAAGGCAACTATATGCAGATCTGATCATACTTGACATGAAGGGGTATGAAGTGATTTTGGGAATGGATTGGCTGTTAAGACATTTTGCCACGATAGACTGTAGGACCAGAGAGATTCACTACCGACTTCCGAGTGGGGAGAGTTACTCGTTTAAGGCTGGGAAGGGTTTGAACAGGATTCCCATTCTGTCTGCTTTGAGAGCCCAGCAGTTGTTACGTAGTGGGTGCATGAGTTTCTTGGCTAGTGCAATGGATGTACAATTACAGGGCGGGGTTCAGCTTCAGGATGTTTCTGTAGTGCAAGAGTTTCTGGAGGTGTTTCTAGAGGATCTGCCTTGTCTACCCCCGGACCGGGAGATCGAGTTCGTCATTGATGTGTACCCTGGAGCTGAGC
Source organism: Begonia peltatifolia (assembly GCA_022433055.1). Taxonomy (NCBI): domain Eukaryota; kingdom Viridiplantae; phylum Streptophyta; class Magnoliopsida; order Cucurbitales; family Begoniaceae; genus Begonia; species Begonia peltatifolia. Next base: position 6,460,403 of record CM039529.1, on the reverse strand, counting down.
TAGTGTGCAAGAACCCGTACAGGTTAGCACCTACAGAGTTAAAGGAATTAAAGACGCAACTCGAGGAGTTGACAGATATGGGCTTCATACCCCCTAGCATTTCCCCTTGGGGTGCGCCAGTATTGTTTGTCAAGAAGAAAGACGGGTCCCTACGCATGTGTGTGGATTACCGGGAGCTAAATAAGTTGACAGTGAAGAACAGGTACCCACTTTCGAGGATAGATGATTTTTTTGACTAATTACAGGGTGCACAGGTGTTCTCTAAGATTGATTTGAAGTCTGGCTACTACCAGTTGAAGGTTAGGGAGGAAGACATCCCGAAGACTGCCTTCCGTACGAGGTATTGACACTATGAGTTTTTGGTGATGTCATTCGGGCTAACCAATGCCCGGCAGCCTTCATGGATCTGATGAATCAAGTATTCAAGGAGCACTTGGATAGATTCGTGATAGTGTTAATCGACGACATCCTGATTTACTCGCAGAGAGAGGAGGAGGACAGAGAGCACTTAAGGATCGTATTGACTACGTTGAATCAGTATCGATTATATGCTAAGTTCTCTAAGTGCGAGTTTTGGCTAGAAAAGATCAACTTTTTGGGGCACGTTATCTCCTCTGAGAGCATTTCAGTTGATCCAGTGAAGGTTCATGCTGTGAAAGAGTGGCCGCGACCGACCACTGCTAGTGCGATACGCAGTTTTCTAGGGTTGGCGTGATATTATCGGAGGTTCATTGAGACGTTCTCTAAGATTTCAGCTCCTTTGACACGGCCGACCAAAAAGAGTGTAAAGTACGAATGGACTGACAAGTGTGAGGACAATTTTCAGACACTGAAGCAGAAGTTGACAGCAGCTCCTATGTTGACGTTGCCGGTGGAAGGGGAGAAGTTTTGTATTTATCGTGATTCCTCCAGGATTGGTTTGGGGTGCGTTTTGATATAGAGTGGGAGAGTTATTGCTATGCTTCCAAGCAGTTGAAGACTTATGAGTAGAATTATCCCACTCACGATTTGGAGCTGGCAGCAGTTGTTTTCGCACTCAAGATTTGGAGATATTACCTATATGGGCAGCAGAGTGAGATTTTCTCGGACCACCAGAGGTTAAGGTACATTTTCACGCAGAAGGGCCTGAATTTGAGATAGAGGAGATGACTCGAACTGGTCAAGGATTACGATGTGGAGATCAAGTACCACCTGGGAAAAGTGAATGTGGTGGCGGACGCATTGAGCCGAGTGACAGCTTCGACTTTTGCCATGACTTCGACAGTACCTGTTAAATTGATGACAGAGATGCAGAGTCTGGGCCTGCAAGTAGTTTCTGACTTAGCAGCCACTCTTTCGGCCTTTTCGTTGAGGCCGTCTATTTTGGATAGGATTAGGCAGGCACAGACGACTGACTCGGAGTATAGCGAGCTGAAGGCGAGTATAGAGACCAGTCCTAGTTCTGAGCTCAACTATTCGCAGGACGGGAGATATTATCAGAGGCTCATTCATTTTCTTTCTCTGTACATCCCGAAAGCACTAAGATGTACAGGGATTTGAAGCAGCACTATTTAGTGGCCTAACATGAAGCGAGCGATGGCCGAGTATGTTGAGACTTGCGTAGGCTGCCAGCAGGTGAATGCAGAACATCAGCGACTGTTTGGGATGCTCCAACCATTGCCAATACCAGAGTGGAAGTGGGAGCGGATCACTATGGATTTTGTGGTCGGACTGTCGAGCACTGCCAAGGGCCATGATGCTATCTGGGTAATTGTAGACAGGTTGACGAAGTTATCTCACTTTTTGCCAGTGAGGATGACTTATACCATGGATCAGTTTGCCCAGTTATATATTCAGGAGATAGTCAGGCTTCATGGGATCCCGATGTCAATTGTTTCAGACCGAGACCCCAGATTCACGTCTAAGTTTTGGAGGAGTCTGCATAAGGCCATAGGCACCAGGTTAGATTTCAGTATGGCCTTTCATTCTGAGACCGACGGGCAGTCAGAACGAACTATACAAATTCTGGAGGATATGTTCAGGGCCTGTGTGTTGGAGTTTCAGACGGCTTGGAGTAAGTTCTTACCGTTAATCGAGTTCTCGTATAATAACAGCTACCAGTCCACCATTGGTATGACACCGTACGAGGCTCTCTACGGGAGGAAGTGCAGGTTGCCATTGTATTGGGATGATGTTGAGGAGGCCCGATTGATAGGTTCTGAGATTTTATAGCAAACTGTCGACAAGATCGCCATGATACAGAAGAGAATTGAAGCGGATCAGAGTCGACAGAAGAGTTATGCAGATCAGAGGCATCGAGAGTTGGAGTTTAGTGGAGGCGACGAGATATTTCTAAAGATCTTGCCGTTCAAGGGAGTGGTTATGTTCGAAAAGCGAGGAAAGCTCAACTTTCGGTTTGTGGGGCCATTCCCGATTGTCAAGAGGATTGGGAGAACTGCGTACCAGCTCCAGTTGCCTCCATCGATGGATGTTATCCATGATGTTTTCCATGTTTTGATGCTAAGGAAGTGTATGCGCGATCCCTCTCAGGTAGTGCCACAGCAGGATATTGAGATCCAGCCGACGCTAACTTATGAGGAGTGGCCAATGAGGATCCTATAATCGACCATGAAGGTGTTACGCAATAAGGAGATCGCTTTGGTCAAAGTGATATGGCGCAATCATGATGTGGAGGAGACTACTTGGGAGCGACGTGAGGATATCAAGCGCAAGTATCTCGCCTTATTCGGTACGTAAATTTTGATGACAAAATTCTTATAAGGTGGGGGAGATGTAATAACCCGAAAAATTTCAGATTTTAGATCTAATTTCTAAAATTTTTAATTAAATCTCTGTTGGAATTTCGAAAAAATATTTTAATGGGTAAATTAATTTATGAAACTCGAAATTTAAATTTAGTGACGGTTTTCGAAAATTTTAAGTCAGGAGGACGTGAATTTAACGAAGTTACGGACGGTTAAAACACGTGAGGGCATTTTGGTAAATTTTAATTATTTAATTTAATTTTTTTTTCTTTTTTTTAAAACAACCGAATAGCTTCGAAAAGAAACCATTCGGCTGCTGAACACCGAGTGGGCGAGAGAGAGACCGAGAGGGAGAGCGGGAATCGGAGAGCCAGTGTGACGAGAGCTCCGACGAGCTGAGTGGAGGTGTGGGTGCAGCTTTTTCTAGCTGAAAATCAAAGGTAAGCTCTCTGTTCCAGTGCAGTTCGGCCGAGCTTGATGCTTGATTTTTTTCTCTCTGATTTTGATGAAAATTGTGGAGTGTTGTGTCGGCTGTGGAGGGTCTGTGTGTGTGAGAGTGTTGTGGGCTGAAAATGTCTGAGAGGGAGGAGAAGACCGAGGGGGGAGGTTGAGCCAAAATTCGGGTTGGTGCTCGAATTTTCAATTTCTGAATTGATTATGCTTGAATGAGTGAAATGTGGCTAATTGTGTATAGAAATTTGTGGAATTGAATTGAAGTTAAAATCTGGATTTTGTTTTGTGTAGAAACAGATTCTGTTTTTGGGGGTTTCGGCGTAGCTTCTGTTATTCATTTTAAATTTTGTTTTAGTGGGTTAAATTAGGTTGTTAGAAGAACGTTTGGCTGCTGGAATCGTTTGATTCTGATAACCGATGCAAAAGTTATGCGCGTCAGAAGTTTATGTCAGATTTTAGGCCGAGTCGAATTAGGGAACGTTTTTAATGGATTCGTGACATGTGATGTTAGTGTGGAGGATTTTAGTGCGTAAGACGAGCTTTGAGTGAATTTTGTTGAAAGACCGAAAATGTGAAATTTTAGAGTGCAGGGCAGATTCAGTTTTTGGTGTTTTTCACCTAGCTGCGATTTATCGTTTTAAAATCTGTTTTGGTATGCTAAACTAACTTCCTAAGGGAACGTGTAGCCTCTTGAATCGTTCGATTTCATTAACAGACGCAAAAGTTATGCGTGTCCGAAGTTTAGGCTGGTTTTCAGCCGAACCGAATTATTGACCCATTTTAGTTGGAATTTCATAGATTTAGTTGAGAGATGTGATTCTTAGCATAATTAGTGAATTTTGATGCGAAGATTGATGGGCGATTGTTTATGTTTTAGGTTGAGGTGTTTTGGCAAAGTTGTGCGTCGAGTTAGCTTAGGACGCTAGGTAAGTAGTGCATGCATGTGTTTTGCCTAGGTGGGCCTACACTGTGGAACTTTATGATTTATGTTGTTGATTGTGGTGTGTGTGTATTGTTTGACATGCATCATGTTTTAAAAATGGAACAAAAATGGTTTTGAACATATTTTGAGTAAGTGGTGAGACGCGTTGCGGTCATACCGCGGATCCTGCTAGTGTGTGGGTCGGTGCATAACCAACCGTGGATTCTGCTCGAGGAGTGGACAGGCTGGGCCGTCACGCGGCGTGTATGTGTCGGCGGTGAGGATGATAGACAGTGGTACCGCGGATCCTGCTAGTGTGTGAGCCGATACAACGCTAGTTGCGGATTTCGCTCGAGGAGTGGGACGGCTAGGCTGTCGCAAAATGTGTGTGTGGGGCAACTGTGGCCCCGTTGCTGGGGAGGCTAGAACAAGGGCAACGTGTTAGGGTGTAGTGTGGGGTGAGGTTCACCATCACCCTGATGTGGTTACTGTGTGGTGATGCGTGCGTGTAGCTTGTGGGCCTCGTTGCTGGGGAGTCCGGGATGGTGGCGACGTGTCAGGGTGCACGGTGGCGCTAGGTTCATTCTCACCCTTGTGCGGCTGCACTACGCGTCACAGATGTGACAACATGAGTTTGAGTGTAGAGACTGCATGTGATAGGATTGCATTGTTGGTTTTTACTTTCATATCGCATTACTTACTGAGCGTATGATGTGTATTCTATGGTGTAGGTGCAGACGTTGTTGCTGGTGAGCCTCGAGAGCCTAGTCTTGAGGTGTAGGACAGTTGGCGGCGTGCAATCGAGGCACCGGACGGCTGATTGTTAGGGCGACCCGACCCGTGGAGATGGTAAGTGGTGAGATTTACTCGGGTAGTTGCTTTGTGTCGGGATATTTATGTGGTCAGGCGTCGGTTGTACAGGATTGTATAGAGCGTTGTGGTGTTTTAGAGACGCGTGCATACTTTTATGTTGGAGTATGTCATTGCTCTATACTGTGGACTTTTTTTCATTTGTAGTTGATGAATTTCATTGTATTTAAACTTCGATTGTATTATGGGGATACTCTGGATAGTTTGATGGATGGATTTTTTTTTAAAGTTTTCTGGTGAACTGTGTGCAAGGTTTAAATTTTGGGATAGCCAGTTTTTAGGCGTTACTCTGCAGAATTTTTTGGGAGAAAGGTAGGGGAGTCGAGAGGATACGAAATAGGTCGGGGTGTGCGCGGTGAGCCGTGAAGGGAGTGGTGGTATGTGCGGGAGCGTGTCGTGACCGCAGGCGCGCAGGGCACGTGACCCTGCGAGTGAGCGCGGGTCGTGCGGCGTCGAGTGAGGGCGTGCGTATGGACGTGCTGCACGGAGGCAGGATGCGTGGGGCACACGACGCTGTGGGCGTGCGCGTGACGCGGCAGTGTTAAGTTGGTGCGTGGCGCCGGGAGGGTGCGCGCGGGGCGCTGAAGTGGAGACCTAGGCACGTGGCTCACAAGCCGAGTGGGCGCGCGAGTGGGGCGCGCGGGGGCCAGATCGAGCCCGCACATGCAGTGCGTAGCGCGGGACCATGGGCGCGCGGCGCCGCTACTCGAGTGCGTGGCACTGAGTCAGGTAGCGCGAGACGCGTGTTGGACTCCTTCCTAAAATTTCAAGTCTTGTTTTCTTGTTTTTGAAACTCCTTTAAATTGTCATTTCCGCTGCGTATTTTATATTGAGGATTTCGTGTTCGCTCTTCAGGGCGCAAGTCGTTTTTGAATCGAGTCGAAAACCTTTTACACTTACAAATATTCTTTTGAATATGATTTGAAAATGAGAGTGGTATTAAATTAAGTGGGTTCGCGTCGAGTCTCTGTATGTCATAATGGGTAGACGTAGTGAGCGCACTGGGAACGTGTGGGTTCTCTGGGCGTTATACAATGAGAATGAAAAACACACACACGAGGATGTCCAAGTAAGTAATAATCTATGTGCTAATATAAGATATTTCTTTTGCAAAGTGTTAATTTTGGTAACTTGAATATGAATTTTTCATGCTGAGACAAATTGCAGAATACTTTGATAATGATTGCGTCACCATTATATTGTACTGTGCATATTATATGGGGTGGTATATATATCTGTTTAGATATTTTTTACTTAGTTTTGTTCGCTTGAGAATAAGTTTTCATTCAAGTTTGGGGGTGTGATAAGTGCATATTTTACACACTTTATTGTACTCGTTTATACTTGATTTGATAAGTTTTACTCAAGTATGTAAATGAATCTAATAATTTTTGTGTAAGTGCATAGAGAAATTAAAGAATAGCAGGTGATAGCTTAAACAATATCAATCAAGAAGGGAGCAACCAAAAGTGTCAAAGTTCAATCAAGTGCACCAGAAGATGGGGTGATATAACGCCTCATTAGCGATACATCGCCGCTGCATATCAATTGCTCTAGAAGACGGGGTGATATAACGCCCCATTGGCGATACATCACTACGGCCTATCAATTGCTCCAGAAGATGGGGTGATATAACGCCTCATTAGCAATACATCGCCACTACCAATAAAAAGATAGGGCGATATAACGCCTCAATCTGGGCGATATATCACCGTCATAATTTGCTAGCCTTTATATACAGAAGCAGGGGCGATATAATGCCCCATCTAGGCGACATATCCTCCCATGCAGAAGTTTGTTTTGACGTGCATTTTACTTTTAAATCAGTGGGCCGTGGGCTTTCTTGGATTAGGGTTTTCGCAAGATTAAAAAGCCCGGACAGGTGGCAATAAAGGATGACGAGACAGAGGGAGAGACGGAGACAGATCGAGAGGAGATTCAGACTTAGTTTTTCTTCTCTTCTTTTTCTCTTTTCTTCTCCACTCATGAATTTTATTAACCCTATTATTGTTTTTCTTTTTCTTGTCATGAACTAATTTTCTTTTTCTTGTCATGAACTAATTTTCTTTTTTAGAGCTACGATGTAGCCAGAGCATGTTTGGTTTTAGTTTCTTTGTTTAATTTAATGTAGTCAGTATTTCGTCCAAATGCGTTGATACAATTAATTTATGTTCTTAAAGTTTGTAAATTTCTGGCCAATCTTTACATAATCCTTGGAGTGTTTTGAGACCGAAAGGAGATAAATTCTCAAGCAATGAAATTAATGTCATGAATATATGTAAGCTAGACATAGTTATGATATTGGTGTGGTAGGTTTGATTTCTCGTATTTATTACATTTAATTAATTTTAGGGTTTGATACTGAAACATGAAAACGTGTTAATTAAATGGATTGAACTAGAAATAGATTGTTTAACTATATAGTGAAATTGACCATTAACATAAGAAGAAAATTGATAAATTGAATTAACAAAGGATTAAAATAAACATTCTTTTGGTGCATTCCTAGTACTTAGGCTTTTATTATTTGAATTTAATCACAATTTATTTAGTTATTTATTGTGAACAAGTTTATTTTAATTATTTAATCGTACTTTTAATTTAATTTCATTTAAATTGCCTAACTTTCTAAAACGTACGTTCAATTTAGAATTAAGAAGAATTAATCTGATAATTAATTAGTAAGTCCTCATGAGTTCGACACTCTCTTTATCACTATATTACTTATTGTGACTCGTACGCTTGCGAAACTATTTTTCACAACAAACTGCACTTCAACAACACGTTTGACAACTCAAACTTCTAAAGGCAAACCTTCAACATGCCCAAAATCGAATAAAAAAAGTTTGCAGAATCTTCTTGGGTGGACAAGGAATTGAACGTCGGAGATAAAGTTTGGCTAAAATTATAGCCTTATCTCCAAATTTCAATTCATCAACGATAAATTGGTGCTCAGTATTCTAGACCCCTTTCCCATGATTGCCTCTATCTGCCCATAGCTTACAAGCTTGATCTACCTCTTGTTCAAAGGTGCACTTTCTTTCCATGTCTTTGAACTTACAAAAGTTGTTGACAATCATTCATTGTCTACGACTCTAGATGGAATTGGTGATGAACTCGATTGTATATATATGAACAAAGTTTTAACTTGTCGCTTATCTGGTCTAAAGGTATATTTTTGGAAAGAATTTTTTCCAATAAATCTACTATCCCACATTGTATTTTCTCTTTTCGGTTATCGTTCGATTTCTAAGAAGTGCAATTAGAGCTTGGTTGAGAGAGAGTATAGAGTCCGGGTTTCGATGTTTGTCGAAACATCAATTCTCTTCGGTCGTCCCATATTAAACAAGGTTCCGTAATTTCTTAGAAAATTATATTTTTTGTGAAAAAGAAAAAGAAAAAGAAGAGGTAAATTGTTCCCTTGCTATTCATCTTGTTTATGAAAATTTGCTCTTCGTTGTCACGCAGCCACCATCATAAACCTATTGTCATGCTCGTTGTGAAAGTTTTTACTTGTTCTCTATTTTTAGTTTGCCAAAGCCGAGGTATCTTTGAGTGCAACAAGTTCGTCGTCAGAGGGTTTTTTAGTCAGTCGTAATATATCTACATCATTGTTTTCCTTTCTTGTTATCAAGTCGTTTCAATTGGAGCTACTGCGAGAGTGTCCGTTGAAATTTCATATTTTTGTCAAAGATAAAACTATTGAAAATCATTGGGATTTTGGGAAGGTTTTTTGGAGATTGAATTTGATGATTTATGATAGATTTTGAATCCTTGGAATATCTCAATATTGGAGACTGTTTTCGGTTGAAATTCAAATCAGGCTTAAATTTCGTGATATCTACGATTATTATGGTGATTACATTAGATTTGATTTTGTAGCTGATTTATTATTATAAAAATATATAAATTTTGGGGATATCTTGTGATATCCATAATTTTTTTATTCAATTTAAGAATGAATATCTTATTGAATATAGTGATTTTGGGTCACATATTTTGTGAAAAATGAGTTTTTTGGGGGCAATGAGATCTGTAGATCTTCTAATTTCTAGTTGAGATTCAATATTTCGTTATAGTAATGATAGTGAAATTACAAAGAATTTGGAGAGCAAATTTGATATGGCAGATCAAGAGGCGAGATATGCTCGCACATATTTGAATGATTCTTTGTGGGATTAGAAGGTATCATCATTGTGATTTAAATGTTTTGAAACTTGATCACCATCAGTTGCTGAGTTGGCCAATCAAGGGACTTTATAGGCGAAGAAGATTTGAAAATTAGTTCATTGTAGCAAAATTCATTTTGAGGTGAAGATTGTTAGAAACATGGTTTTGAATTCGTTTTTGTTAAACTTAGTAAAAGAGCACACACTATGGATCTTCATAGAATTCATGTCAAGGTAAAGATTATCAAGTTTTGGTGCAACCTGAATACTATCTGGAGCAGGCCAGTAAGATTCATAATGAGTTTTATTTTTTCTATAAATTTATATAAATTAGAGTTACAAAACTTATTGTTATATTTCGATCTTTATAGTAGATTTATTCCTCTATCTATGGTGCTTTTTCTAAAAAAGTTTTGTCACATAAATCTGATATCTCACGTTGTTTTTTTTTTTTCAGTTATTGTTCTATTTCTAACAAGTAGAGAATGAAGGAGAGGTATGTTGATTACTCTGAGTAATGTCAAATGTTGAAGTTGCATTATCTCTGGGCTATGGAGTTTTTGATTTTATCCAAGCGTGTGGTCTCTAAATGTTAGGAGCTCATGTCCATGACCATTAAGTTTAGGAGCTCAATTAATAAATCTATATATGATGTGTCTCGACCTAGACCATACCCCAACTTATTACAAATGGAAGGTCAACTTGCGAGGTTTATCCGACCAGTTGGCCTTGAGACGCAACTGTGTAGCACACTGCTGTTTGTCTGGTATCTAGCATTGTAGTCTTGTAGTTAATGCTGTGATTACATGGAAGATTATCGTAAACATTTATTTTGGATTGACATGTGAGTCGATGGTTCATGGCTGACAGGTCAAACCTTGGATCGTTAAACATTTTCTGAACTGCCCCATGCGATGTAAACTGAACGCGATATATCAAATTCTTGGTCATGTTAGCTCCATGTTTAGAAAGTAGGCATTCAACTGCAAAATGATGTAATATTCTCAATTATTTAGGATAGTGAGTCGTTGAAGCAACACTAACTCTTATTGTCACATTTCTCTTGTTGTGCAATAAACCAAACACGATCACCAAAACAAAAAGAAAGCAGACATTACCAATCAATCTTATCACCTCCTTTCTATAATGGGCATTTTCAGGCTCTTAGCTTTCTTCTTTCCCCATAACAGTTTTGTCCACAAGCTCCCACTGTTCTTGTTTTTAGTGGGCACAACGGCCCAAGAACTAGCTTTTTCAGTCTCAACATGGTTTTCAAGACCATTCACTAGGACGACTATCTTGTCGTGTGATTCGATCATCTCGTAAGGACTTGGTGCCACAGTGGAACTATCATCAACTTCTATGCACTTTGGAAACATATGTTTTGTCTTAGAATCATCCTCGGCCATCCGATCTAGCAGTAAGAACCGATGGATCAAACTATTGTCCTCTTTTGGGGTGACGTTTGTCGTTTCGACATTGGTTGTGATAGGAAAGGAATCACTGGGAGGAGTAGCCGCCTTGTCGAGAAGTGCTGTTTCCTTAGTTGCAGCCAGCGCCTTCAGCTGCTTGCCGAGGTTTAGAATAGTCTCCTGGCACTCTGCTAACTTCTCAGAAGCAGCTGTTATCTCCCAGTTCTGAACCCAAAACATAGAATTATGGATTCTGTTTCGGTACCACTAACCAAATGTAATCAGAAGAATATACTTACAGTTTGAAGATTCTTTTCATCCTGAAATGAGTCATTTTTCGGAGTTTGTTTCTCTGCCACGCTGAAAATAAAACTTGGAAGATAATAAATTGACTTGAACTTGGTCAGACGATGAATATCAAAGGGTGAGGATTATATTTCAAAACTCTAGTACCTTTCACAATGAAGGGATGATTCGAGAAGTGTGGTTCGAGAATGATATTTACTATCGTGTTTGACTTCGCAAGCTTCGTTTCGTTGGAGTCTGATAGTCGTAAGCTGTTTATTGAGATCTTGTTCAGTTTTATCTTCGATTATGACATTTGATTCTTGAAGAGTATCCAACTCCTGCATGGTCACAACCATATTTTCTGATTTCTGTAGTTTATTCGATAGCCACTCACTTTTTTCCATAGCCGACTGAAGCCTCCCTTCCAAGCACTTCTTCGCACATTCAATGGCAATTACTTCCTCTCTCAGCTTATTATTTTCTTCTTTCATGATAGCCTGCACTTCCTCAGATCGAACATCGAGATTTGTTGGCGGTGCAGCCGTGCTAAAGCAAGATAACTTCTCTATAGGATTCAATGACTTTTCGACTTCACTTTCGCTTGGGGATTCCTCCCAATCAAAGCGTGTCTTGATTGAATCTTTTATGCTCGAAACATCTTGATGCGAAAAACAGTGGTTGATAATCCAGTCCAGAGAAGTAGTTAGTCCTTCCACAAATTTGCCACAACTAGCCTTACCATTTATCATCTGCTGACAGCTGCGTAAAAATTGTTCCATGACAACATTCATTTCCGCAGTCTTCCACAGAAAAACCCGAATTGTGTAACCGGTCAGCATTTCCGAAATGGAGTTTGGATCCATTTTGGATGTGTCGGAGTTGTTATAATCAGGAGATGAAAAACTGATCCCCTCAACTAGCTCGATCAATTTGCCAAGAGTTTCTCTCAGATCTGTTGGAACATGATGAATTTCTTTTTCTGCCAAAGCTACTTGTTCATCATCAGGTTTTTTATCTAGGTTCTTTTGTAAGACTTGGTTTTGCTCCAAATCAGACACTTTATCTAAACAGATATGAGAATTTCCTACTGGTGTATTAACAGAGACTATGGACAATCTTTCCATTTCAGCGAAGTCATTCATCAGATTCAAGTCCAAAGAACTTCCTACAGTTTTGAAGGCTAGTGGGGGTTTTACCTTTCCATTCCTGAAGTGCTGTAAATCTGACATCACCGGAAAGGCCCATGATTCAGCTGAACTCATATTGTCATCACTGCTGCTAGCAGAAATCGAGGCCTGAGCAAGCTCATGGGATGTAAGGCTGCTTATTGTATGAGTATGCATAATTTGCGAAAACTGAAGTTCAGTTGTCTTTTTATCAAGAGCTTCCTTAAGAATCCTGTTTTGTTCTTCTAAATTTGAATATTTCTCAGTTAGTACACTAATCCGTTGGTCTGGAAACTTGGGAGGGTTATCGAAGGCAGAACCCGTGACAAAATCAGCCGGAGTTGATTGTCTCCTTCTCACTCCTGATGAATCTCTTCCCAATATTTCAACTTCGCTTTTCATTTTTGCCAATGCTGCAGGTCCCGGCAGCCTCTTTCTGACCAGGATTCGCAGTCTTTGGGTCTCGGATTCTAACTCTGCAATTCTTTTCACACTCTCCAAGTGCTGTTTATGCGATGATTCTGCAGTTCTTCGATTAAATTCTCTTTCCTCGTTCCGGATTTCGACTTCCTTTTCAAGCACTCGAACCTCGTATTTCAGCAACGCATTATTTTTCTCAGTAGATTCTAATCTGGACACGAGAGCGTTAAAATCTGCGTCCATCTCAGTCAACTGTTTTTGCAAATCTGTGATTATCTTCTCCTTTGCCAGTAGAGCCTTGCTGAGTTGAGTGCTTTCGACATCCATTTTAGACAGCCTTTTACCTGACTCTGTCAACTTTTCCTCCAAGACTGTCCGACATTTTTCGAATTCTGATGATGTCTTCATAATGGCATCGTGTATTCGTTTCTCCTGCTCATCTCGAACAAAGCGCAGCTGCCGAATGCATTCTTTGAGAGCTGAATCCAGACGAGCTATTCTTTCATCACCATCATCTCTCTGCCGCACGGATTCATCTAGTTCCTGTTTTAAAGTACATGCTTCTTCTTGTGCCTTCTCCCATCCTATTACAATCACTAATCAAATGCATTTCTAGATAGAAAACAGTAGAATACCAAGAAAACTACAGTGGCAGGATACCTGCAATGGCTTCCTGAGCTATTTTGGTGTTTTTCTTGATGATTTCATCTTTTGTCTTGCACTCAGAAAGAGCCCAAGAAATCTTATCGTTCAAACTTTTTAGGTTCTTATCCAATCCAGCTTTCTCGATCATTATCGTCTGTATCTACAAGAATGTAAAATAATTATTAAGTAGTGATGGAGAAAGAAATATTAATCTTTCGCATTTTCACTTTGTAGCCATGCTCTGCCAATCAAGGGAAGCATCCTTTCATCGTTTATTCAAACGGAAAACATCTATTGCGTATTTCATATGCATTACAGAATGTACCATTTCCAAGAAGAAGCTCAAACCACTCGCTCATAAGTGACCGTAATCCAGATGAAAACACTTAAGAAACATAGAAAGAGTCACTAAGGTGAAAAGAACAATTATGGGAAAAGTTTCCAAAATGATCGAAGTTGAATAATTTGTTGTCACAGGTATGGGTGTAAAGTAGATCGATTGATCCTGAAAGGCTTCGTGTTTATAGAAAAGTGCTTAGGCCACATTCTTTGAAGTTGTTAATCATCACGAATCTGAAAAGATCAATATACAACTGGTGTGAAGGACAGAAGTCGTTGAATCCTTTCGTTAATTGTTCGTTTCTTGATTATTTCTCACAATTTCAGCAACAGGCAATGTTCTTAAGAAGAAATTACATGACTATGATTAAGAGTTCCTCTCATTTTTCATTATGCCAGAGAAAGAATGAAGAGCCTTGGCTGCATTACTAAATCTTTTTAAGTATGAAGAGCCTTTTGGAGGATACTCTTTCCATAACAAAAGGGGAAACGGCTGAAGCTTTAGATATTAGAACATGCAGAGACAATGATTTTAAACCTCTGATCAATCGAAACTCACAACATCGCAACAATAACAAACATAAAAAATATGCATAAATTTACCTTTTCTTGATTTCCTTTTACAGGGTAATTAACTTCATCGCCCGAAACAACAGCTTTCTCTGAAGATTTCTTCCTCCAAAGCCATGGTTTGTGATCCATAATTTTACTCGGCCCAGTTTAAACAGCTGAAAAAGCTGCCAAATGTTGAAAATCTCGATAATATGAGAATTAAATAAGCAAAAAAAAAAATGTTGGAATCATTCGTAATTTGAATGGCAATAGGCTGATGAACAGACCCAGATAGTGAAATAGCGAAGCCTCACAGTGCATGGACCATCAGAGTGGAAGAAAATGTCTCAACTAAAAGAAATTGAAACTCAATTCAGGATGGAATAGAAATTCCAAATACTAGCTGGAACTGACGTATTTCTGCAATGTACCGTGATTTCAATCACACAGACTCAGTTCCGAAGATGGAAAATAATAAAACCCACCAAACCACCACAAACATTACGGGGAAAAAATAAAGGGGGAGGGAGAGAAACGTGTAAACTGTGTTACATAGACGGGAAAAGTAAAAAGATGGGAAAGTAAGCGGAAAGTTAAAGTGCGCGGGGGGGGGGGGGGGGGAGGTCGAAGCAGTGGTCGTTGAAGGACTTGACGTGATTGTTTTCGCGGGTTGCCTTTTCCTTTCATCCTTCCCACATGAACTGACGGATTGTTAAAACAGTAATGACACAGGTTGTTTTTTTGGCTCAAGTTATTATTATTTTTGGCTTGGTAATCCCAAGTATAATTATTAACTGTTGAGGTTATTAACAAATTATATTTTAAATTATTTATTTGATAAATCAAACGTCTATTTTTAGCTACCAACACTTCAGATCATTACATGAACTAGAGGGAAAAATACATGAGAATCCAAAGCTTGGGAGGAATTCAAGTGCTTAAAACAACAATTGAGGGGGGTGAATTGAACTATTAAAACTTTTTCCTGCTTTAATTATATTACTTTGCTAGAACAAAATTTATTGTTTCTCTTTTAATTTGATAATTCTAAAGCTAATATCAACCACAATCACTGTAATGATTCAGCCAACGTTGTCTATGTCTGCATTGGCCTTATTGACCCTTTTCTAAAGATTTATTCCCAACTATATTTTTTAATTCAATAGAATTAATTTTTGGATGTCAATCTAATGCCTTATACTTACTCGTTCATTGTTGTACAAGGATAAATGTTCGAAAAATGATAGCGAACACTTTCACACTCCCAATAATTGAATTCTCAAGTTGAGGTACAAGAATGACAGCACTTCGTTATAGAATTTAGATTATGTTATTTACATAATGCAGATCGCCTCTATATATAGATGGCTTCAGAAAAACAGGGTACTAGTTGAATGCCCAACGCTTTTGGTCAAAACTTTCATTATTGTGTATAATTTTTTTAAATGTTTTGAACAACTCTGCGGATCCTTTTGTAGACATCGCAGATCGAAACTTTAAGAGACTAGTCAACACTTTTAGCTCTTGATTATTTTTGAAACAGTTCTTCAGTTTGCTCAAAGATTTTATGGGTTGGCCCTTGCTTGTCTGATAGACTGCAACAGTCGACAGTTTTTGAATAGGTCAACACTTTGAGCTGTCAAGAATTTTTCTCAACATTAAATTGGTTGATCATGTTAACTTAAAATATGTTTAAGGTTAATATATTTTAATGATAAATCTCTGTATTCAAATTTTTGTTGATGGATGATTATGTCGATAATAAGTAAAGAAAATATTCGTATATTGCTTTTCATTGAAAATACCTTTTAAAAGGGGTATTTACTCTTTCTAACGTATTCATTCAAGATTTTTTAGTTTTAAATAAAGATTTAGAACTTGAAGTTAAATGTTTGCAAAAAAATCTTTAAAGTGTCCATTGAAGTGGTAGAATGTCGACTGCTAGTCTTATTTACGAAACTTCAGAAAGCGCCAAGTGTCAACTAGATAGAGATAATGTCGACCACAAAAACTAATCTAGAAATTCCAGAGAGTTTCAAGTGTCGACTGGATAATGATAGTGTCGACCGCATGATAAAATCTAGAAATTCTACCAGCCTTAAAGTTTTGATCGGGAAAGCAAAGTGTCGACCGAATTGTTGAACCTCTTTTAAAATAACACACGAAGTCAACAAAATGACGACCGAGCAAGAGAAAGTGTCGATCGCACTAGCTGTTTTTTGAAAACACTTATAAATAAAAGCATAAAAACTTTGGAAGTGCTACCGATTCAAAAGTTGAGAATCTCTTATTTCAATTGATTCTTCACCTATCCTATTTCATTAATTTGTGATTGTATGCATTGAGAATGTATGAGATTTGTATTCATCAATATTTCGATCTAATTACTATTTGTGAACGTCTAAAGGGTGACGCCCTAAAGAAGGGTCTTGTAATGCATTGATTGACTCCTAGAAGATCAATCGAGTGAACTTTAGAAGTTGAGATTAGGAGGAATCTTCAAGGAGGAGGCTCAAAGCGCAAACTTAGGCAAGATTGGCCAAACCGCTTTAACAACTCGGTTGCATCTCTTGTTCTAAACTCTTTGGAATTTACTCAATATAAGTTTTAACTCTGAAAAATTAATTTAATTGCTTGAAAATATCACTAAATATGAACTCATAAAATTAGTAAACTAAACATGAAAAAGTTGTTAATAACCTAATTCACTCCCTTCTTATGTTATTTTTGATCCTACAATTGGTATTAGATTTTGGTTTAAGACTTTTTATTATGTGACATTCAATTTGAACTCTTTGCATGTAGAGGGGCCATCTATCTTTAGGCTTCCATTTTTTGATAGAAATGATTATGTATATTGAAAACCTAGGATGATAATCTTTATTCAAGCTATGGATTATGATTTATGAAATGTCATTGAAAACAGACGATATATTCCTATCAAAGTTGAAAATGGAATTAACTTTTCCAAATTGCTAATTGAGTTAGATGGCTTTGGTAAGAAAAATTTAAGTTTGAATGCTAAAACAATGAACATGTTATATAGTGCTCTTAATAGAGATGAGTTTAATAGAGTGCAAGGATGTGACAATGCCTTTGAAGTTTGGTGCTTACTTGAAATTATGCATGAAGGAACTAATCAAGCGAAAGAAAGTAAAATGAGTATGCTTGTGCATGAATATGAGAGAATAACTCTATTAGCTCTATGTTTACTCATTTTACTAATGTTACTAATAGTTTGAACGTGCTTTGTAGAGTTTTCCAAATGAGAATTTGATTAGGAAAATACTCAGATGCTTACCAAGAAAATGACAACTTAAGGTGAACCATCCAATAATTTAGAGATCTCAAGGTTCTCCAACTAGACGAATTTATTAGATCATTAATGATGCACGAGATAACAATGAAAGCCAATGAAAGAGAAGATCTAAAAGAAAAGGAAATCTCTAAGAAGAAAAATATTGCTCTCAAGGCTTTCTCAAGTAAACAAGATGAATTCAAAAAGGAAAATGAGGTAGCGACTCCTGTAGTGATTTAGATGATGATGTTAATGAAGATGAATTGATAGTTACTTTTAACGATCTAGTTGATCAATTTAATTTGCTCAAGTTTAAATACAAAGTGTTGAAAAAAGAGATTGTTGATTTAGTTAGAAAGCGTGCTAATGTGATTTCCTCATTAGAAAATGAAATTAGGGACCTAAAGAGTAAAACTGTTGATTTAAACAATATAGGGCTTAAGTTCTCTAATGGTAGCAAAAACTTGAAAATGCTATTGAGAAACCAAAAATTGACTTTAGATAAAGCCGATATTGGTTATGAGACTTTTAAGAAGTAAAAGGTGTACGAAAGTTTCTTTGTTAAACCAACAACTTGTAATATGTGCAATAGAATGGGTCATAAATCTTTTTCTTGCTTTTAAGTTAAATGAAAGAAAAACATCTTCTATTTTAATGTGAGTTTTTTAAAAGAACCAAAACTAACATTAAAAGAGCCAAAAAGATTTGGGTACATAAGAGAATCATATGATTGTTTTCTTGTAGGTTAAAGGAGCTCCCTTGAAGAATTTATGGTATCTCAATAGTGGATGTTCGAGACATATGACGAGAGATTATCAAAGTTTACCTCCATCAACAAAAAAAAAAGAAACGTAACTATTAGTGGAAATTAAAAAAAAAATTATAGACATTAAGAACATAGGTAATGATTTTACCTCTATTATTGAGAGTGTCTTATTGGTTGATGGTTTGAAACATAATCTTTTAAGAATTAGTCAATTGTGTGATAAAAGATATAGAGTTATTTTTTAATAAAACATTTGCAAGATTTGAGAATAGCTCAAATAGAAATGTCTTGTTTGTTAGATATAAGAATGAAAATGTATATACAAATTCATGTATTGATGAAAAATGTTTTACAACAAATTCATCTACTAATAGTTGGTGTTGACATAGAAAGACAAATTTCTTGTTCAATGATTCATTTCCAAGCCTTGAGAAACCTTTGACCTACAAAACTCACAAACTAATTAGATAATAAAATAATTAGAATACTTATCTTGGCTTGAGCTATCGATACCTAGACACATTATTCTCTTTTAGTGATTGAGAGTTTGACTTCAAATCTAATAGTTGACTCTTTCCGAAGGAGACTCTTTCAACTTAGGACTAAATTTTCTACTAAATTTCCTAAGCAATTAAACTTTATTCGGACAAAGAAATATAGTTATCCAATTATTTGAAAACCCTTTATCTTTCAATAATGACCTTGAATAAATTTTAAAAGTGGAATTGTTCAGTACCAACAATTTGGAAGCAAGCATACACGATAGGCAAAAGATTTAAGCAAAGTATAGTTGAACAAATTCATATCCTATGCTAAACCAAATAAATCAATAACAAACTCAATGAAAATTATCTTTTTCAATTCAAAGAGTAAATTCTAAGGATATTCACATTTCATGAAAAACTATGCATGATAAGCTTAAGTGAAATTAATCCTTCAAAAACAACACTTAGTTTCATCGAATTTAGATCTATCTAAAACAATTAGAATTACACCAAGCTTAGTATACGATTCAATTTTTACTCAAGAAAAAGGAAACAAATTTTTCCAGTAATAAACGAATGAAGATTTATTTAAAAAAGACGGCAACCACAATTGTGCACAAAACTCTTTCTCCCTAGTTCTTTTATCACATCAAAGATATGCTCAAAGAATATTAAACATGACATCCAAAATATAGCAAGAATAAAAGAAAGTTCGGTCACA
>CM039529.1:6415382-6441143 GCA_022433055.1 Begonia peltatifolia | reverse complement strand
CAACTCCTTGGCTATTCCATTGCCAATGTTCGTTAAGGGAGTGGGAAGCTGAGAATTCCTAAAAAACCATTCTTCTTCTCAAACAATTGTTTTTTTGTTTTAATTTTATCTCGACCCAACAACAATTCCACTACGAGGCCGAGCGCTAGACTCTAAGATTAATTTCCTAAACTCTAGTCCTAAACAAAGACAAGCAAACACAAACAAGAAAGCTAAAAAAGAAAAAAACTTAACAGGATGATGCAATCAAATGGAACTAAAGCATAATCTTTCAAGCAAGGTTAAAAACAGAATTTTACTAATCCCACTAATTAACATGCTATTTCGTTTCATGCTCTTCATTCTAAATTTAAATCAATGCATCAATAACATAGAATAAAACTAAAACAAAAGAGAATGCATGGTAAAACGTTTTAAAAATATTTTAGATGCTTTTAAAGACAAAGACACAAAAAGAAACTAAACAAGACACACAACAAACACAAGTGGTTCCATCGTGCACCAATCACCAATTAACTCCAAAAAAATTAGTTATGCGCACCACGTGCAACTAACTAAGGATTTAATTCACAATTAGCACAGCAACTAAATCACTAGACTCACTCTAAGAAAAGTTCTAAACATTTAATAAGAAGGACACAAACACAAATGAGAAAAGGTTCTCGGTTGGCACACACAATCCGAAAACAAAAGAGAAAAAAAAAGATGTAAATCTTAAAAGAATTTTAATTAAAAGTCTAATCAAGATTAGCAACCTATAAACTAAACAACAGAAAAATATACGGTTGATACTCAAAAGAAGGGACCTAGAATTTCTGCAAGTGCAACTCAAGTAATTAAATAATGCTCTTCGGATTTACACAAATTTTTTGGCCGAAAGAGATTCTAATTTTCAGCAAATTACTATCACCATTTAAGCCAAAAAATTAAAATTTCAGCAAACAACAACCTTAAACTAAACAGAAACTTCATAGAAGAACAGCGAGAAAAAAAAACACCTTAAGACAATCCTAAACAACTTAACAAAACAACGAAAAGATTGACTCAAAATGAACACAAATTTAAACAAACAATGCTCCCCGGATTGATACCAATCTCTTGGCTGAAGGAGACTCGAAACTCAGACAAATAACAGCACTAAATACAGCAGATAACATTTTGCAATCAGTCCTAAACAAATGCTGCAAAACAGAAAAGAAAAGAATGCTAAAAACAGTGACTTAGACAACCTAAAAACGAAGCAGAAACCTAACACAATTTAATCACCTTAAACAAGTAAACAACAGTACCAAATGACCAATTAAGGATGTCATTTACCTTTGGACATTGACACAAAACAGCAAGAAAAACCTGCAAGAAACAGAAAAATATATCCAATTTTAGTACCCCAAATCCTTTCACAAACTTCTAAAGATGATAATTCAAAACATAGCCATTAGTTTATGCAGCATTTGGATAATTGAAACAGGATATCACAATTTAAATCAACACAAACAGTTTAGATAATCAAAACAGAAAAATAGAAACAAGAAGAAAATTGACAACCATAAAACTAAAGCAGTTTCAAATTTTGTTGGAAAGAAAACGGACTTGAGGCAATTCAAATTCTTTTCTCAAACTTTAGAAGATTAACCATTTTAAATACAGCAACTAGTTTGAGAAAAAATATCTTGGATAATGAAACAGACCACACAAATAATAGGTTTGATAACAATAGAAAATTGGCTCTCAGTTTAGGTTAAAATCAACATCCTTTTGCAAGCAATTTGACCAACAAAACTTCCCAAAACTTTAGCAAATAGCAACACAAAACACAACGAAAATACTAAGGGAAACAGGAAAAAAAAAAAACAGAAGCGAAATGGAAGTCACAAATCAATATTCTCTCGGGTGAACAGAGAATCTGTTTTGGCCGAAAAGAAAACCGGTTTGTAGCCAAGTAATTCCCAGCAAAAATGACTCTTCCAACACAGCAAACAACAAGACAATGAACCAACAAAATTATATGCTAAACATAGTAATTAAGCTCAACAGAAAAAAGAAAATAGAGAAACATAAACACAAAGAAGAGAAAAACATAAACAACAAAGAAAATTAACAGCTATAACAATTTTTGTTTTGGCCGAAAAACGATTTAAATTGAAGCACAATTTCTGCTTATCAACCAAGCAAAATACTACTAACAACAAATTTTAAAATCACAAAAGAGTAGACAAGAAATAATTTAAACATACACATGCATTTCTCAAATCAAAAGCCAGTTAGCCTTCTCGGCCATCCATTAAAATATGAAATGCAATCGAGACATTTAAAGACAGATTCATTCCAAAAACAAATAAAACATAACATACATGCTTGGCCATATATCCTGAAATTAAATAGAACAAAAGCTAACACATGCTAGACAAAACACATACACTAAACAGAACAAAAAACAAAAGCTATAACTTCAGCAGAAAACAGAAAATTGACAGCCAAGAAACACCCAAAACAACAAGACAAAAAGCACAAAACATGCTGACAATGAGACTATCTAAACATAATTGAAACATACTTAAATATGCAATTCTAGTGGGTGAAACATATATGAACACATGACACAAAAATAAAATAGCAGAATTGAGAATTCATGCTTAAAAAATTCAAGAAAATTCTTGAGAATTTAAAATAGAATACACATGCTAAGACTCATTTGAACAACCTAAATAATCTAAACAAATTATCATGACAAAATAAACATACTAGTTCTCTTGGTTAGAAACAGTAACAAAGAACAAAAAACAACAAAAACAAAAACATCACTAAAAAAAAATATACCATGCATGCTGTTTTAACTAAGCTGAATTATGAAAATAAAAACATGACAAACGTAAACAAGATCAGGAACAAAGACATAGACAAAAACAAGAACAGAGAAAAACACAAAAGAACATTAAATCACTTTTGCTCTGATACTGCGGAAGACGAAAATAAAGAACACCCCAAACAGACGCCAAAACAAACAAAAACAGAGAAACAGAAAATAGAAAAATGGCGAAGAGGAGGGAAGAAGTGATACCAAACAACGTGAGGTGGGCAAGCTGACAATCTCCTCAGATGGAACGTTTAGGGCTTTGCTGGCCCAGAAGGATGCGGATCAGCACCTTCGAGAAAGAGCTCCGCCTTTAGCGAAGGAGCACTCCAACAAATGCAACTATCCTACAAATGCTGATTCGTCCTCAGAAGAGGCCGGGTGAGATGAAAGGTGAAGACCCTTGGCTGGTCCGATAAGCACTGAAAAGCTTTCGGATTTTGTTTCTTTCCAAAGAGAGAAACAACAGCTACAGGAAAATGGTTTTAAACCACCTTCTACTGCTTTCTAACTCAAAAATCTTGTAGAGAAAGATGGAACGAGAACCTGCTAAGCAACCACGGGCTTAGAGGCAATGGAGGCGCGACTCCTCTTGGCTGAGAACAGACCGAGGCGCTCTGGTGATTCCATCACTGAGGAACTCATGGAGAACACTCTGACAACGAAGAAAAATTCTTCAATTTTCCAAATATTCAACAAAAGCCTTTTACATAAGCTAGGTAAGAAGCTTAAATAGGGAAAAGAAGATTCGGCAGAAGAAGAGGAGAAGAGCTCAAAAGAGTCGTTAAAATTTAGCCGTTGGAAAACAATCGCTGTTCACGCGTCGCTGTCTTCGTGCGAGTGCGATGTAGTCTCCATGCACGCGTCTAGTGAAGTTTGCGTGCCTGATGTGCAGTTGTGTGTGGGCGTTGCTTGCTCGCCATCCGGCTATGGCGTGACCATTCGGCTGCTGTACACCCTTCCTGCTGCTGCGGGCCTTTCCTGCTGCTGTGTACCTATCTTGCTACTCGTGATACCTCCTACGCACGCTAGCTTGTTGCACCATGGTCTCTAGTGCGCGCGCATGCTGCTTTGGTTGGTATCCCTTATGCGCGCTGCTCCTCAGCCATGCCTCCACTTGCGTGCATGCTATGATCTTCCTTGAGCCATCACTTGATCTTCATCTTTCTTGTGGCCAATCCTTGATCCTCAAACTTCCTAAAGGCTAAACAAATATCCAAATATCCTAAACAATAATAAGGCTACAAGCTTGCCCATAAACAAAAGTTAGATAAGTTTAAAAAGAAGTTTTCCTAAACTAAATATAAGGAAGCTTGGATACATAATTTGAAATAAAGGAAGATAAATTCCTTGTTCAATGATTCCTTTCCAAGCCTTGAGAAGTCTTTCAGCTACAAATTCACAAACTAATCAGATGATAAAATAATTAGAATACATACCTTGGCTTGAGCTCAACTAATCAGGGCCGTATGCACATCAATTTTGGTATCATTTGGTATCAGAGTCCCGTACTTTCTTGGAGAATATTTGTTGTGAATTTTTTTTTTGTGCAATTTATTTGACTAACATGATGACGAGAAGTGGTACACACAACAATCAAAACCAAGAGCCTAATGCTCAAGGTACTCAACCATCTGCGACATCAAACCCTAGTCATGGAGAACCAAGTTATCAAGGCCAAATCAATAAGTTGAGTGGCCAATTCAATAGCTTCGATTTAAAACTTGAATCTTTCATAAAAGAGATGAGGGAGGACCGTTGACACGCCCAGGAGACCTGTTACTCGCTCACAAACAAAATCTCTTGTTTTACTTAATCATTTTACTAATGACTTTGTTTCTTTTGCAGGCCTTGACATTTTGGATGGATCCACGTGGGAGATTAGCCCATTGGATCGGGAGCAGCCTTTGCACTTGCTGTCTTGGGATTATGAGCGTCATTAGACAGGAATTTGTCTTCCCGGCATCCTAAACGTGTAACCATTTTAATTATGCATTTTATTTTATTTTAGCACCATTGTGTATTTTTCTTTGGCCTACATTTTAGCCATTTTGTGAGGGTAAAGTGAGTTATAAGCTTTACTCATATCATGCATTAAATTGTTGGTTAGGGTTAGATGAATGCATGGTGGTTGGTTTGGGTTGAAGACTACTGAGCTCAACCATCAAGGAGGCAACAATAAAGAGATTAAGCCCATGTAAGAACAACTAACAAGGATTGATGATGTGCCATGGCAGCACTATGAATTAGAAGAGGTACGGATCGCAATCTCCACCGTCAGATCTAGGGCGTACGCGCAGACAAGGCTAGGTCCCCCATGGAGCCACTCATCTTGACCATCCATCTTCATCCGTCATCAACGACTCTTCTTCATCCTACTATCCAAACTCTAGCCGCCACCATTAGGTTTATTTATAGTCATCGTTTAGTCGCATTGTGAACCTTTTACCAATTTCTCAATACATGAGTCACATTTGTCTTCCAAAGAAAAGCAATGTTACATTCAAGGGAGATAAGCCACGGATTTTCCAATCCGTGAAAGGACTAGGTCTCCCTTGCTTACTAGATCAAGGTTGCTAGAGTAAGCTCGTATTGCCTTTCTCATCATTCTTCCTTGTAAGTTTGATCTACGAGAGGGTCAAACCGGTGCCCGATAGTGGTTGTTTTCTTACGGAAAAACATACACCCGTGAGCATAACATTGAGATAGCTCTCGGGTCCGCTTAGGGTTTACATTTCCTATCTCCATCTTTATTTACTCGTTATTCTTCACACAGACACACTGAGCACCTTTTCTTTTTCTTTGTGGGTTTAACACGGATCCTTTTTAGGTCCGGATCGTGTCAAGTGGTATCAGAGCCTAGGAGGCTTCCTCTGAGTGCTTTTGATCGATTTGGAACACCCATTACATAGGCTGCAAGTCGAGTTACAAATCGGGTGACATTTCCATTTCATCGCACATTTCTTGTTTTCTCTAAAATCTACTTTGTGTTGCTGTATTCTTCGATTCCCATAAAATTTTCAGCAAGTTTCTATTTTTATTTTTATTTTTATTTTTTAGTTATTTTTGTTTAGAATATTATCCTTTAATAACCTATTGAATATTGAATATGTGTTAAAATTGGTTTGAGAGTCGCCAAAGGTAAGAACGTTATTCCCTTTTTTTTCCTTTTATGTTTTTGTTCTTTTCTTTATTTTTATTAATATCCCTTATTTAATTCTTTTCTTTTCCTTTATTTATTTTCCAACAAGATATTTAATCCTATAATCATCAACTTATTGAATCGGATCTTTTTATGAGATTATCGAATTTTCATATCCAAATTTTAATTGCCATATTTTAAAATTCCAATGCATTAAATTCCAAATTTTTGACCAATTTGCCTGGATCTGTTTTGGTAATATTTGGAATCTATTATTTGGTAAATAAATTGTTTCAGCTATTATATTAATTTACTATTATTTCCAAATATGCAATAGATTTTGCTACTATCTTTCCTTTACAAAATTACTCACGTGATTATCTGTCTAATCTGCCTAATTTACCTAATATGACTTGTTAAAGATTATTTCCAATTTAGGAATTGTTAATGCAAATTATTGATTGAATTAACAAATAACATCAAAACTGTTTCTTGAAATTGTTTATTGTTTTTCCAAAATTATTTTGCATCTACCAATTTGTTGCATTTTGGTTCTTAATTTCTAGCATTAAAATGAGTTTTAATTGGTATAATCTCGATATTTTCAGAAATTGAATCTTATATTTCGAATTTGGAATTATAATTATTGACTGCTTGTTTAAGGAAGTTTAGCAATCACAATATTTAAGGAGAATCAATTTTATTTCTATTTTATTGTCTAACGTTCCTAATCTTATTACTTCAAATAAAACATAAAATTAATTCAATTATAATTTTAAAAAAAATTTAAAATTAAAATTCAACATCGTTATTTTAAATTTTAAAAAAAAATTAAAATTAATTAATTAAAATTTAAAATTAAAATAATAGTAATAATAATTAAAATTTAAAAATTCATCAATTTAATCTAATAGTTTAATCCTAAAATTTAAGATTCCTTCCTTAGAACATGAAAACTAGGAGCATAGTAGCAATTATCCAAGAATCTCCACAAAACATAGAGACAAACCGAGACAAATAATTACCATCGGTCGAACCCTATACACTTCAAGAGAGCAAGTCAAGCATGCAAGGACAAATCAATGGCTTGGCTGGAATAGTTAGTGACCTAGGTCAACAACTCAAAGACGTAAGCTTGGGATTAAAGCATGTTATGGATCAAATCCGACGGAACAACCAAAGAGACATATCGCACGAGAGAAGAAGTTCTTAAGAGACCCCTCCAAGGCGAAGTAATGAACGACCTCATGAACGTTACCAAGATCGGAGGCCTCGAGAGGATGTCGAATGGGTGGAACCACCACGAAGGAGATACCGAGGGTATGACTACGCCGAAAATGACGAATGGACATTGGACAAGGAAGAGAACTACCGTCCCAATCGTCGTAAAGACAACGATGACTTTCGTAATGCTAAGATATCTATTCCTTCATTCAATGGGACGTGTGACGGAAACACCTTCCTCGATTTGATAGATAAAGTCGAAAAAGTTTTTGATTGTCATGATTACTCCAAGCGAGTGAAAATTCAACTTGTTGCCCTTGAACTAACGGGCCACGCGGCATTATGGTGGGCCAACCTGAAAACCCAAAGGATGCGTGAAGTTGGATACCCCATACCGACATGGGATGCGATGAAGAATCTCATGCAAAAGAGATTCGTACCAAAGTACTACAAACATGAACTCTTCCAACAAATCCACAACTTACGGCAGAATAGTCAAACTGTTGACGAATACCTTACGGAATTTGAAACGCTCAAAATGCGTGGAGGATTAGAAGAGCCTGAGGAGCAGGTTGTCGCTAGGTTCATACGAGGATTAAACCGTGAGATTGGAGACACAGTGGAGTTGCAACAATTAGAGACCATGGATATAGTCGTGCAGCTTGCCCTCACCGTTGAGAGACAACTTAAACGAAAGAGAAAAGTCAATTACCCCTCCAAGTTTCCTTCAAGAATCCAAGAGTTTACCAAGCCTGCTACTTCCCCTTGGACTAAAGAAAAAGAGCCTGTTAACCTTAATTGGCCACAAAAAGAAACAAGTAGTAAGCCTGTACTAAAAGATAAGCCCACCGGGAGCAATCCTCCCATACAAAAAGCACGTGACGTCCAATGTTACAAATGCTTAGGTAAGGGACACTACGCTAATAATTGCCCGAACCGACGTGTTATGATTATCAAGGAATCCACTGGAGAGTGGAAAAGTGAAGACGACGTTGGTCAATACGACGACATAGAAGGAGAAGCGACAACTAAAGAGAATGACACTGACGAAGAAGCATGTCCCCCACAAGATGGACCACTGCTTATGGTTATTAGACGTGCCCTCATGTCACAACACACAAAAGAAGACTGCTAAAGAGAAAACATTTTCCACAGTCGCTGTGCAGTCAAGGACAAAGTGTGTTCTGTGATCATTGACGGGGGTAGCTGTGTCAATGTTACATCTCAAGAGATGGTCCAGAAACTTGGATTGCAAGCTGTTGCACATCCAAGTCCCTACAAGCTCAGATGGTTGGATGATAGGGACGATATCAAAGTCACTAAACAAGTAATTGTTGAGTTTTTTATTGGCAAGTATAAGGACTCTGTACTTTGTGATGTTGTTCCCATGAAAGCTAGCCACCTTTTTTTAGGACGACCTTGGCAGTATGATCGCAATGTTACTCACAATGGATTTTTAAATCACTACACATTGAAATTCGGAGGCAAATCAGTTAAGTTATTACCTATGACCCCCGAACAAGTATCTCAAGACTATGCGTTGAGAAAAGAAGCCAAGAACAAAGAAATCCTTATAATGTCCAAGCACGAATTGAAGTCTTGCGTAGTCAAAGGAAAGACTCTTATTCTCGTCTTATTTCGGGATAGGATGATGGAGCTGGGAGACATTCCACCACCGATCAAACATCTGCTGAATAAATTTCAAGACATTTTTCCAGAAGAACTGCCCCAAGGATTGCCACCTTTGAGAGACATTGAGCATCAAATTGACCTAACCCCTGGGACAGCCTACAACAAAATTGAGGATGCTTCTATTATTTCATACCTCTTCTTTAATGAGGTTGTCCGCCTCCATGGAGTGCCGCATTCAATAGTGTCTGATCGAGACACCAAATTTTTAAGCACTTTTTGGAATACCTTATGGAGGAAATTGGGGACTAAACTCTATTTCAGCACTTCATTCCACCCCGAAACCAACGGACAAACTGAAGTCGTGAATAGAATCTTAGAAACTCTGCTGAGATATGTTATTGGTAAGAAGTTCAGAAACTGGGACGTAGTTCTCCCACATTTGGAATTTTGTTACAATCGGAGCACTCATTCTACCACCCACCAAACACCTTTTAAGGTAGCTTATAGTTTTAACTCATCTACGCATTTAGATCTTGTGTCTTTGCCTACTAAGGACCTTACCAATCCATCTGGAGCAAATAAAGAACTTACATGAAAATGTGCGCAAAGCAATTGAGAAGAGTAATGCGGGTTATGCTAAGCATGCAGACAAAGGACGAAAAGAAGTCATATTTAAAGAAGGAGATTTGGTGTGGTTACATCTTAGGAAAGAAAGATTTCCTGAAAAGAGGCGCTCTAAATTACTTCCCAGAGCTGATGGCCCATTCAAGGTTCTTGAGCGCATAAATAATAATGCTTACAATATAGACCTACCAGGTGATTATGGCGTGTCGGCCACCTTCAATGTCTAGGATTTGTCACCATATGTGAGTGATAAGAATATTGACGAAGAGATTGAATCATTGGATTTGAGGTCAAATCATCTCTCACCTGGAGAGGATGACATGTCCAGGAGACCTGTTACTCGCTCACAAACAAAGTCCCTTGCTTTACTTAATCATTTTACTAATGACTTTGTTTCTTTTGCAGGCCTTGACATTTTGGATGGATCCACGTGGGAGATCAGCCCATTGGATCGGGAGCAGCCTTTGCACTTGCTGTCTTGGGATTATGAGCG
Source organism: Begonia peltatifolia (assembly GCA_022433055.1). Lineage (NCBI taxonomy): Eukaryota > Viridiplantae > Streptophyta > Magnoliopsida > Cucurbitales > Begoniaceae > Begonia > Begonia peltatifolia. The sequence goes on along the minus strand of CM039529.1, from coordinate 6,431,177 downwards.
TCATCAGACGGAAATTTGTCTTCCCGGCATCCTAAATGTTTAATCATTTCAATTATGCATTTTATTTTATTTTAGCACCATTGTGTATTTTTCTTTGGCCTACATTTTAGCCATTTTGTGAGGGTAAGGTGAGTTATAAGCCTTACTCATATCGTGTATTAGATTGTTGGTTAGGGTTAGATGAATGCATGGTGGTTGGTTTGGGTTGAAGACTACTAGGCTCAACCATCAAGGAGGCAACAATAAATAGATTAGGCCCATGTAAGGACAACTAACAAGGATTGATGATGTGGCATGGCAGCACTATGAATTAGAAGAGGTACGGATCGCAATCTCCACCGTCAGATCTAGGGCGCACGCGCAGACAAGGCTAGGTCCCCCATGGAGCCACTCATCTTGACCATCCATCTTCATCCGTCATCAACGACTCTTCTTCATCCTACCATCCAAACCCTAGCCGCCACCATTAGGTTTATTTATAGTCATCGTTTAGTCGCATTGTGAACCTTTTTCCAATTTCTCAATACACGAGTCACATTTGTCTTCCAAAGAGAAGCAATGTTACATTCAAGGGAGGTAAGCCACGGATTTTCCAATCCGTGAAAGGACTAGGTCTCGCTTGCTTACTAGCTCAAGGTTGCTAGAGTAAGCTCGTATTGCCTTTCTCATCATTCTTCCTTGTAAGTTTGATCTACGAAAGGGCCAAACCGGTGCCCGATAGTGGTTGTTTTCCTACGAGAAAACATGCACCCGTGAGCATAACATTGAGATAGCTCTCGGGTCCGCTTAGGGTTTACATTTCCTATCTCCATCTTTATTTACTCGTTATTCTTCACACACACATACCGAGCACCTTTTCTTTTTCTTTGTGGGTTTAACATGGATCCTTTCTAGGTCCGGATCGTGTCAACCGTGCAAAGGCCGAAGCAAGAACCAAAGCCCTACTTAGAGAATTACGGAGTGATCATACAAGAGTACCTCAAGCGCCTTTGCCAAGAAAGAAAGCCAAACATCCAAGGAGGAATTGCAATGATCAAAATAATAACTTTGAGGGGGAAGTGAAATTCGTCGTTGAAGAATTTAATAATCTCCCTAATAGGCACGGCAATCATGATGATTTGAAGCACTTAAAAATTATCCATACCAACCTTTCATGGATCATGCAATAGAGATTTATTCTTAGATTGGGTGGAAAAGGTAGATCAAGTTTTTGAGTGTTACAATTACTCCAAGAAGATGAAGATACATCTAGTATCGTTAGAGTTGTCCCGTTATACTAGTTTATGGCGGAGTAACACAAAAAATCAAAGTATACTATATGAGATGGCGCCAATTATAACATGGAGGGATATGAAAATTTTAATGAGAACAAAATTTGTTTTTCTCCACTACAAGCAAGAATTGTTCCTCCACATGCAAAATTTGAATCAAGGTTCCCGATCGGTTGAAGAATACTTAACCGAATTTGAAACCTTAAAAATGCGAAGTGGATTAGGAGAACTTAAGAGCAAACCATTGCATGGTTTGTGAGGGGATTAAATTGAGAAATTAGTGATGTGGTTAAGCTTCAATCATGGTCCAATATGAATGATGTGATCTAACTTATGTTAAAGGTAGAAAGGCAAACAAAGAGAAAAAGAAAGACTTTTAGCCCTCGGTTTCCTCCAAAGACCGAGAGCACCTCCAAGTTTTTACCACGGCCCGAGGAGAATAAACCTACTTCAAAGAGTTGACCACAAAAAATAAGTAGAAGAAAAATAGATAGTGGATGATAGCAACTGAACACGAGCAAGGGATACCAAGTGTTTTAAGTATCTTGGATTTTGCTGCCCAATGCCCTAACCAAAGGGTATTGTTTCTTAAAGGAGATTCGGGTGAAATAAGTAGTGATGAAGAACATGATGAAGCATCAAATGAAGATCTCGTAGTTCAAGAGGATGTCTTTCACCCACCCACGGGGTCATTAATGGTTGTTCAACGATCCCTCATGACAAAGCCTATGGAAGAAAATTACCAACGAGAAAACATCTTCCATGGTCGTTGTTTGATCAAAGATAAGTTGTGGTCTCTTATCATCGATGGGGGAAGTTGCACTAACGCAACATCAAATGAATTGGTGGATAAACTTGCTTTGGAAACCAGCAACCATCCTAGCCCTTACAAACTTCGGCGGTTGAATGACCAAGATGATGTAAAGGTGACCAAGCTAGTATGCATAGATTTCATCATCGGGTGCTACAAAGATAAAGTACTTTGTGATGTGGTTCCTATGAATGCAAGTCATCTTTTGCTTAGGAGGGCTTGGTAATATGATAAATGGACCTCTCATGATGGTTTTACGAATTATTACTCCTTCAAGTATAGTGGTAGAGTAATCAAACTTGCTACTCTCAAACCCAAGCAAGTAGCATAAGACAAGAAAGCAATGAAGAAGGGAAAAGATAAAAATAATCTTTTCATATAAAAAAAGCAGATTAAGGTCTTGGAAATTGAATGGTCTTTAACTCCCTCAAACTGAGAAGAGGAAAGAATGTTGCACTCATAACGGAGGTACCTCTCATCAAACACTTTGATTTGTTGAGTTTCTTGCATAAGGATCCTTATTATTTTGACACAACTTAGCAACAGTCAAAAGGATTCTAATGCGCCCCAGACGCCCATCACTCGATCACAAACAAGGATCCAACTTTTATCTAACCTATTTTTTAACAAACTTTATTTTTTTGCAGGTGAAGATATTTTTGAAGACTAGGATTGAAAGACTAGCACAAGAGACAAGGAACAACCTATGTATGTGCTCACTTGAGAATCAAGGTTGGAAGATAAAGAAGAGGAAATTTGTCTTTTCTAAAAGCAAATTGTAACTGAACACTTTATTTTTTATGTTTTGGCAAACACTTAGTCTTATTTTGTTGGCAAACATTGACCTTTATGTAACTTTATTAATTGCATGCATCATTAGGCATTAAGATTAGATGCATGCTAGGTTAGGTAATGGTTTGGAGTTGATTCAACTTGCATTTGCATGGTTTGCATGCAAGGACTGTGCGGCCCAGGAAGAACCGCCACTTGAGCGCCCAAATGGAGTGGGGACCATTAACCCTTTTGGCCAATCAACTTGCTGCCAAATGAAGATGCTATGTTGAAGTTTCCTTGCTGAAGAAGACCTAGATAGATGACATGGCTTCAGCTGGCCTTTGGATCAAATTTGTGGGCAAACATCTCGGGCATCCAAGCTTGGAAGTGCATTGCCATTGACCGAGCCTTCAACTACTCTTTTGAGCTTCATCTTTAAACCAAACTTCAGCCATCCTTAGGTGCTATAAGCATGATTATTGATACTTGTAATGGTTATTGAATGAATGAGAATAACCTTGTTTTGCTGAAGAAACTAAGAGCGGTTTTGGTTACCAAAAGGTAAGCCTAAGTTGTTGGCAACAGAGAAGAGTGCACCTCCTTCTTCCTCACAAGCTCAAGGCTGTTTACTGAGAGATTATTAATTCCTTCTTTCCACTCTTTCAAGAGTAGAAAACCAAAAGAAGGTGGTTAAACGTGTTCCCTAAGCTGCCATTTCTTTCTTTGGAAAGAAGTGTATGCCAAGAGTTCTAATATTTGCTCAATAGACAGCTTTGGTTTTGTTCTGCACAACTTCTTTTCCTAAACATTTTTTGTTTTGATATTTTAAAGTGATACTTCTAACTCACAAGATAAATTTCACCTAAAATTTCAACTAATTTGGAGCTCATTTGCTTTGTGAACTTTCTGCCTATTTTTTAGTCTCCTTGGCTTGGCCGAGCACTTTTGGTGCCAACTATTTTGTGGGTGAAGAACATGCCTTTTGCAGGCCGTAAGCATGTCAGGTTCCTAAGGATTGCTTTAACCGTGAGTGATTCAAGTTTTAGTGGCACAATTTTTGATCATTTGTGAAAGTATGGCAGACCTAAAATTTTGGACCACACAACTACCTTTTTTAGAGACGGGGAGAAGATCGATTTAAAATTGCCTCCCTAAATTTCGAGCATCGAGAGCTAAGTGAAATTACCACTACCTCATCTTTAAGGTATGTAGCCTTAAATCACTTGATATCTTGGTTTCTTAAAATTGGTAGGATTTGAAACTTTATTCATAATGGTATAGACTTGTTAATGTGGTATGACGATTGGGATGATGTAAGGATAGATGACAATCTTGGTAATCTTGGAAGTACATGTGTGTTGCCTACACTTTGTAGCCCAAGGAAATATAGAGTTATGGAGGTGTGTGTTATTAGCCAAACCTTCAATTAAGTCATCATCAAGTATGAAATTCTAATCTCTAGACTTGAAGACTCACTGGATGAGCGTAGTGATACATCATTCCTCTCCAAGATAAATTTGAAGATTGGTTTCCACCAAGTTAAAGAGAAAAAAGAGAAAGAAGGCAACCATTTGAATTTGAGGTCAAATCCTCAATTACCCGGGGAGGATGATGTACCATGGGTTGCCATCCTCCGATCATGGGCCAAGTCCATGACCAAACCTTTATATAGCATGTTTGCTCATTTTATAGGTCTTTCTTTCTTAGTGTAGATGTTGAAGTATAAATGGAAGATTAAGCGCACATCCAATAATTATTGGATTTTCAAAGAAACCTCTAGTGAAAACTAACCACCAAGCGGTAATTGGTATATTCGACCACCTTGCCAATGTCATTACAAAAAGTGTGCTTCATGAAGAATATAGCTGACATGTCAATGTTTCCATAATAGGTTGGATTGTAGAATTTTGACACCATTTTCTTAGTTAACAAGCCCAATTACAGAGAAGTATTTTTTCACAGAAAAATCAAACTTCAAGGTCCAATCACAAGAGCCTAATCCAAGAAGCTAATTAACTTACTTGCTCATTTTGTAGGTGACTATTTCAAGGATAAAGAGAAGCTCAACCCAAGCCCTCAAGATAAGGAGAGATCATTCCACACATTAAAGTTGGTTAGCATGCATGGGAGGACACAATGATAATTTCTAAGGATAAGGTTAGTTGGCATGCATGGGAGGGCACAATAGTAATTTCCAAAGATAAGGTTGGTTGGCCAACCGAATCACAAAGATAAGGTTGGCAAAATCAATTTGAATATGCGTTATAGATTATTTGAGCATGCGGCCTAACCACTTGCATGCGTGCACATAGAGGATGACTGAAATCCTCCTCTCATTATTTCATGATTTCTTGCATTAGTTTTATCCTAAGTTTTGTTTTAAGAAATTTTTATTAAAAACCCTCAATGACTCTTATGTTTTGGTTAGATTGAATTAAATAAAAAATTGTTATTTCCTCTTCCAAAGTCGAGTGTTTCTTTTGAAGCTTCACGTGGCCATTTTCTTCATCGTTGTTTGTCATTAAACTATTTCCATCTTGTGAGTACAGTGTAGATTCTTAATTAGTACATACCTTTCTACCATCTTAGTTGAAGGTAGAGTTTAACATAAGGGTGTACGAACTCTCAACCTACCTCATTGAAGTGCTCCTTCCATATTAAAAGACAAGGTCGAAAAGTGTCCCTTTTTTGCACTTTCTCGAACCAACCAAGTTTTTTCAATTATTTTTCCCAAGAAATCTTTAAGGACAAAATGCATAAATCTCATAAAAGTACTAAGAGCATTTGAGAGACTGACATTCAATACTAACAATTCAAATAGTCCATACTTGGTAATGAAAGTCGTCTTCCATTCGTTTTCTTTTTTCATTCTTATTTGGTGGTAACCACTCTTCAAGACCACATTGGAAAAGATTGAAATACCACTAACCTCATCCAATATGTCTTCAAGCCTAGAAATAGAAAACCTATACTTGATTGTGATTTGGTTGCTCGATTTTCCACATACATTGTCATAGTACCATATTTTTTTTGCACCAAAAGTGTGGGCACGGTACCCAAACTCATTGATTCTTAAATGCAATCTTTCTTAAGCAATTTTTTAACCTGTTTATGAAACTCCTTTGCTTTGTCTGGATTCATCCTATAGGAGGGGCAGTTCGGTAGTACAACACCTGGTTGCAAATCAATTTAATGATCAATACCCCGAAGGGATGGTAACCTTTGTAGAAGTTCCTCTAGAAATACATCTTGATATTGGTTTAAAAGTGCTCGGACTTCCATGAGCGTTTCACCTAACTCTTCCATTCTCTCTTGAAACAATATTAGGATTATAGGACCCCCGTTTAGAAAAGACTTCCCTAACTTCTTCTTGGATATGAAAAGTGTTGACTTGGACTTTGTAACGACACGAAAACCCACATGGTTTCTGGTTCGCTCTGCTCTGCTACCATAACTGTGGCGCCCTGAGAATCCACACGTTCCCGGTACGCTCACTACTACTACTTAGTGCCCTGATACCATCTCTGTAGCGCCCTCGAATCATCTCCAGACCCAGGTCACTAACTCTACTCATACACTCGGGTAAAATTCGTGTAAAAATTTAAAACTTCATTCATCGAATTAAAACGAGCTTTTTGAAAACGTTTAAAATCGTTGCCGTGGAAGACTTTGATTAAAATTAGTTTAAATAAAAGACATTTTCGGTCGACCCCTGTAACCACCGGTCGACACTTTATTTCCCTCTGTTTTTGTCGATTGATTCTAGCGGTCGACACCTCTCTGCTCATCACACTAACCAGTCGACACTTGTGAACACAGGTCGACACTCCAATCTTCCTACCCGCATCGGTCAAGCCCCGAGGTTGACAATTTTACGCTCATCACAGAGAGCGGTCGACACATGTATTCACAGGTCGACACTTTCATCCTCTCTATTTCCATCGTTCGAACCTTGCAGCCGACACTCCTATCATCTTTACACTAATCGGTGGACACCTACAGATGTAGGTCAACACTTGATTCGGCTCTGCCTTCGCAGGTCGACACTCACGGTCGACACTTGCCAAGTTTGGTCGACCACTAAGCCTCGGATGAACCATATAGCCAAGAGAAACCATGAACCATAATAAAAAAAACTTGCCCCACCCATGAGTAAATATTTCATAGTAGCCTCATTAGACCGTACATCTTTCTTGTTATATCCAAATAATAGGTAGGAGCATAAACTGAAACATTCTAGAGCTACAAATCCAACTAGAAACCTTAAATTTTCTAAAAAACAATCGGACTTCCGACTCAATGTTAAAAATAACACAACGTACACTTTTCCATCAACTCAAAATCATTACTTATATAAAAAAAATGACTACTAAAGTTTGAAATCCGTCTTTACATCCAAACGACTCAAAACAACTTAAAACAACTCAAAACGATTTTGACTAAACCTCAAAACCCGTACCTATGCCCACCATGGTCAAAACACCCTAACAACAGGCCGAATCGTTCACAAGCGCACTTCTCCAACTACCTCCTAGTCTTGGGCTCGCTCTGAGTACTCACCAACTATTGTTTCGCCACCTACATAACAGAACTCATCTATTAGTCTAATACTAAGTAAGTAATGCACATCAAACATAAACACTGAAAACACATATATCCTAACATATGCAGTTTCTACAGTTTCGTTTCTACTTTTGTTTTCGTTTCTTTCTTATTTCTTCTTTATCTTCTTACTACTAGGTTATTCTTGACGTACTAGATCAAGGTGACACACCTCGCGGTACACCTCACGAGACAATGTCAACCTTGATCTAATAAAGTGACACACCTCGCGGTCCAACTCACAGGACAAGACCACTCAACCACACCTTCATTATCTTCTTACATATCCTTTCATTTTGTTTATCACGTCACATCCTACTATTTCATTTCGTAAAAACATAAAAATTCATTTTCGTTTCGTTCTCGTACTTTAAAACCATGATGCATAATCACTAAAACATAACATAAAATAAACGTGCATGCAATCTACCGAATTGTGATGTAGGCCCGAAGGCAAAAACACCTATATACACTACTTACCTAGCGTCCTTAGTAATTCATATCTCGAAATTCGTAGTTTACTCGCTAAACCGAGGAACTTATAAAACCACACATCATTAATTCTATTTTCCTTCCAACTCGTAAAACTTTAAAGTAAATAACAATTTAACATTTAATCTATCTAAACCCGAATTCCAACTCAATTTCCGACCAACCTTCGAAAATACATAACTTGTCCAATACTCGTCTGATTTGGACGATTCGAAATACTTCGGACTCTTGAGGACGTCTAATTCTTAATAGTCTAATCCAATTCCTAATCTAACACTTACACCTTAGCCGAATGTGGCCGAACAAAAACTGTTTCGTAAGCTGAATTCGGTTATACAAACGCTCAATGTTCTCCATAAAAACACATAATCTACTTCTACTTCCAGCTTAAACACCAATACACGATAAAAATCAACTATAAATCTCCAAATTCGTATCCCCCTCCTAGAGGTTTTACCAAACTAGCCAATACTCTCTATTACTTTAATTTTAACACTCAAAACAGCTAAATAACTAACCATCTATTAAGAACTAACTAAAACTTACCTTTTCACCCTCAATCTTTAATCGTTTAGCTAAACTGTTATTCGGTTTGTTTACGGTTGGATTCTTATAATTTTCTCTTCTCCATAAGACTCAAAATAATTGTTTACTTAATGGTATAAACTTCCTGCCCTCGATTTCGACCAAAATTCTAACGTTTACCAATACATAAATCCCAAAATTAATTGAGCGAAAATTTTGGGTGTTACAAACTTTCCCTCCTTTCTCAATTCATCATCAGAGCCACTCGATCCTGTTTGAGTGGAGTTAGCTTGATCATTTTCTCTCCAAACTTAAAAGAATAAAAGTTGGAGTAACCATCATGAGACACCCTCCTATCATATTGTCACGACCTTCCTAATAAGAGTCGGCTAGAAATCATTGGCACCATATCACAAAGGACCTTGTCTTTGTATTCCCCAATGGAAAGTTCTATGCTTACTTACTTAGAAACTTTGATATCTTCATAGTCATTCAACAATCTTAATTTGTAGGGGATACGATGTAAGGTAGTTTTCAACCCTAGCTTATCCACAAGATCACAAGAAGCAGCAACATTGGTACAACTTCTTCCATCAATGATGAGAGAGCGAACTTTCTCCTTGATCAACCATCAGCTATGGAAATGCTCTCTCTTTGACATTCTTCATTGTTGACTTGAGATGTTATGACTTTTTGTATAACTATTAATAGTGGCCCTTCTTGAGCAAAGAAAACTTCTTCTTGAGCTTCAATATCTTTACTAGAATTTTCTACGATATCATCTTCAATCACCACTTCATTGGTGCCTTCTCTAAGAACCATGACCCGCTTGTTAGGACATTGGGAAGAAATATGTCCAAATCCGAGGCATTTGAAGTATTTAATCTCTCTTGTTCTTAGTCGAGTGGTATCTTCTACCACCATCTTGTCATCTACTTCTTTTATTGATCAATTCTTTACACTAGAACTCTTCTCTTCTACTATGGATGGTGGATTGTACGGACTTGTAGTCTCTGGGAAGAACCGGTTACTAGTCCCTTTTTCCCTTTCTTTTCATGTGTCTCTCCACTTTTAAGGCAAGTTGAATGGCCACATAAAATGAATCAAAAGTTTGCAATTCCACTACATTTCCAATCTCTCTATTCAAGCTCTTAGAAACCCCGCATTCCCGGTGCGCTACAGTGCATCTACACACTACACACACTAACACTTGACATTACTCACTCAATTTAATACCTCTTTCGTTTTCAAATCATTTTCAAAAGAACATTTGTGAGTATGAAAAATTTTCGACTCGATTCGAAAACAACTCGCGTTCCGAAGAGGGAACACGAAATCCTCAACATAAAAACTAAGCAGCAGAAAAGAAAACCATTTAAAATAGTTTAAGATAAAACGGTAAGACTCGAAATCCTAGGAAAGAATCCAACGCACCCCTCGAACCACACAATTCGGTGCCGCGCACTCACGTCCCCACTTCGACACCCCGCGTGCACCTCGCGGTGCCGCACTTGCCAACTCAACGTCACTGTGTCTCGCGTACGCTCACAGCGCCCCGTGCTCCACGCACCCTACCGCTGTACAGCACGTCCGCGCGCACGCCTTCACCCGGTGCCGCACGACCCGTGGGTACCCGCAGGGCCGCGTGCCCCGTGCACCTGCGATCAAGTCGTACTCCCACGCTCATCTACGCTTCTCTAGCATTCACTGTACACACCTCAACCTATTCCATATCCTTTCGACTCCCAACCCCTCTCCCAAAATTTTGGCAGAGTAACGCCTAAAAACTGTCTATCCCAAAAATTTAAACCCTGTACAAAGTTCACCAAAAACTAACAGTATTTATCTATCCACCATCCAGAGAAATCACCATAACAAAACCAGAGTATGAAGACAACGAAAATCCATCAAATGCAAATGAAGAAAATTCACAGTATAAAGCAATACCATACTCTAACATATAAAAATACATACGCGTCCCCAAAACACTACAACCACTCTATACAATCCTGTAAAACCGCCGTCTATACAAACTCCTCTATCTGCATAAATACCCGACACAAAATAACAACCCAATGCATCTCACCATCACCTACCACCACCACGAGTCGGGTAGCCCTAACAAAATCTGTCATCCAGTGCCCGATCGCACGCCGCCAACCATCCTATGCCTCAGGACTAGGCTCTCGAGGCTCATTAGCAATATCGTCAGCACCTACACCACATAACACACAACATAAGTCTAACGCTCAGTAAGTAATGCGATATGAAAGTAAAAGCCGACAATACAATCCTATCACATGCAGTCTCTACACTCACACTCATGTTCTCACATCTGTGACGCGTAGTGTAGTCGCACCAGGGTAAGGAGGAACCTAACGCCACCCTACACCCTGACACGTCGCCACCGTCCCGGACTCCCCAGCAAGGAGGCCTATAAACTACACACACGCATCACCACACGGCAACCACAGGGTAAGGGTGTACCTCGCGCCACACTACAGCCTGACACGTCGCCCCGTCCCAGCCTCCCCAGCACGGGGCTACAGTTGCCACACACACACGTTTTGCGACAGCCCAGCTGGCCTACTCCTCGAGCAGAATCCGCGACTGGTGTTGCACCGGCCCACACACTAGTAGGATCCGCGGTACCACTGCCCATCACCCTTACCGTCAACACATTCACGCCGCATGACGGCCCAGCCGGCCCACCCCTCGAGCGAAATCCGCGACTGGTGAAGCACCGGCCAGCACACTAGCGGGATCCGCAGTACCACCGCTATACGTCTCACTACATACTCAAAACATGCTCAAAACCATTTTCGTCCACATTTTTAAAATATGATGCATGACAAACAATACGTACGCACACCACAATCAATCACATAAACTCTAAAGTTCTACAGTGTAGGCCCGTTTGGGCAAAACGCATGCATGCATTACTTACTTGGCGTCCTAAGCTCGCTCGACGCACAGCTTCGCCAAAAAGTGTCTCAACCTAAAACACAAATAATCACTCATCAATCTTCGTCTCAAAATTCACCAAATAAGCTAAAAATAATATTTCTTAACTAAACCTATGAAATTCCAGTTAAAACGGGTCACCAAAATGGATTCGTCCAAAAACCAGCCCAAAGTTCGGACGCGTATAACCTTTGCGTCCGTCAACAGAATCGAACGATTCAAGTGGAAAAACGTCCCCTTAGGAACCTAGTTTAACCTACTAAGACGGATTTTAAAACGGTAAGCTGCAGACAGGTAAAAACACCAAAAACTGAATCTGCCATTTTTATCTAATTTTCACATTTTTATTTTTCTTCTACCATAACTCACTCAAAACTAGTTTGATGCATAAAAAACGGCTATGCTACTATCATACGTCGCAATTCTATGAAAAACGCTTGCTAATTTGACTTGGACCAAAATTCGACATAAACTTCTGATGCGCATAACTTTTGCGTCGGATATGGGAATCAAACGATTCCAGCGGCCATACGTGCCTCTAACAACCTATTTTAACCCACAAAAACAGAATTTGAAACGATCAACCCAAGGCTAGCCAAAATGGCCGAAAACAGAATCTATTTTTTTATACGAAAAAATTGAAAATCTCAACTTCGACCCAATTTCACCAGTTTCTTCACTAATCAGCCACATTACAATCCAATATGTATAAACTAATAACAATTCGAAGCTTCTCGATCAGAAAGTTCGAATGGCAGCACAACCCTTCTTGGTTTTCTTCTCAAAACCCGGACACCACCGATGCCCACCCTTTTTTCCCTTGCTGCAAACCCCTCCATACTTTGGCATAATAAGCCGAAGCAGGAACACAGGTAACCTACACTTTCGGCCACCAAAATAGAGGAGGAGTAGGGGACATTTTCACCTGTCCTTGGTCGGGTTTGGGGCGAAAATGCCGAGCCCCTAGCGCGCCCACTCTAGCCTCCAAACACCAAGGACCGAGCTGAAACAAAGCGGGAGTTCGGAAGCAACCGAACTCCCCACTTGCTGGCGGAAATCGAAAGGGAGGAGAGCGGTTTACCTTGGGTCTTCGGCACGGGAATGGCTGAGCTACACGTCGTCCCAACTTGTCGGAGCTCCCTACCCACGTCGGCTGCCGCTAACTTCTCCTCCGGTCGTCAGCCGTCGTCGGAGTTCGGAGTTTTCTCTCCTCTCGCGCGTCTCCCTCTCGGTTCTCTCGGCGCCAAGGTGTAACAGCCGAATGGCTTCCTCCCGAAGCCATTCGGTTGTTATATTAAATTTTTTTTTATTTATAAATAAAGATTACCAAAATGTCATCGCCTGCTTTTATCGTCCGCAACTTCGTTAAATTCTCGTCCTCCCGACTTTAAATTTTGAAAACCATCACAAAAGTAGACTCCGAGTATTATAACTTAAATTTCCCGTTAAAATATTTTCCGAAACTCCAACCGAAATTAAATTAAAAATTTCAGAAATTAAAGTTAAAATCTGAAATTTTTCGGGTTATTACAACGACTCCTTCAATAAAGCTCCAAAGAAGCTGAGATTTTAATAAGGTTAACTCGATGTTATGGAACTACCTTCCAAAAATCAAGGGTAAACGCGATTAGAATGAAGAGATATAGACGAGGTGGTGCAGGCTGGTTCAAAAAACGATAATGTGGCACTTTCTTGAGTCTTTGGCTCCCCTTGAGGAAGAGCCTTCCAACTTGCTAGGAAGAGAGCTTGATACACCCTCGGTGGAAGTTCTACTTTCAGGGAAGAGGTAGAAGAAGGGAATAAACAATGGAATCCACTACACGAACAAATATGGAAACCAAATCACACACACGACTTGGATATGACTCACCGAAGAGATGTGATTACTTGATGCTTTGAAGCTTCAAGGTTTGGACGAATATGAACTTCAATTTTTTGTATTCAAACTGTGCTGCCTATTAGGTTTAAATACCACTCCTAATTAGAGTTCAAATGATAAGCTAACAAGAGGAGACAAAAAACAAGGGCATTCTGTCAAGTGTGCTAGATGAGTACAAAAATGTTTTGCCAATACTTGGTGAAAATTAAAAAATTACATATTCTTTGTGGATTCGACAAAGCTACTCATCACATACAATAAAATTTGACACTGTACACTTATAATAATTTTACTACGATATTTTCTTGTACAGCTATTAAGTGATTAAAAAACATTTGATTTTAGTATTTCATTAAAGTATAAAGCTTAATACGTAGGTGCTAATAGTTAGATCAGATTTTGATGATGGGCATAACTTAACTCAACACATTAGTCATACATTAAGGGTTTTTGTCCTTAGGTCAAATATTGAGAGATCTTCTATTCCCTCGACCTCATATCCATCGTAAGAATGTACAGACTAAGGTAAAAAATTTCTATGGAGAATAGTCATTTGATTTGGAAGATCAAAGTCACTGGTTCCTAACTAGAAAGCAGTTTACAGAAATTAATAAAAAAAAAAAAAAGGCAATTTCATGAATTCAGCTAAGTTTCACAACTATGTCATGAATTTTAACAGGATGAATATATTTTTTGGTTCTATAGATTTCAATTTGCAAAATTAAGTTTAATGAGTAGTATCAAAGCATTTTCACATTAAATCGTTAGGAATAAAACTAAAATTTTATTTTTGAATCCATGAAATATAGATATTTTAAATTTCAATCCTTTTGTAACTCTCGACTGTGATATGAGAATTTGAAATTTTAAGGTTAAAAAATTTAATTTTGGTAAAGATAATTCACACGTATAAAAATGAAATTCATTTTGAATTCGATTTAGATTTTAAGTTTGTGTTTTCTAATCTATGAAAAATTTAGGAGATATATTTTAATTTAGATTTTGATTATGAACTGTGTTACATTTTAGGTTAGATAATTAAAATATATAAAAAATTTAGATGATATTTGAACATTTAAATTTAGAAAATTAAGATTGTGAATATCATAAAATAGACGTTCAAAATGAATATTTGACCATTTAAATTTCATATATTTTATGTTTATTTAATAGATTTTATATTTTCATGATATTCATGCAAGTAGAAAATTAAATTCTACAGATATTTAAATTTTGTGATTTTATTTGGTTGCTTGTGTAATTAGGATTATATTTAGATTTTATGTATGTATTTGGTTTTTTTTTTTTTTTGGAATGTGAAATTCATGACTTTCATGATTTTTGTTGCGAACTTACTCAAGGAAAAATTCATCATTGACTGTAGGGTTTTGAATTTCTTTTTACAATTTGTAAATTAAAATTATATTAGTATTTTCACTTTTTATTTCAATTAAGTGACATCTTATCTAAATTAGGGTCTCTTAGATTGATGGATATTTAGATTTCGTGAATACGTGAATCATAAGGGTATTTCATTAGCCTAAAGAAATAATAATATTAGGCCAAGTCACATGCATATGTGATAGTTTTCAAGTTTTCTGTAAAGGTGATAAATCGGTCCAAAGATAGTTATTACTTGACATGAATTTGTTATCGATGCTTAATTACTGGACTATTAATATTGAAGTAGGTATCTTGTGACTGTGTCATACCACTACTAGAATTTATTAATTAATTATGATATGTATTTTGAAATGTGAGTCTAAAGTAATTTTTTAATGAAATAGATGTTATATTATCTACAAACACTTTGGGTGATTAACGTGCACAAATCTAAAGATTTGAAAAGAGAATGCTATGATTGTAATAATTCATAAAATTTCAGATTTTTAAATCTAATTTCTGATATTTTTAATTTAAGCTTGGTTGGGGTTTCGAAAAATATTTTAACGGGTAAAATTAAGTTATAAAATTTGGAATCTAGTTTTATTGTTGGTTTTCAGAAATTTTAAAGTCAGGAGGACGCGAGTTTAACGAAAATTTCAAGCAGTTAAAACACGTGTGGACATTTTAGTAATTTTATTATTTAAATTATTTTATAAAATTAAAATTTTATAAAAAAACTGAACGGCTTCGCGAGGAAGTCGTTCAGTGTTCGATTCTTCTTTGCCAAGGCTGAGAGCGAACGCCGA
This sequence comes from Begonia peltatifolia, assembly GCA_022433055.1. NCBI lineage: Eukaryota > Viridiplantae > Streptophyta > Magnoliopsida > Cucurbitales > Begoniaceae > Begonia > Begonia peltatifolia. Next base: position 6,415,667 of record CM039529.1, on the reverse strand, counting down.
GAAGGGAATGCGCGCGAGAGAGCGATCGGGAGGGAGTTCCGGCCATCAATCACCGAGGGTGAGACGCCAATGCATGGGGTGTTCCGACGAGCCGAAGTGGAAGCGCGGGTGCGGTTCTTATCAAGCTGAAAATTCCAGGTAACTCCTCCCCTATTTCGGCCCTTGTTGACCGAGCGTGAGAGCTCGGTTCTTTCTTGCTCTCCGATGAATTGGCTCGGTATAGGGGTCGATTATAGCCTGTGAATGCTGTGTTAGTGAGGGGGGAGCAGTGGACGCTCGGTGAGC